>QNTS01001549.1:105216-218170 GCA_003317085.1 Hucho hucho | reverse complement strand
GGGGGGGGGGGGGGGATTAATATCAAGGGTGTTTTATGGTGAGAAGACATTGCAGGAGTAGTAGAGAGGGAAGTTCCTCATACCTCCTTGGGCAGACTGTGTTGTCCAGGTTGGCAATCATATCATCCCTATGGAAATAGAGACATGCAGTACTTAGAAAAAAAACGGAATGTTTGCTCAACGTTACTGCGCCTACAAGGGATTTAGGGGTACAAAGCAATGTTTTGACCAACATGGTCTTTGTCAAAGAAATAGTTGTCCCTCTGCTACTCTCCTCCCACGCCATGAGTCTGACAAGCAAGAGTAGCCCTTTTATTGACATATAAACTAGAGATCTGACCGGTGGAAAGCCCATGTGCCCTGGGGCTAGCATATGGTGACGTCAGTTTCATAAGGAAGCCTGTTGCTACCAGCGCTGCAGAAATGAGGGTGACAGCTTAACAACCAATAAATGATTATCTCTAGGGTTCTAAATGTCATAGGTCAGAACAGATAGCATTAAACTCCAGTAAAAGGCTAACTACTGAACTGGTAAAGGGTCTTACTAGTCGATAGCTCAGAAAAGTTCAATACAATGTTATCGCAGAATAAGGTTCCCAGGTTTTCCAGAAATCCCAGTTAGAGAATTCCTGGATATTGTGAGGGAATAAGCAGAAGATCCAGGAATCCTCCAACTATGATATCTGGAAAACCTGTTTAATTAATATTCTGAATAACCTATGAGGCAGCATTTTTTTTAAAGGAGTCTTTAGACATTCTTGTTGGACCTGTCATGTGGTAGGTAATTAGGAACCGGTTAGGCAAACTCATAACTGAGTGACTGTCGCCTCCCACGACATCACACAAATATGTATGGGGTGAAACTGAATTATTCAAACTAGGACAGACTTACAACATTAGACTGGTAGTCCTGCATCATGCCAGATGACTTCCAAATATTGTTGAAAGACTTGCAACCAAAGTGCAGCCTCTTAGGTTAGTCAGAAGTTATTCGTCTGATAAGATTTCAGGTCATTTTGTATGGGTCCTATCTAGGCCAAGGACTCCAGGCAAGACTCAAGAGTTTACTTTACAAGATGTCTTTAGTCAACGGTTTTCAATGACTTTTCCCCATTGACAAAAACACATATTTAAAGTTCTTAACAGGAAGTGTCTGCTAAATACATTATATCACAAAACATTCAGAAGTAACATAGCATCATATAATCTCTGTAACCATCTCACCTCTGGAAGAGCAACAGCACTGTGCCACATACTGAATTACATGTGTTAAATGTATGTTGCTCTGAATAACAAAAAAAACAACAACCACCATGAAATCCTATTCTGTGTCTTACCTCTGGAAGAGCAGTTCTATGAGTGTGTTGGTGGTGGTGAAGGTTCTGTAGGTGGACAGAAACACTCTGACATAGTCAGGTTCCTGGTGTTCTGAGTCCAGCAGGTGGTTTACCAGGCGCTCCAGGGTCCCCGCTTTCAACCGACGCACCTTCAGTCAAATACAAAATCAACTTTATTCATAATGAACGTTTTACAGTAGCAGTTGTCGCAAAGTGCTTGCCTCCCTCTCCCTACATCCTTCCCTTTCTCCGCCTCTCTTGTCCTTTGTCTATCCCCAGTCTCTCCTCCTCCATCTCTCCTGCTGATCATTCATTCTTTCAAAGTGCTTTTACCTTCACTGTGTGGTACTGGATGAAGTTGAAGGCCGATGGAGTCGACGAGGACTCAGCCAGAGGCTCTGAGGGGTCCTGGGTGGAGGGGCTGGGGAGCACAGGCTCCCTACATAGCGTTATGCCGAACACGGCCCCCTCTTCCACCTCCTCCCCCCACTCCTGCACTGGGTCCTGGCGGGAGACAAAGGGAGTGGAGGTGAGACTTCAATAGAATGAAATAGTAATTGCACATTAAGGGGTTTGTTGACATTAGCCAAAAGTGCCATAACACACAGAATGAATCAAAACGGGTTTGCCGGTCCTACTAAATTCACATAGACGTTGAACTTCAACTGCAGTGAAGCGGCCTACATTTTCCTCATGCTCTGTGACGCAAACACCACCAGCCAAATGTAGTGATCTTCACATTCAAAGCAGTCAGGCAATGAGCAGTTTAAGTGAGACGGTTAAACACAGTTACGTCAACAGCACCGTTCCACAGGCGCTGCTTTCAAACATAGAATTCTCAGTTCAATCTATGCAGGCACAGCAGAGGCATCAATGAGTCGGTCTAGCAGCTGGTATGAGAGCTTTTTAAACATTGATTGCACATCTCACAATGTTGAGGGACCAAATGGAAAACATGTGGCACATGTTTAGCTAGACATAAATCTATGCAAATGTAAATGCTGCAGAGGCACCTGCTATTAGACTGCATGCCATTGCAGCAACAGGTCTGTGACGTCATTAAATAGATATTATACATTCACAATGTATAGAGACCTAAATGTCAACGTGTGGCATGTTTCCAGCTAGACATGTTTTTGGTAACAGTGGAATTTACTATACTGTATGATTATATCCGATCTGAGCAGTATGAGAGCACATTACACATTTTGAAATGGATAATTGCTAGTTATTAGACCTGTATGTCTAAAATGTGGAACGTTTTTAGCAAGAAATGTGCAACATCGTTGCTCCCTCCACTCAAGCTGAACTACATCAACTCCCATTCTATCATCCAGAGCAAAGATAACATTCCATCTCCATCAAAGAGAACCACAATGGATATACGTTTAAGTTCTCCTCAACATGTTTAAATGCATTGCATCCATCTGTTGTTGAATTGTGCTATTAAAATGGCCAAATAAATACAATTAAATAAAAACACTATGGCATTTCCTTCTCTTTTGAAGAAGACGCCAACGTATGGTGTTAAAACCAACCAGACACCATTTCACACAGAGGGTACATCCCACATGGCAGCCTATTCCCTAAGGGCCTTGGTCAAAAGTAGTGTACTATATAGTGAATAGGGTGTCATTTGACACACAGCCAGACCCTTCCTGACATACAGAAGTCAACCCACATAGCCCAACATCCCATAGATTAGACAGAGGTTATACCCTCACCATGTAACCAGAGGTTTCAGTTTCACTGATAGGGCAGAGTGTAGAGTGGGTAGGGTGTGGCGCTACCAGCTCTGTGGCCCGTAGACTTTGACCCGACTGAGTGGGTAGCCAGAAGACCCTACCCAGACCTGTAGCTTTCAGACAAAGCATAACTCACTGTATCCATGGGGCCTGCCTACCCATGCATTGGAGAGCACTACAGTACCTCTCAGTATCTCTGTTCTGTTCACGTCGGTAACGAAATCGAAGTAACACATTTCAGTAACATCTAGCAGTTCACAGTCCCTGGAGAGAGCCCATGAATTCCATATAATAACTTCTAGGGTGAAGATTCTAGCTAGTATCCCACTGACACAATGGAGAATAAAGCCATAAATAGAGGATGAGGAAAGAAGGAAGTTTTCACACGGTCAGACATATTGGATCTGAGAGTTATATAGATGACAACGTCCAAACTCTCTCTATATCAGTCTCTGGTTGATGCTATTCACAGCCACTAAAAGCCTGTCGATATCCATAGTCTGTCGTAAAGAACATTGACAGGCTCCAAATTAGTGTTTTGTTGTCATTATACAACACCTAATGGAGTCTGGCTGGCTGCAGAGGGAACGAGAACAGGAGCCACTATTTACTGTGTCCTCCATATCTGTGTCCTCCATATGCCAGACATGCAAGTTTTGTTGATAGCTCTCCATGGTACACTGGTCTGGACCAATAGGCTACCTCAATGTTCTGTCCCTATCTGGTGTGTGTACACATACACACAAATGCACCTTCAAAAGAATCAAAAGGACATAAAAACCAAAATATGAAATCTTGAAGACAGTATTGAGTTAAAGTTGTGATATCACTATATGAAAAATAAAACAATATTATCAGGAAAATTTATTAATTATTTGATCAATTATGAAGGTTGAATTATTTTAGGCTTTTTTTTTGAAATAGTGAAATATCACAGAATAAAAGGCTGTGTAATTGATTGCATGCGACAAAAGTAGACCAAGTAGCCTAAAAGAACGACAGACAGACATTTCAAAAGAAGTACAGTAAGCAATGAATAAAGACTAATACCATTGACAAACGCCATTTCCCCATATTTCCCAGTCGTTTTAGTTGATGGAAGAAGGTCAAGTTTCCAGTAGTTTAGGGAGCCATTTCTTCTGTTTTGCTGCTGATAAATTAGATACTGATATTCCAATGAAGTAATCCGTGATTGACCGAAATAAGTATTGGATGGCACAGCCAGTAGCCTAGTTCCGCAAATTACCTGGGATGTCGCTGATCCGACCAAAGAACAATTCTGAATTGCGTATAATATAGAGAATATTTTATATACTTTATCAACTCAAACGACATTAATAGATGAATATACTTCTAAGCAGGCTTCAATCTCGATAGCCTAGCCGCTACACAGCCTGCCTGTGTGAGCTTCGCTGTGAGCTGTGCGACAGCCGGTTTCTGTGCAAGTCGCAGTGAGTGATAGCACCTGAGCGCGAGAGCAGAGGCTGTACTAGCAGGTGAGGGCGGGCGGGCATCTCGATACCACGCGCTTTCGCGTCAACAGATTTGGTGATAGCAGTGTCACAAACTGACAGTGACAGGCCATGTCATTCACAGCTTTCACACTTGTTTTTTTTCTAGGTACAGTATGTCAAACACTGGAGGCACTATGAGCTTTTTGCCATCAGTGTTTTGGGAATTTTCAAACCATCACAAGTCTGAGAAAATTATTCCATGGGCCTGTAATGTGCTTCTCAGGGTACTGCTCCTGGTATCTCCTTCATACCTTACTGACACTATTCTAAAATCCAGTCGGGACAGTTCTCAGGACTGCTCTCAACCCATGGTGTCTGTAAGAGGTATGGAGTGGTTGGACATTCCACAAACTAGTTTGTTTTGTTCCTATTGAGTGTTCCAAGCCAGTGTCACCTGTTGCTGTCCTTTCCTACTGGCTGACTGAAAGTTCCAAAATGACATAGAAGCAGACCATATTTATAATTTGGTGAAGAGAAACGTGTTTTTGTTGAGCTGAACAGTAGCTCTATAGTCCCAATGTTCTTATAGCCTTGGCTTGTGCGAGCCAGAACGAACAGCTCATATAGCAGGATCCTATCTCATGTTTCTGTAGTGTAAGGCAGCTTAATGTACAAGTATCTCCCCTTGGACAGGACACTAGTCTATTGCAGGGCCTTACCCCAAACATATCTCCTTAATTCTGAGTACCAATCGAGACTCATCGGGTCCCATTTATACAGCTTTGGTATGACTCGGCCTGGGATCGACCTCCCAACCTTTCAGTGTCAGGGCGGACAAGTGTACTCATATCTGATGAACAAAATTGTCACTGTAGTCTAATCTACTTTTATCCCTCGCAATGATAAAGCGCCTCGACCGCCCAATGATAAAGTGCCAACCATCTCTAGCTCAGCAGATGGCGTTTGATCAATGGCGGTTTCTATTCTAAACTCCCCTCATTAGCAAACAGTGGATTTCAAAAGGGGAGAACGGGTAACTGTTGCTTAATGAGTCCCCCCCCCACTCTCCTCTGAATATCTGAGCCATGACCATGGCCGTCTAATGCCACACTCTGCCAGTCCAGAGACACAAAGAGAATGAGAGAGGGTAGCCGAGGGTAGAGGGTAGCCGAGCCGAATAATTAACGTAATGAGACACACTGAATTCACAACAACTGTCCAATTAGATGACTTCAAAACAAATTCATCTCAATTTTATAAAAATCGATAATATGAGTAAACTGTCTTTTTGGAACAATATTTTTGTTAGTATGAAATACAGTTTACAATTGTGGGACATGTCCAAATGATTGCGCTTATCAGAGACATGTTAAAAGCAGCACACTTCAGAAGTGACAGACACACTTCCTGGTGGACTTCCTTCCTCCTCAGTGTCAAATAGCTACTGTGTTCAACAACACAAACTACTGAAGAAAAAGGAAACAAAAGCAGCAGCCTACATGAGAACTACCTCTGCTCTGACGTAAAACCACCTCACACTGAGGTACATGACAGCTGTTATACAGCACACTGATGACCCCTCCCGCTTACCATTTACGTAGTAACCGAACCTAGAGTAAAGCTGGCCCCTAAAAATCTCACTGGAGATGTCAGGCTCTTATAAATCAATCCTGGTAAGAGGAAGCTTCCAAAAGTAAGGCAACAACTGTATATTCTGACACAAGAAAAGTGTTTTCATGTCATATTCAGGAAGCTCCCACTCACTGGTTTCACTTGCCAAGTCCCTGTAGGTCTAATACCTGACATTTATATGGTTTAAATGGAGCTACCAAGCTAACTGACTGCTCAAATGTGTATGCACAATAACTAAATAGGGTATCAGTCAGACAAAACCATTCAGCCTCTACACATTGAGACTCAAGCAACTCTTTTACCTAACTGGAAGGGGGAAACGCCATGCCACCAAATCTAACCTCCTAAATTAATACATTACCATTTGATAGGTACTTTACACAATACGGAGTCAGACAGACCTTTAATCCTCTACGCATTGACACTCAATCCAACCCACTCCACTCTCTTTGGCCCTTAGCTATAACGAAAGGGCAAACATCACCTTTCCACCAACTCACCTCAGTGACCTCTGTGTCCAGCAGCTGGAAGCGCCTCAGCCAGAGCCCCGGCTCCAGGTCTGTCAGGACGTCCACACGGTGGGTGTGTCGAAGGCACAGAAGTCTCTTCATCCTGCCTACCCGGGCTCTCAGGCCCCTGCCCTCCCCTTCTCCTCCACAGAGAGATAGTGTAGACCGCATCCTCATCCACAGGTAGTAGAGTCATCAAGGTTCTCACCTGACAAGGGGAGAGTAGAGAGAGCCCTTACCACCACACTATAGTACAACTTTGTAGGACAAGTGGCAATGAACGAATGATAGGTCTACAGGACAGAATGAAAGTCATCCTTTGTTATGTTACATTCCGATACTCTATTGCCAATTTTCTAGGAAATTCTGTAATCTTATGTTGCAAGGAAGAGGTTCAATAAAGAAGACAAGAGTCATTCAACAGTACAGTACTTTATGGGAATTTCTTAATGGCATTTAGAGGGCTGGATAGCAAATATTTTGGAACATTGAATTCCTGTACATTACCCTAACATATTAAATTGGTTCATATAAGCACAATGACGTCAATTTTCTGACCCAATTCCATGAAAAGGGAATGTTGTCTACTTTTAATAACAGGAAAAATACCCAAAATAATTTGAGAAAACTCTTCCAGTCAATCTATGAAACCATGACCAAGTCAATCATGAACTCATCGTCTGTCTACGTAATCACTGCTCTTTCCAGGACCGGCAGGCTATGTTCGAAATAAAACAATATCTTTTTTATTTTTTTATTTCACCTTTATTTAACCAGGTAGGCAAGTTGAGAACAAGTTCTCATTCACAACTGCGACCTGGCCAAGATAAAGCAAAGCAGTTCGACACATACAACACAGAGTTACATGGAGTAAAACAAACAAAGTGCAAATGAGGTAGGATAAGGAAGGTAAGGCAATAAATAGGCCATGGTGGCAAAGTAATTACAATATAGCATTTAAACACTGGAATGGTAGATGTGCAGTAGATGAATGTGCAATGTAGAAAAACTGGGGTGCAAAGGAACAAGATAAATAAATACGGTAGGGGATGAGGTAGTTGGTTGGGCTATTTACAGATGGGCTATATACAGGTGCAGGGGTCTGTGAGCTGCTCTGACAGCTGGTGCTTAAAGCTGGTGAGGGAGATAAGTGTCTCTAGTTTCAGAGACTTTTGTAGTTCGTTCCAGTCATTGGCAGCAGAGAACTGTAAGGAGAGTCGGCCAAAGGAGGAATTGGCTTTGGGGGTGACCAGTGAGATATACCTGCTGGAGCGCGTGCTACGGGTTGGTGCTGCTATGGTGACCAGCGAGCTGAGATAAGGCGGGACTTTACCTAGCAGGGACTTGTAGATGACCTGGAGCCAGTGGGTATGGCGACGAGTGTAAAGCGAGGGCCAGCCAACGAGAGCGTACAGGTCGCAGTGGTGGGTGGTATATGGGGCTTTGGTAACAAAACGGATGACACTGTGATAACAAATTGGATGCAGTCTGAGTAGAGTATTGGAGGCTATTTTGTAAATGACATCACCGAGGTCGAGGATATGTTTGGCAGCATGAGTGAAGGATGCTTTGTTGCGAAATAGGAAGTAGCCAATTCTAGATTTAATTTTAGATTGGAGATGTTTGATGTGAGTCTCTAAGGAGAGTTTACAGTCTAACCAGACACCTAGATATTTGTAGTTGTCCACATAATCTAAGACAGAACCGTCCAGAGTAGTGATGCTGAAGCTCGTCTGGAGGGTAGTTAACACAGTGTCCAAAGAGGGGCCAGAAGTATACAGAATGGTGTTGTCTGCGTAGAGGTGGATCAGAGACTCACCTGCAGCAAGAGCGACATCATTGATGTATACAGAGAAGAGAGTTGGCCCAAGAATTGAACCCTGTGGCACCCCCATAGAGACTGCCAGAGGCCGGGACAATAGGCCCTCTGATTTGACTCACTGAACTCTATCGGAGAAGTAGTTGGTGAACCATGCGAGGCAATCATTTGAGAAACCAAGGTTGTCGAGTCTGCCGATAAGGATGTGGTGATTGACAGAGTCGAAAGCCTTGGCCAGATCAATGAATACGGCTGCACAGTAATGTCTCTTATCGATGGCGGTTATGATGTCGTTTAGGACCTTGAGCGTGGCTGAAGGTAATAATCCTTTGTTGACTCCACACCTTTGACGCATTAACATAAGTGACAAAATATTATGGTTACAGTTTTGTTGTCACTTACGTTGATCTAAATAATGGTCCACAATAGTGTACTGTGTGAACATGAGTGAGGCTGGTCATACACACCAATCTGATTCACTATAGTCTTTTACATGCATCTCAACCCGTCCCTTCACCCAAAGGTATAGACAACACATAGCCTGGTGCTAGACTATGTTCTGTAGCCAACTTCATGGCAATGAACACACAGAGGAGTTGACTGAAGAACAAACAGACTATATTGCCAAGCTAGGAAACACAAACATAAAGTGCGGTAACAAGGCATTTGATTGGTGAGCTTCTCCTTAACCACAGTTTAACAGATCAGCCCAGATTCATCTTTGGAGCCATGATGGCTGTACAGTTTCTCTCAGTGATGAAAAGAACATTCCATACAGTGAAACTGTGTTGAGATGCCATATGATTTGGCAAGACTACAAACAGATCCGAGAACCACCCAGCCTTTTCTTGCTAAGACAGATGAAGTAAATACAAACAGTACAAAAGATATGTTGTGCCAACAGACAACGTGTGTTGTCACAACATGCCCTTTTATAAAAGGAGTTTCTTTTACCAGCTTTACGGAGAAATAGGGAAAGGAGGCATAGCATGACTTAGACTACCTATAATAATAACAACAGAGCCATTTTTACCCATATAATCCTTTGACTCCCCGCCTCCATCTTTGAGTCATTAACATAAGTGGTGCCAAAAACAAACACAAAATATTTGTAAGACAAAATGGAATGGTCACTCAGTGATTGTACTGGTTGGTGCTTTAACAACTTATGGTTACTTAAATAATGCTCCACAATAATGTATGAACTTGAATGACACTATTGGTCATACCAATCTGACTAACTATGATATTTCACATTCATCTCAACCCGTCCCTTCCCCCAAAAGGTCTAGACAACACATTACCTGGACCTAGAGTTCTAGTCTGTAGAGTTCGGTAGCCAACTCTTCATGGCAATGAATGAACACAGAGAGGAGTTGGCTTCAGCAAAAACAGACTAGATTCCCAGGCTAGGAAACACAAATAGAAAGTATAGTAACTTACTGCGTTCAATTGGTGAGCTTCTCCTAAACCGCAGTTTGACAGATCAGCCCAGATTCATCTTTGGAGCCATGATGGTTGTACAGTTTCTCTCTGAGTGATGACAAGAGAATTCCATACAGGGTAACTGTGTTGATGGGGAGCTTGGAGCTGGAGAGAGTGGCATTGAATGGTCACTCAGTGATTGTTGATTGTACTGGTTGGTGCTTTAACAGCTGAACTATGGAGAGAGAGGGAAAGAGAGAAAGAAGGGCAGGTGGTCCCCTTTTTTCCTCTTTCCCTGCTCCCCTCTTCACCATTGTGTAATGTTCTAATACGGTCCTGTATAAGTAATCTGTTGATAACAGATCTGTCAGGTCCAATATCTTTCCGCTTAACTTATCTCTTCATTAAAAGTGAGCGAGCCCCCAACTCTGCCGCCTCTCTTTTGTTTTCTTGTTGGCAAACCATCAACACTGGAGAGATGAGCCATGCTACTGGCTGTCTGTGTGCATCGTGCCTGTATTTCTGACAATTAATATATAAGGAAATACTAGGCCTAAGGCCTACAAGTATTAAGATTAAACCGTTTTTGACCGTCAACCATATAGAGACAATAGTTTGTTTCTTACCTGCGAATATCCCCACATTGTATGTTTGCATTGATTTTTAACCAGGGCTGATAGCATGTTTCATTATCATTTCACATGATGGTAATTTCATAAACGTTGTTTTGATTAGTCCATACACACTGGCCTCATTGACAGAGGGTGTGGAGTGGAAGGGTAGTTCAATTTAGGAAAACACAGGTGTACAATGACTAATTGATTGCCTAGCTAATTATCTCAAAGAGGCAGGGTACCTGTTGGTCTCCCTCTCGCTCTCTCTCAAGTCATCAGGTTGAATAAGGGAATGAGGTAGCTTGCCTTGAATGATGTTCAGACAGGTTGTTAGAACATTCTCTTCAAGAGAACGAAAAATGTAATTTGGGAGGTGTGTCTCATTGGCTATGTTCACACAGGCAGCCTAATTCACAAAAGATCTGAATTAGGCTGCCTGTGTAAACCTATGAGTTTTATATCCAAAACTAAGATTGAAAGCACACAAATCATGAATATTTAAAAGCTTAGATTAATGGTATAGGCCTATACATGAAAAGTTAAAAATGCACAGATGCTTCCAAACCTTATTCCTTATGATGTATTTGTTTACAGGTATTTTTTGCCACAATGAGTTTCTATGGGCTATAGTAGTAAAGGCTAATGGGTGTGTCTGTGTGTATGGTGTCAGAGTAACCAATGGAAATCTAGCCCTAGCTCTGTATTAGGCCCTTTGAAATGAAGTCAATATTGTTTCCTGTTGGGAGAAAAAATAACAAGAATAACAAAAATACACCCCCATTATGCCCTGGCATTTGTTCTGTCTCTCTGCTTGTCATTCACCTCTTACCCTCTGTAGCTGCATTAGACATACTGCGTCATAACTTCAGCAACGTCAAACACCCAATCTAAAGTAAACACACCCTTCTTTCTTGTTGCGTCTGTGGAAAACAATGTATTGCTTAAACATTGGTCGCTAAGGCCTGTTACAGCCCTTTGAGTATCAATAATGAAATATCTGATTGATTTGCAGGTGCTGCAAAACTACAAAAACTACTAATTGAAACCTGTTCTCATTAACTAAGCAGGCCTAAAGCGGTTTCCAAGTATGTTTCTTCTCAGTACTCTTACAGTACACTGTATGAAACATGTTGTACACCATGCATGCCAGGCACTCATACTGTCAAACTCACACAAACACACACAACAAAGAACGCTTAATCCCAATGACTCATTGTGCTGGTTTGAAAAAGCTTTTGTCCCTCTGCATTTCCCTCACCCCCAGCTGTCTGTCTGTCTGTCTGTCTCGTTACATAAGTCACACAGCCAGCGTCATGTGAGCGAGCATGGAGAGAAGGAAGAGAGGGAAGGAGGGGAAGAGAGAGAGGGAAGGAGGGGAAGAGATAAGGAAGGAGGGGAAGAGAGATAGAGACAGAGAGATGGAGGGAGGGGGGAGGGAGGGAGAGAGAGGAAAGGAGGGGAAGAGAGAGAGCGAGAAGGAGGGGAAGAGAGAGATAGAGCAAGAGGGAGAAAGAGAGAGAGACGGAGAAAGAGGGAGGGAGGGGAGAGAGAGAGTGCGAGTTCTTGGTCTTGCATCTCTGATTCTACGATATGAGGAAAGGTTGTCCCATCAACAAAGTGTTGGAAGGAGAGGACAGTATCATTAGTCATAGTTCCACTGCATCACAAAAAACTGGGTCGTTACACCAAATGAGTGCCTTTTGCATCCCTTTGATATTTTAAGTAGAAATTGTGCATCAATATTGAATTTTAAAAGCCTGTTACATTAAATGAAGTGCACTTTAATATAGACCACATGGAGAATTCAATAAATCTGACTTACTATCCTCTGTAACTTCTAGGAAGATTTTAACTCACTTAACCACCAACATTTCTCCAAGTTTCTCTTGTTTAATATGGTGAAACTTTAAATAAAAAATATATATATAAAATTCTCAAAAGAAACATTGAACATCTAAGTAATAGTCAAATCATAGTGTAAAAGTAGATGAGGGGCCTCCTGAGTGGCGCAGTGGTCTAAGGCACTGCATCGCAGTGCTAGCTGTGCCACTAGAGATCCTGGTTCTGTCACAGTCATCTGTGACCGGGATGGCTGTGGGGTGATGCACAGCGTTGTCTGTGTTAAGGATGTATAACCATGCTTGAGAAAGCCTCATATAGCTTGTGCATTAGGGAATGTTATTCTAAGTTACAATTAAATACTAAAACAAACTTGTGTCATCAATCTAAGAAGTATTTTAATATACTGTTCTACTCTTTTAGGCCAATTTTTGTGTGTTTTGTGGTGGAAAAATGAGTGGGTCAAGCATAACATGTCAACCTTGTTACCCAACTTGCATTCAATTCCTGTGGTTCACAACAAGCTTCCATTCGCCCTGTCACAAGGGAATTTATGGCTGATTTAAGATGAAATTGTCACGGTCGACCCTGTTACTTTATTTGGCACTTAATAGGCATTTAGTAAAGTATTTTTATGTATTTAACCTCTTCAGATGGGAAAATGTGTTTTTATGAAGTTGAATTTTTTTAATGTTTTATGACAGAATGTAAAAATTTGGTGACCAAGTTACACTTCTCAAAAGGCAACGGATTGGTGGAACGACCCAACTAATTGAATGTCAGGTATAAAGTAGAAAGCAAAAAGAGATTTCTTTCTTAATTAGGACACTAGATAATTGAATCCTAGCACAAAGGTGTAGGCTACGGCTCAGACTGACAGAAAGCATGTCTTTAGAACAGTAGGGTGAGGTTCCCTGTAGTTGTGTGTCTTTCCCATAAGCCCACTGATGTTACACAGGATCTCATGTCAAACATGGACAATGGCACTCGTTTGTTAAGTAGTGTAGTGTATTGGATCGTAAGGTGACCCCTTTATTCACAATAGATGGGTTTGGACAATAAAGAGAGAAAAAGTAGAGAACAGAAACAGGTGACCTGCTCTTATGAAACCAAGTGATGCTTTCATACTATTCACAATACCTTAGGTATATAGTGGATGTGTCAATATAATTGGTACCGGTAGTTTCATTCAAAATAACTATATTGTCCGGGTTAACACTTATTCAATTATTTTCAGTTTCAGAGTGTGTACAGTACACTAACTAAAGTTGGTGTTTGGTTTCATATTGTAAAGACGTACAGTACAGACGTACAGCGTGATTGATGTGTAAAGACAGTGGGTCGAAAATTCTAATGAAGCCAGGTAAGAGACAGAATATTATTTAAAAAAAAATATTTATTTAACCAGGCAAGTCAGTTAAGAACAAATTTTTATTTACAATGACTGCCTACCCCGCCCAAACTCGGATGACCCTGGGCCAATTGTGCTCCGCCCTATGGGACTCCCAATCACGTCCAGGTGTGATGCAGCCTGGATTTGAACCAAGGACGGCAGTGACGCCTCTTGCACTGAGATGCAGTGCCTTAGACCGCTGCGCCAATCCGGAGCCCTGCGTGTGAGTAATAGTGGGTAGGCTACCATTTTTGGCATGACAATGACCATATGATTTGGCAAGACAGTACAAACAGATCTGAGAACAGCCCAGTTTTTTCAAGCTAAAACAGAGGAAGTAAATACAAACAGTACAAAAGAGAGAGAATATCTGTTGTGCCAACAAGAAGATGTCGTATAACATTTCTGTTGTAACAACATGGCCTGTTATAAATGGAGTTTCTTTTACCAGCTTTTCGGAGAAATAGGGAAAGGAAGCATAGCATGACTAATTCAACTGTTTTTTCTGTTGTATATTCTACTAAATCAGGGATCATCAACTACATTCAGCCGCAGGACGATTTTTTCTTGAGCGGATGGTCAGGGGATCGGAACATAATTACAAATAAATTGTAGACCCGCGGGCCGGCAGTTGGGAAACCCTGTACAAAATCATTAGAGCAGGAGTGTCTTCACCGATGTCCGGAGGGCCTCACTTTAAATTGATTATGTTTCCTCGTTGTCAAAATTAGCAAAAAAAGGTTTGTCCACTTGTCTGGGGCAAGTAAAAGAAACAACCAGAATATATAGATTTCAGTAAAAAATCACAATATCAAACAATTACTCCAATCCGAATTGGATAAGGCAGCAGACAGCAGTGTAATAAATTGCCTATATTCCTATTTGCTATAGCCTATTTCAATAAATGTTATATTTACAAAAAGCAAGAGGACAATGTAGACAAAGCTAAGAGTCTCACCAAAGCAGCGCAAAATATCCGGTCAGAATCCTTTATTTTTATATCTCTTTCTTGAATATCGGATGATCTGGGCCAATAGTCAAAGTCTATTTTTATAGAGGACACTCCTGTGTCTTATTGTTATAGAATCCCATATGTTCTATTTCCTCTCCATTTTATATGAATATGACTTGGCCTAGTACACCATTCTTTCAGTTAAATGCATGCTAGGTTTCTCCTGCCGCACTATTTCATAATCAAACATTGAATTAATCTAACAGAGTTCTAGGAAAGTTAAGTTGTTTTTGAATAACGCAAACACATGGGAGGCCTAAGGAAATAATGAGAGATATAAGAAACAATAGAAAGATATAAAAATAGTAGTTATCCAGTTCTGATAGATTCTGAGGAGAGTTCTGAGGAGAGCAGAGTTGCTCTGCAGTCCATGATGACTGTGTCACTCGCTCCATATGCACACTTCGGCACACACAGGGTCATACAGCAGTAATCATACAGAAGTAATCATACAGCAGCAATCATACAGCAGTAATCATACAGGAGTAATCATACAGCAGCAATCATACAGCAGTAATCATATAGGAGTAATCATACAGCAGCAATCATACAGCAGTAATCATACAGCAGCAATCATACAGCAGTAATCATATAGCAGTAATCATACAGCAAATCAAATCAAATTTTATTTGTCACATACACATGGTTAGCAGATGTTAATGCGAGTGTAGCGAAATGCTTGTGCTTCTAGTTCCGACCATGCAGTAATATCTAACAAGTAATCTAACAATTTCACAACAACTACCTTATACACACTAGTGTAAAGGAATGAATAAGAATATGTACATATAAATATATGGATGAGCGATGGACGAACGGCATAGGCAAGATGCAGTAGATGGTATAGAGTACAGTATATACATATGAGATGAGTAATGTAGGATATGTAAACATTATATAAAGTGGCATTGTTTAAAGTGGCTAGTGATACATTTATTACATACAATTTATTATTATTAAAGTGGCTAGAGATTTGAATCAGTATGTTGGCAGCAGCCACTCAGTGTTAGTGATGGCTGTTTAACAGTCTGATGGCCTTGAGATAGAAGCTGTTTTTCAGTCTCTCGGTCCCAGCTTTGATGCACCTGTACTGACCTCGCCTTCTGGATGATAGCGGGGTGAACAGGCAGTGGCTCGGGTGGTTGTTGTCCTTGATGATCTTTTTGGCCTTCCTGTGACATCGGGTGGTGTAGGTGTCCTGGTAGGGCAGGTAGTTTACCCCCTGTGATGCGTTTTGCAGACCTCACTACCCTCTGGAGAGCCTTACGGTTGTGGGCGAAGCAGTTGCCATACCAGGCGGTGATACAGCCCGACAGGATGCTCTCGATTGTGCATCTGTAAAAGTTTGTGTTTTTGGTGACGAGCCAAATTTCTTCAGCCTCCTGACGTTGAAGAGGCGCTGTTGCGCCTTCTTCACCACGCTGTCTGTGTGGGTGGACCATTTCAGTTTGTCCGTGATGTGTATGCCGAGGAACTTAACTTTCCACCTTATCCACTACTGTCCCGTCGATGTGGATAGGGGGGTGCTCCCTCTGCTGTTTCCTTAAGTCCACGATCATCTCCTTTGTTTTGTTGACGTTGAGTGAGAGGTTATTTTCCTGACACCCTCACCTCCTCCCTGTAGGCCGTCTTGTCATTGTTGGTAATCAAGCCTACCACTGTAGTGTCGTCTGCAAACTTGATGATTGAGTTGGAGGCGTGCTTGGCCACGCAGTCATGGGTGAACAGGGAGTACAGGAGAGGGTTGAGAACACACCCTTGTGGGGCCCCAGTGTTGAGGATCAGCTGGGTGGAGATGTTGTTTCCTACCCTCACCACCTGGGGGCGGCCCGTCAGGAAGTCCAGGATCCAGTTGCACAGAGCGGGGTCGAGACCTAGGGTCTCGAGCTTAATGACGAGTTTGGAGGGTACTATGGTGTTAAATGCTGAGCTGTAGTCGATGAACAGCATTCTTACATAGGTATTCCTCTTGTCCAGATGGGTTAGGGCAGTGTGCGGTGTGATTACGTCTGTGGACCTATTGGGACGGTAAGCAAATTAAAGTGGGTCTAGGGTGTCAGGTAGGATGGAGGTGATATGATCCTTGACTAGTCTCTCAAAGCACTTCATGATGACGGAAGTGAGTGCTACGGAGCGATAGTCATTTAGCTCAGTTACCTTAGCTTTCTTGGGAACAGGAACAATAGTGGCCCTCTTGAAGCATGTGGGAACAGCAGACTGTGATAAGGAATGATTGAATATGTCCGTAAACACACCAGCCAGCTGGTCTGCGCATGCTCTGAGGACACAGCCAGGGATGCCATCTGGGCCGGCAGCCTTGCGAGGGTTAACAAGTTTAAATGTTTTACTCACGTTGGCTGCGGTGAAGGAGAGCCTGCAGGTTTTGGTAGCGGGCCGTGTCGGTGGCACTGTACTGTCCTCAAAGCGAGCAAAGAAGTTGTTTAGTTTGTCTGGGAGCAAGACATTGTGGTCCGCGACGGGGCTGGTTTTCTTTTTGTAGTCCGTGATTGACTGTAGACCCTGCCACATACCTCTCGTGTCTGAGCCGTTGAATTGCGACTCTACTTTGTCTCTATACTGACGCTTAGCTTGTTTGATTGCCTTGCAGAGGGAATAGCTACACTGTTTGTATTCAGTCATGTTTCCGGTCACCTTACCCTGATTAAAAGCAGTGCTTCGTGCTTTCAGTTTTGCGCGAATGCTACCATCAATTCACGGTTTCTGGTTGGGAAAGGTTTTAATAGTCAGTTGCTAATAAACTCGCTCACCGAATCAGCGTATTCATCAATGTTATTGTCCGACGCTATGCGGAACATATCCCAGTCCACGTGATTGAAGCAATCTTGAAGCGTGGAATCAGATTGGTCAGACCAGCGTTGAACAGACCTGAGCACGGGCGTTTCCAGTTTTAGTTTCTGTCTATAGGCTGGGAGCAACAAAATGGAGTCGTGGTCAGATTTGCCGAAAGGGGGGCGGGGAATGGCTTTGTATGCGTCGCAGAAGTTAGAATAACAATGATCCAGGATTTTGCCACCCCGGGTCGCACATTCGATATGCTGATAAAATTTTAGGGAGCCTTGTTTTCAGATTAGCCTTGTTAAAATCCCCAGCTACAATAAATTCAGCCACAGGATATGTGGTTTCCAGTTTATATAGAGTCCAATGAAGTTCTTAATGCAAACTTGATGATTGAGTTGGAGGCATGCTTGGCCATACAGCAGTAATCATACAGCAGTAATCGTACAGGAGTAATCGTACAGGAGTAATCGTACAGCAGTAATTGTACAGGAGTAATCGTACAGCAGTAATCGTACAGCAGTAATCGTACAGGAGTAATCGTACAGGAGTAATCATACAGCAGTAATCGTACAGGAGTAATAAAGGCTTAGTGCACTAATTTAAACACTAATTGTGATTAATCAGGGGGTGCTACTGCACCCTCAGCACCCCTAATTCCCACAGATGTGTGTACTTCACTCATTTTCAGTCACTCTTTTGGCCTGTGGTGTTACAGACCTTTTTGTGGGGGGGATAAATGACTTCAGTAAACAAGTAAAAAATCTGTCATACCTGTCCAAAGGACAAAGATAGAGTAATTCTTCAAATCAAGCTTTTTATTGATTTTCATTCCTATTTTGACTACAATTTTATATTCTACAAATCAGTGGTGCAAGTGGGAAATCAATTATTTTGTGTTGAACTCGATAAAATCACGTCTTGCATCCATAAAGTAGCGAATGTGGTGATTGCAAGGTACTATATGATCTGCACCACAACACCACAACGTTCCCCTAGCTACAGTATCATCCCAAATATACAATATACATTGACTATGCATTCCATTAGTTAATAAGGAATATAATTATTTAGCTAACTGAATAATTATATGAGAGGAGTAAGATTTCACTCAAGTCCCCTATGCAATCTCAAGCAAAGGTATTTTCACTCAATCCAGGGCACAAATATGACCTCACACTAAACACAAACTCATGGCTGCTCTCGTCATAGAAATATAATTACTAGAGCTGACATCCCCATTCTAGCAATTATATTTCTATGGCTCTTGTGACCTCTAGCCAGCCTAACTGATCTAAGATTAGAGCTTGCCCTTTTTCTTCTTGGTCCTGGTCTTCCTCTTAGTCTTGGAGTCGATGATGAGCTGAGACTGGTGCTTCAGTATCGCCCTGGTGATAATGTCACCCTCATCGTCCTCGCTCTCTTCCTCTTCTGAAAGAGAGGGAAGAGAGAGAGGGATTGCGAGATAGTGAGAGAGAAAGTCTCATAGTCATCAGTTTGTATTTTTATGTTACTGTGTGTGTGTCTGTGTGTCTGTGTGTGTGTATGCAATTATGCGTCTGATCCCATCTCACCATCATATGGGTCCTGTCTCTGAGCCTCAGGCAGCTTGATGCGGGTGTTGCAATGGGGCAGCTTCCCCTCGATGCTGGCATGGAACTGACAGACACAAAACCACAGACACAGAGAGACAGTTGTTCTCGTCATTTGGGAACATTTTAGTCAAGGAGATCTGTTTATTCAACCATAGGAGTTGGCTATACAGTGAGGGAAAAAAGTATTTGATCCCCTGCTGATTTTGTATGTTTGCCCACTGACAAAGAAATTATCAGTCTATAATTTTAATGGTAGGTTTATTTGAACAGTGAGAGACAGAATAACAAAAAAATCCAGAAAAACGCATGTGAAAATTGTATAAATTGATTTGCAATTTAATGAGGGAAATAAGTATTTGACCCCTCTGCAAAACATGACTTAGTACTTGGTGGCAAAACCCTTGTTGGCAATCACAGAGGTCAGACGTTTCTTGTAGTTGGCCACCAGGTTTGCACACATCTCAGGAGGGATTTTATCCCACTCCTCTTTGCAGATCTTCTCCAAGTCATTAAGGTTTCGAGGCTGATGTTTGGCAACTCGAACCTTCAGCTCCCTCCACAGATTTTCTATGGGATTAAGGTCTGGAGACTGGCTAGGCCACTCCAGGACCTTAATGTGCTTCTTCTTGAGCCACTCCTTTGTTGCCTTGGCCGTGTGTTTTGGGTCATTGTCATGCTGGAATACCCATCCACGACCCATTTTCACAGCCCTGGCTGAGGGAAGGAGGTTCTCACCCAAGATTTGACGGTACATGGCCATCGTCCCTTTGATGCAGTGAAGTTGTCCTGTCCCCTTAGCAGAAAAACACCCCCAAAGCATAATGTTTCCACCTCCATGTTTGACGGTGGGGATGGTGTTCTTGAGGTCATAGGCAGCATTCCTCCTCTTCCAAACACGGCGAGTTGAGTTGATGCCAAAGAGCTCCATTTTGGTCTCATCTGACCACAACACTTTCACCCAGTTGTCCTCTGAATCATTCAGATGTTCATTTGCAAACTTCAGACGGACATGTATATGTGGTTTCTTGAGCAGGGGGACCTTGCGGGCGCTGCAGTATTTCAGTCCTTCACTGCGTAGTGTGTTACCAATTGTTTTCTTTCTCAGCTGCCTTGAGACCATTGACAAGATCCTCCCATGTAGTTCTGGGCTGATTCCTCACCGTTCTCATAATTATTGCAACTCCACGAGGTGAGATCTTGCATGGAGCCCCAGGCCGAGGGAGATTGACAGTTCTTTTGTGTTTCTTCCATTTGCAAATAATCGCACCAACTGTTGTCACCTTCTCACCAAGCTGCTTGGCGATGGTCTTGTAGCTCATTCCAGCCTTGTGTAGGTCGACAATCTTGTCTCTGACATCCTTGGAGAGCTCTTTGGTCTTGGCCATGGTGGAGAGTTTGGAATCTGATTGATTGATTGCTTCTGTGGACAGGTGTCTTTTATACAGGTAACAAACTGAGATTAGGAGCACTCCCTTTAAGAGTGTGCTCCTAATCTCAGCTCGTTACCTGTATAAAAAACACCTGGGAGCCAGAAATCTTTGTGATTGAGAGGGGGTCAAATACTTATTTCCCTCAATAAAATGCAAATCATTTTATACAATTTTTCACATGCGTTTTTCTGATTTTTTTTGTTGTTATTCTGTCTCTCACTGTTCAAATAAACCTACCATTAAAATTATAGACTGATCATTTCTTTGTCAGTGGGAAAACGTACAAAATCAGCAGGGGATAAAATACTTTTTTCCCTCACTGTAAAGCACAAAGATCTGGGACCAGGGCTTATGCCTTCAAAGTGTAAATCCATACAACTTGAGACCAGTCAAAGCCAACGTCATTAGAGAATCCCAGACAGACATTGCTACATCACAAGCGCTAACGGTGTACCACTACCCGTACCCTCTGACTCCTGAACAGTGTTCTCAAACACACACCAGGGGGTGACTTCAAGGTGGCTGGCTGGCTGTGACTCGTTAATAATCAAGATCAACCACCTAATGGCTGTATTTCATATCCAGGAACAGATAAGCTATTCAAGCACCAGCACACAGATTAAAGAACATGGTCTGTATGTAGCGTCTAGTCTGGCTGGCGTGGCTGGCAAAAACCTTGGGAGTACAGTAGCGAATGGATGGAAAATAAGCAGATGGTTTCAGGTCATAAAGCTTTACCCTGGCTGGACCTATTTGAGTAGGTGCTCCATGTACTGTCTAAAACACCTGTCTGTCTCTACAATACCCAATTCACTGCTGGGAGCAGCAACCACCGAAAAATAATGAGTCTACACATGTGTACTGTCAAATTGCCCTGGTCTAAGGGGCCTATTCCCATTCATTCAATATCTATGGCAACAACAATCAATGTTTAACGAATAAGGAAGAGTCCTATCTCTGATCCTCTCCTCCATCTCCTTCATGATGGCAGCCATGTCCTTTCCCTCTCCCTCCCCTTACCCCCACCTCTCCTCACCTCCTCTTCCTCCATCTCCTTCATGACGGCGGCCAGGTCCTTCCCCTGGAGCTCCTCCTGCAGTAACAGCAGCTTCTGCTCTGACTGGGACAGCAGCTCCACCACGTACTCCTCTGAGTCGGGGGGCAGCTGAGGCTCCGGGCCCTCACCCTGGAGGAGGGGAGGTGTTTGAGGACACAATTGACATAATGTTTCTGAGCATCTTCATATTTTTTTACAAGGTTTCCCAATGCAACTTGATCTAAAAAATCGGACAGGTATCAGGTCAGAGTACATTATATTGTGAATGGGGTCTTCTCTGTACCAGTTTGATGTGCTGCAGTTTGTCAGATAGGTGTTCCACCCCGGCCCGGACCATGTTCAGGGTACGGGTCAGCCAGTCCAGACGCTCCTTGGCGGCGTCGCGCCTCCCCTGCTCTGCCTGCAGGTGGCGCTTACAGTCGTCCAGCATCTGCTGACCACTGTAGAAGACAGGAAAGTAAGAAATATCCATCAGAATGACTTTACAGACACACTCAACTCAACACTAGGAGAGGAACCTTTTAGACCAATTTCTGTATCACAACAAGTTGCTTGATTGGTCTTCTACCACAAATTACAATCCTCAAGGATCTGTTCTGAGGGTCATTGTTTTAATAAATAATACCTTCCATTGAAGGTGTCAACATCCGCTTACAACTTCTCTGGTCTGCTATGTTTGCTATGTAATCCCTAACCCTTGACCTCTAACCCCTGCCCACTGACCTGGAGAGCTTGGTCTCCCCGGAGTACTTGATGTCCTGGAAGTGTTCCTGCAGACGGTCCCTGTCCTCCTTCAGCTGTAGCAGGGTTATCTGGTTCTCCTTCTTCAGATCCTCCAGGTGCTGCTGGGTGTCTCCCTGGGAGATGAACCTGTCCACCACCTCCTGCATAGGGACACGGAGATGGATGAACACACACACACAAAGTCAGATATAGATTAATACACACACACACACATGCATAAATAGCTGATAAACACACAACACTTGCATACACACACATGGATACAGTAGGTGCATAGATAAACTAACACACATGTACAATGCACACACGCACACACTTACATACAAAGACACACAAAACGAACTAATCATATAAAATGACCTCGTCTCCGTACCCGTGTGTCAGTGACCCCCGTGGCCTCCTTGATGCGTCTGAAGGCCTCTTCGAAGGTGGAGATGGCCCTCTCCTCCTCCCCCAGCCCAGTGGCACTGCGCTGGGCGTCGCTACTCAGCTCGTCAGGCTGCATGGCTGCCCGCTGGGCCTGGAGGGAAGGGGGCAGACATCAGGACATTTACTCTGTAGACTAAGTGATATGTAAGAAGTGTAGATATATAGCTAAATAGAATGGACACAGCACCTCATGTTATATCCCTTGATATGGGTACACCCAGTGCCGTCTCAAGGCATAAGCGATATAAGCGGACTCTTAGGGCCCTGCGAACCCCTCGGGGTCTTAACTTAGTTAGTTTGAATAGTAGAACACACAAGGTGCAATTTTGAAATGTGGTTGTGCAACAGCAGTTTTTCTCTTGTTATGTCAGTCACTGACAGTCACTCAATTAGCCATGTCAGCTAACATGTTATAGATTGCTAGGTAAATTGCTATCTAAACCTTGTAGTATTCCTGGCCGAATTACTGACCAGGCATGCAAGGCACCTGCCCAGGGGCCAAAATTAGTAGAATCACATATGTTTTAAAACTGCAAAATGTTCTCTCTGCCCCGTGGAAAAACATATAGAATTGCAGGTCATTGCAGGTCACTTAAAATTTTTCCAAGAGGGTGGCCACTGAAATGTTTTGCCCGCTAGGTGGGGAAAGCCCCCAACCAAATCTCGCGTAGGGCCCCCAAAATTCTAGAAACGGCCCTGGGTACACCCAACATGACAGCCAGTCCAGCCATCATGGAACGTTGACTTGAATAGGAATATCCATTCTTGTCATTGTTATTCTATGGATGTAAGTGTAAAGTGGTGGGGACCCACCCTTCTCTCCACTCTTTCAGCCTGGGCCTTACGGTCCTCTGCCTCTTTCTTGTAACGGGTGAGGATACACTCTCTGTCCTTCCTCTCCCTATACATCTGTTCTTCTTGACGCTGCAGCTCTGCCTGAGAGAGAGTGAGAGAGATCAAATCAAATCAAGAGAGAGACAGAGAGAAAGAGATAGTCAATGAACTACTGTTTATCATACAAATAGCAAAGAAAAGCATTCAACTCACAACAAATAGCTGTAAACGCAGACAGCTGGACTTTACATGATGGACACATCAATGACTGTAAGGTGATGCATGAGGGGGAGAGGTACGGGACAGTCCTCAGTTACAATAATAATACCCATGCTGGTCACCTTGGCAGTGTCTTTGGAGAGGAGTGTGTATGTGTGCTGGTCACCTTGGCAGTGTCTTTGGAGAGGAGTGCGCCACTGTTCATGATCTGCAGGTCCTTCAGCTCCTGTCTCTGTCTCAGGATCTCAGCCTCTAGTTTATCCAGCTGGGACTGGAAGGTCAGGCTCTCCTCCTAATTATAATATATGCCAATTAGCACACGCCTTTATCCAAAGCTACTTACGTCAGTGAGTGCATACGTTTTCCTATGGGTAGCACCAGCGGGAATCGACCCACGACTTAGCCACTGACCACACAGGGCAAAGAACGAGATAGGGTACTTTATCATCTATTAGGAAATTAGAGTAGGTCATGGAAAAGGATTCAACTACCCAAAGAGCACATTGGAGAGGGTGTCTAGACATGGCTTGGTTGCATAAAGTTAAATGTGGGGCGAGTTGGCGAAACAGCACAAAGAGATTTGGGACCAGGCTATGAGTAACCTGTAGGTGGGCCTTTAGTTTCAGATAGCCCCTCATGATGTGTTCAGCCTCCTGGCACTTCAGCTGGGCTTTCTCCAGACGATTCTCCAGCACCCGCAAGTTCTGGAAGACAAGATGACATACACACACACACACACACACACACACACACACACACACACACACACACACACACACACACACACTTATAGATGGTTGATTGATCCTGAGCTGGGCATGCTAAGTGTTTGAAAAGTTTCTGATTGTGGACACGACTGGCTAGAATCAGAGGGGTGAGGCAGCGTGGAAGGAAAGAGCGTAACCTTTTGGGGATGCTCCTCAGCCGCCTCTCCTTCACTCTGTGGACCAAGGGCAACACATCAGTCACCTCCACTATATTCATACCACTATATTCACTATTTTGTGTGTGTGTGTGTGTCTGTCGGTCTAACAGTCCTGCACTACATAGAGAATAGGGTTCCATTCCAGTCCCACCCTCTGCTGCACTGTTTGTCTCTATATAGTACCTTGGCCTCCTCGTTGCGTCTCTCCGTGTCTCTCTCTGGTCCCCTGTTCTCTAGCTTCCTACTCTGGTACAGTGTCTGTAGGTCCTCCAGGCGACGGCGGTACGTCTGGGTGGTGTGCTTTAGAGCGTTCAGCTTCTTCATCTTGTCACACACCTTCTGGTCCAGCACCTTGAGAGCAACCTGCTCACCAGAATGCAAAGTAGAGTTGAAAAGAGTAGAGTAGATCCTCTTGATTATCCCCAATGGGCAATTTGCTTTACAGATGATAGTCAATAATACATAAAAATGCACATACATCAAACAAACATAGCTATGTGTTAGCGATGTCCCCACCTTCCCTGACATGTTTCTGAAGGCAGCTTTCTCTATGCCTCGGCTTTGGAAGGCCTCCTTTATCACCTGCTCGTCCCCCTGAAAGAGAGAAAGAAAACGGTCTGTAACAGGGAAGGACTACCTCAACTTGTAAAATAATAAATGGTCCTTTTCATTTTCAATTCCAAAATGTTTTGTTACGATGTGCACTAATGAATATGACCCTGCACTCCAAACAGGGAAAAACAACCTTGGAAGTACAAGCTGAGCATTGAAACCAAAACATTTTTGATAGAATAACCAGTTTTACTTACAGCAAGAGCGTTTGCCAACTTCTTGTGTAGTCTCTTGTTCTCTTGCCTCAGCTGAAGGATTGAATCCCTGTTTTTCTTGATGCTTGACTGAGACATTTCATAGTATGCACTTCTGTCGCCCTCTGTTGGGCGAATTCACAATTTCGTTATTTCAGCATCCTCTGACTGACTATTGGCCTTCTCTTAGTCTTATTCAAAGAAACAGGGAACTAGCTATTACATAAAAAGTTGAATACCATTTATATTTTTGTGTCCCAAACTGTTCCCCATTACTCAGGGAATGTTAATGGCTAGGAAGGTTGGCTAAATATCTCAACAAGCATTTTACTATTTCTAGCTAAACCCATTTTGCTGGCAACATAGCCTACCCATAACCTGACCTTGCAAAACGATTGCAACAAAGTAGCTAGTAGTTAACATTCTATCTTTCATCATTACTTCATGTGGCCATACATTTCCCAGCGAGAGTAAATTAACCTGTAAGTAACCTCACAGATGGAGGTAGCTAAGAATCTTTAGTATGTTAGCAAGATAGCGCTAATGCAAAGTCTGAATTTGCTATTCAGCATGGCGTTTACACACACAACTAGGCCTAGCTAGCTAACTAGCATAAGTTACCGGTCCTAGCTAGCCTGCTGCAAGTCTTAACCTACCAAGAAGTTGAATTTTCCTCTGCAGTTCTGTTATTTGGTCATGAAGTGGCGGCTTAATGGCCTCGGCGCTGAACGGCATTTTCAGTGTTCACTAATCACAAACTAATAGTCGACTTTAGAAGTAGCTAGCTAGCATTAGATGCAAACTGACGCACTTTTAGGTCGTTTTGTCCTTGGATGCGCGGATTTCGCGTGAAAACACCGTCGTTCAGAGAGCCTCTCGTTGCCTAGCAACATGTCCACTGAGGCTCGAACCCGAACACAACCCTAGAGCAAACCGAGCAGCACTGACTAGACTTCAGCTCACTTTAATTATGTCTTTTTCTAGATACAATAACTTTAAATAATAATATAGTATGTAGCAATAAAAAAAAATGCTTTATTATTTACAACACATCCTGCTCCAAAAACACACGTTTACACAATCCTTCTCCTGAAAATGAAATATAGAAAAGCTTGCATTTGAGGTTAAGTAAATAGTCCATGGGCCAGCAGGCTAAATGTCACATATTTGTCTACTTTGGGGTGGCAAAGTCTAATGATGATTTTAATTTAGGTCCATGTCAGTGGGTTATATGTTGGTATGATACCCATGATTCTGAGGTAGGTAAAACTAATACTGGATTAGAATGTTTTCTTTACTTTGGTTAAGTTACAGTAGATGTACACTGCAATATGCAGCCATTATACAAACCTCAACAGCAGCAATAGTGAAAAATTATATTATTAACAAACCTGACGCAAAAATTATTTAGCATTTAAGCAAAACAAAAAAAAGTGTAAATTAAGTGTAAGAAAACCTATGTAATTCATTATACATTTGAGAAAACTGACAAAAACTTGGGAGAATTCTCATGTAAAACGGGTGTTAAAATTGAACACATTACTAAAAAAAGGATGAACAGAAAGATACTGAGTCAGCCACAAAAAAAAAGGTATCAAAGTTGTGTATGTTCAAAGTGAGTTTCAAGAGGACTGCAGAAAGTAAAACAGCCTAGCCAAACAAAAAGGCACAACAAAAAGCAACAACAAAAATTATAAAAAAACAAAAACAGAATTACATCTTTAAAAAAACAAAATATTATAAGCTCTGTCATAGACACCTTCTGTGGGAAACACAACGGGATATGTTGGCTACTCATTCAGACCTCTCTGTTTGTGACAATGGCATCCTTCTGTAGCCATACAGTATCATGATCTTAAGGCACATTCTATACACACAGCGCAGGCAAGGCAGCTTGACCTCATCTTTCTCTGTTCTCCTCACACACACACACACACACACACACACACACACACACACACACACACACACACACACACACACACACACAGCTAGTCTACAGTCTTGGCCTGATCCTCGTTGGACTTCTTCAGAATGGTGAGAAGGTTCTGAGACATGAAGTAGGGTCTCTCTGCAGTTCCGTCATTGCGTTCCAGGTCTTCCACTGGAAAATCAATGAAATGATGAGACAACAATAAGAGAACCAACCATTGTCAAACTCAACATCTCTTCAGGTAAAACAGTGTCCTATTCCTAACAACATAAAGGCCCGGTTTCCCAGACACCGTCTAAGCTTAATCCAGTACTGAAAAGTATGTGTTGATGAAAGTGATTATATAGTCCAGGACTAAATTTATTAAGTCTGTATCTGGGAAACTGTCCCAAAGTGAATAGAAACTCACCATTGTGTCATTCTCCCACTGTCCTATCATCATTTAATATGATTACATTTGTCATTTACATGCAAAAAAAAACTATATTTTGATCAATACAACAAACTTTAATCAACAGCTGCATCCAACAGAAGCAAACTGATTGGAATGTATCATAAGTGAAATACTACATTAGCTAACATGTTTACAATGTGACACACACTGACAGAAACAGATAGAAAACATTGACAGAAGGTTGCAAGGTTAGTTTTGATAAAGTACTCGATGGGCAATGTTACTGAAATACCATGCAGCACAGAGATAGGAAGAAGAGAGAGAGGAGAGAGAGAAAGAGAGCCAGAAAGAGAGAAAGAGAACAGATGAAGAGAGAGACAGAAAGAGAGAAAGAGAGACAGATAAAGAGAAAGAAGAAAACAAAGGCAAATAGGGTCAGTAAACATTGAACAGGGCTTGCAGGGTCGTATTCATTAGGCCATGCAGCGAAAAACATTTTGCAACGGAAAACAAAAACAAGTTCAGGTAGTCCCTCCCTGTTTCAGCCCATTTGCTTCCGTTTAGTGCCCGGTTAATACCAGTGGAGGCTGCTGAGGGGAGGACGCCTCCTAATAAGGCCAGAATGGAGTAAATGGAATGGCATCAAACACATGGAAACCATGATTCCGCTCCAGCTATTACCAAGAGCCTATCCTCCCCAATTAAGGTGCCACCAACCTCCTGTGGTTAATACGACCCTGATCTGAGAGGTTAAAACGATTGCATCACAGCAACACAATCACAGCAGTTAAGCCAGTCCGAAATTCCAAGGCAAGTAGTTTGTGGAACTTCAATACAATACATTGAGTCCAAAAACGTGTTATTGGCTGGAGGGAGCATCTATATAATTGATACAGAACTTAATAAGCAAAATAAATAATTACAAACAGATGTAATAAGACATAAATAGCATACTAATTAAGAAATACATACTGTACATACACATTGATTCCATTGGAAATCACATTTTCATATCAAAGGATATCAAAGGATTTACCATTTGGTGTCAGCTGGTATCAATGTAAACATTGTTCATTTTCACCGTTAGTTGAAGTTTTGTTTTGATTGACTGTAAACATTGTAATAGTGAATTCATAGTGCATTCATTACTCATTAATTCATGATATTAAGACAATTAAATATTCATTATAACAATTGTAGTAGTCAGGCACAGGTTCAGCACTCACAGATCTACAGAGCCTCCCGATAAAAAACCCTCACTGTCTAAAACCAAGCCAACGCAATAAATTAATAATCAATAAATAAACATAACAATATTTTCAAGCTACAGAGATGCACTGGGTTTTTGATCAGCCTTTTACAACCACAGGACCTTGTTAAAACCAGCTACCTCTACGTTGAAACAACTCTGTGTGTGAATACAATACAATAGCACTGTGAAAAGTCTTGCATTTAAAAGCTGGTCATACATTTAACTGGTTCAAATCACACAGTCGTTAGCATAGAATTACATATTAGCATAGAATTACATATTAGCATAGAATTACATATTACGTCGTTAGTAACAGGTACTGTATACTGGCTCCACACGGCACGTTACATGAGTAGGGCCAGGAGCTTTTCCTGACCTAGTTATGAGGTTTACCAAGCTTCACGTCTCCATGACAACGTAAACTACTACTCCTGGGGTGTAGAAGGAGGGTCTTTAGGCTCCGCCTCTTGAGGTTTCTTTTCCTCTGTCTCTTCCTTTTTAGGTTCTGTCGGCTGGTGATCCTTCTCTTCAGGCTTGTCCTCCTTTGATCCCTTTTCTTCCACTCGTTCCTCCTCTTCTGGTCCCTTCTTTTCTGGCCCCTTCTCTTCCTTCTCCTCCTTCCCTTCAGATTCCTCCTCTTGTGGTTCTTCTACTTCCGCCTCTTCGGTCTTCTCCTTCAGAAGTTGCTCCTCTTCGTTGGCCTGCATGAACACATCTTGGCGTTTCAGTTGTATCTCTCCATCTTGTTCTTTCAGCGGTACTTCCTCCTCCAGGCGAACTTCGTCCATCAGTGTAGGTTCACTTGGGTCAGCGTCTGGCTGTTCAGTACCATCTTTGTTGTCCTCTTCCTCCGCCATTTCGGTTTTGGAGAGAATCTCGTGAAGCTCCGGAGACATGAAGTACGGCCTTTCTGGAGAGCCGTCGTTTCTCTCCAGGTCTTCGCCTTCGTTGTGTGTGTGTTTGATGTGTATTATGGGGTTAATGTTGGTTTGGGTTAGTGAAAAAAAAGAACAGAACCAAAAAGTGTGCAATAAGAAATAGTGAAGTGTGGAATAAGGAGGGAAGAGACAAAGAGAAGGAAAAGTCAGAAACATGGCAGGCAAAAGAGGAAACTCAGGTAAAAAGAGCATTTCAGATTTGTAAAGTTGTGTGAGTGACTAAAGAGTAGATCAATAAAATAGGATATTACTCACAGAAGCAGAGGAAGAGTGTGTCCACACACATAGCGTACACACTGAAGAATCCATGGGCAATCAGGTAGGATCCCACCACCACCGTCTAGGAAGAGAGAAACAGGCACACACAGTGTTGGAATCAATACAAACAACACTTACAGACACTCTAAGGCAACATTTCTCAGCTTTGGGTCAGTAGACCTTTCCTGGGATAATGCTGACCAGTTTTAATGTAAGGGTCCTATAAATAAGTATGACCCTTAGCTTACCAATCCCTAGCACAAACAATATTAAGAAACATGACTTGAAGTAACAGTATAAGAGTTCATTCAGGCCTGTCTCTCACCAGAATGGGAACCCAGTAGTAGTTGAGAGAGGGGGCAGTCTGCTCCACAGCCTTAATCCTCCCAGAGAAGAAGAAGAAAGAACAGATTCCTAGCAAGAGAAGAAGAGATGCATATTATTAGGATATGAGGGCTTACTGAAAGGTATCACAGATGGTGGTCATTTGTACAAGGTGTAAATCAAGTCTCTCTGCTTGTGTTTCTGAGGATCACTTACCCACAATTCCAACAATGAGGAGCTTCCCCAAAAACAATAGGAAGTCAGTCACCTTGTCCAAGACAGCCACCCTGAGAAGCCAACAGAGAAATGAATCAAAAGAGACAGAAAAGAGATACATGAATACAGTATATATGAATGGAGACGTGGAGTTGTTATAGATCCTATTGCTCTTCAGAAAAAGGTCCCAGACTGGGGTTTGAGAAGGAGTTGTGAAGGGTTTATGGAGGGTTTATGAAGGGCGTCTCAGTAGTCAACAACACTCACCTGATTATATTTCTCATGAGGAGGAAGAAGGCATCTCTGGCTGAGGTACAGAAGCTTTTACCATATATCGCCACCTAGGGGAAACGTGTGGTGTTACATACAGTGTCAATTCACAGTCTTCAATTCACATAGTCTTCAATTCACACAGTTCACACGGTCTTCAATTCACACAGTTCACACAGTCTTTAATACACAAAGAACTTACACAGTTAGGTTGATGAACTCACCATGATGTAGGCGTTTCTGTTGAGGAACTTGATGAATTTCTCCAGGCACCAGAAGCAGCACTTCAGGCAGCTGAGCAGGAACTTGGCAAAGCGATTCTGGGCAGCTAGTGGGGTACATAACAACAAACAGGAGATAATGACATCTGTTCCTGTTCATTTAGATAACAACCGTCTATTAAAATGTAATAATTAGTAGTGACATTTTTTTGTCCATTTCCCACTGTATGATGTCAATGAGGAAGTATCCCAGTTATTCACGTCTTAGAATGGAACAGGATATGTGAGAACACCACCTCACCTTTCAGCTTCTGGTCCAGGTACTCCAGCAGAACCCTGATGACCTGAACCAGAGACAGGATGAGGGAGCCGAAGGCCAGGGAGCCTGTATGATATCTAGACAGGGGGAAGAAGGTAAAAGATTGTGTCCAAATTGTTGGTCTCTCACTAACTCTCCATGCAACCCTTTCTTTCCTCCCCCACCCACATGCACTGCTTACACACACACCACACACACATGCCCCCCCTCCCCATCCCACAGACTACCCCTCCAACCTGAGGGCTCGACCAAGTGAGGAGCAGATAGGGCTGGCTGGGATGTCGTCAGGCTTCTTGAAGGCCCAGTAGTAGGATGCGAAGGCCCCAGCCAGGGTCACCTGACCCAGCGCCGTCACAAAGTTAGCACACCAGAAGAAGAGGAACACGTTGTAGAACTGGAACACGATGAGGTATTTATGGTAGTAGGTCTCGCCTCCGTAGAAGGCAAACAGGCACTCGGCGCCCGGGCACTGGGCTGAGATGTTGGTGGTGTTGAACATCTGAGGAAAGACAGGTGAAATCTCTGTGATATTAGCACTTCTGCTGGTATTAAAAGAGTAGTCCACTTATATTCAATAAATGAGAAAAAAAGCCGTTTTTGAACACTATTTACAGATAGAATAGAAGGAACATACAAAAGTTAACAAAAAATAAGCCTGATATATAAACAGGCAGATATAGAAGAACAGAGACATCTTGTGGCTCACCTCAGGATTGCAGGTGTCTCTGGAGTACTCACACTCAGTGGTGTTGAACACTTTGTACACCTGCTCATTGGAGGTGGATAGGAAGCTGGGAAAGGCAGTCAAGGAGGTTCCATCACTAAGGAAGTAGATACTGAGACATGTCATACAGACGTGACCCTCTGCATGGAAACTTTATGGATACATTGACTTGTGGTGGAGTCATCCCAGTTATTTTCCTTGACGGTCTCAGTCTGTCCACATTTCAATCTGCACGGTTCCCTTCATCATTTACAGCTATCTAGACTAGCGCTACAACAAAACCTATAACTAAAAGTAATCTAGTTCATTTCACACCATTACAAGGACCGTTACAGCAACACTTCTTTCCCTTGACAGACATGTAAACATGAATAACATGATTGACAGCTGAAGGATACACAGCGGTGATGGCCCAGTAGGCTATGACCAGGGCCAGCAGGGCAAAGGTCAACAGAGGGTAGAACAGTGATGACATCACATGGCCAACAGCCCTGCTGGCCTCCTTGATGAGGGCGATGGCGATGAGGACTCTCTTCCTGAGGAAGACGAGCAGCAGGATGACAACCACCTCCACGATGGACAGGATGATCACTGACGGAGGAGCGGAGCGCAGTTAGAGTGTTTGTGTGTGTGTGTCTCAACTTGAGTTAAATGAGTTGATGTGAGAGAGAGAGGGAGAGAGTGGGAGAAAGAGTATAGAGAGGGAGAGATAGGGAGAGAGAGAGAGAGAGAGAGAGAGAGAGAGAGTGTCATTTCCCCAAATTTGAAATCCTTATTCAAGGTTTCAAAGACCTCTCTGATGAGAATAGGCTACCCGTCCTGTTGGGGGAAGATGCAGAGAGCTGTGGGTTGGCAGCGCACTACATTGCTGCCTGCCATAAGATGAGGGACAGTGTCTGACAGACCAACCAACCTGCACATGTCCTCTAAGCTTATTGTTATTGTTCAATGTATGGTTATTTTGACCCTTGATTATTGTTGTTACTGTTGTCCCGTTGACTATATTGATTATTATTATTTTAATGATGTTAACATTGTAAATCTCCGAAGTAAGCTTTGGCAATATGTACATTGTTATGTCATTCCAATAAAGCAAATTCAATTGAATTGAGAGAGAAAGAGAAAGTGAGAGAGGGGAAGAGAGAGAAAAATAAATAGAGGGAGGGAGGGAGGGAGAGACAGAGAAAGAGAGACAGACACACACACAGAGAGAGAGAGAGAGAGAGAGAGAGAGAGAGAGAGAGAGAGAGAGAGAGAGAGAGAGAGAGAAAATGAGTGCATGTACTCACTGAAAGCCAGCCATGTCTGTCTGATCTGCAGGTAAACAGAGAAGTCTGTCTGCAGTCCCAGATCCCGGATAGTGACGTCAGAACCCGGCTCTCCCTTCAGGCTGCGGTACTCCATGGCACAATGGAAGATCCCTAAACATTTTGAAGGTAAGAGTCAGCGAAATGATGTTGCCCGAGCAGCACTGCAGATATTGCGATGAGCAAGATGAAATAGTTCGCTCTCACACAGTGACACACAGTATCTGTACATGTGTACGGGGTTCGCTTCACACCGTTACAGCCTGGTAGTCATGGGACCAAAACAGCTGAGAAGTTTAGCCTTGCACTTCAACACTCTTAGTTGTTGCGGAAATTGACCCACTATGCTGTTTACTTAGTGCACCTACGTCAGATCACTGAGCCTACCGCTAACATTTCTTAATGGCTAACTTGATAAAGCACAATGTTGATATTATTCTTTTTAATGGTACTTTAAATAGGTAAAACAACAGTATGTTTTCAGTTAGATAGGTTTCAGGAAAGGGGGATATAATACCATATCCTATGACCAGTATCACCATGACGATCATGACCCAGATCATGATCCCGGCCAGGTAGCGCAGGAGGACGATGAAGATGAGACTGACCACCATGGCTATCACCAGACCACTGGAGGAGAGGCAGGAAATAACATTCACATTCACAGAAGTTTGTTGTTCCTGTGAGGGAACATTTATCTCTATGGGGAAATGTTGGCTCAGCAATACATTATTGCTATAATAGGCGTAACTGGCCTATAGAGTGTGCAACTTTCTTTATTGTCTTGTGTCATGAGTGTGTTTACCACGGAGAGACACTCACATCAGTATCCAGTACCAGGACACAGTGTAGTCCTCAAAGATCCTCATGGCTACCTGGCGAGCCTCAACAACCACATTGGATTTCCTGTAAGAACAACAAGTCCATTTAACACTTTGCTAAAAATTGACAGACAGGCGGACGGACGGACAGACAGACAGATTGATAGGTTGGTTGGTTGGTTGGTAGGTAGGTTGATTGATTAATTAATTCATACAGTACCAGTCAAAAGTTTGGATACACCTACTCATTCAAGGGTTTTTCTTTATTTTGATTATTTTCTACATTGTAGAATGATAGTAGAGACATCAAAACTATGAAATAACACATATGAAATCATGTAGTAACCAAAAAAGTGTTTTCAAAGTAGCCACCCTTTTCCTTGATGACATCTTTGCACACTCTTGGCATTCTCTCAACCAGCTTCATGAGGTAGTCACCTGGAATGTATTTCAATGAACAGGTGTGCCTTGTTAAAAGATCATTTGTGGAATTTCTTTCCTTCTTAATGCATTTGAACCAATCAGTTGTGTTGTGACAAGGTAAGGATGGTATACAGAAGACATCCCTATTTGGTAAAAGACCAAGTCCATATTATGGCAAGAACAGCTCAAATAAGCAAAGAGAAATGACAGTCCATCATTACTTTAAGACCTGAAGGTCAGTTAATCAGGAACATTTCAAGAACTTTGAAAGTTTCTTCAAGTGTAGTTGCAAAAACCATCAAGCGCTATGATGAAACTGGCTCTCATGAGGACCGCCACAGGAAAGGAAGACTCAGAGTTAAGTTCATTAGAGTTAACTGCACCTCAGATTGCAGCCCAAATAAATGCTTCACAGAGTTCAAGTAACAGACACATCTCAACATCAACTGTTCAGAGGAGACTGTGTGAATCAGGCCTTCAGTCTAATTGCTGCAAAGAAACCACTACTAAAAGACACCAATAATAAGAAGAGACTTACTTGGGCCAAGAAACACGAGCAATGGACATTAGACCCAGAGGAAATCTGTCCTTTGAGGTTTTTGGTTCCAACCGCCGTGTCTGTGAGACGTAGAGTAGGTGAACGGATGATCTCCGCATGTGTGGTTCCCACATTCTGCAGGGATACACCATCCTATCTGGTTTGCGCTTAGTGGGACTATCGTTTGTTTTTCAATAGGACAATGACCCAATACACCTCCAGGCTGTGTAAGGGCTATTTGACCAAGAAGAGTGATGGAGTGCTGCATTAGATGACCTGGCCTCCACAATCACTCGACCTCAACCCAATTGAGATGGTTTGGTATGAGCTGGACCGCAGGGTGAAGGAAAATCAGCCAACAAATGCTCAGCATACGTGGAAACACCTTCAAAACTGTTGATAAAGCAATGCAGGTGAAGCTGGTTAAGAGAATGCCAAGAGTGTGCAAAGTTGTCCTCAAGGCAAAGAGTGGCTACTTTGAAGAATCTAATTTGTTAAACACTTTTTTGTTTACTACATGATTCCATATGTGTTATTTCATAGTTTTGATGTCTTCACTATTATTCTACAATGTAGAAAATAGTAAAAAATAAAGAAAACCTCTTGAATGAGTAGGTGTGTCCAAACTGTTGACTGGTACTGTATATTGACGGTTCTTCAGGTTGAGGCATGAGGACTCACTTTGACGCGTCCAGAAAATCTGTGGCGTTCACCTTCCCTCCTTTCCCGTTGTCAAAACTTGTCTCGTTGCCAACAACGACCACACCACCTTTCATGGTACTGAGAGCTGGGAGGCACCGACGAGTGACTGGAGGGAGAGGAGAGAGAGTGGAGATTAAGAATAACTAACTGTGTGGTCACTATACATTTACTAAGTCTTTATAAAAACACGCACGCTCCACACACACACATGCAGTGCACGCTATGGCTTGTGAGAAAACTTACATGGTTTGCTGGACATGAGCATGGAAGGACACAGGCCATGCTTCAGGATCTCGGGAGCACTCTGCGAAACACAACAAAATCACCCTTAGTTACACATTATTTCCCTAACTACCTACTTTCCCACTGCAAATGTATCTCCTCTGTCACCCACCATTTTGGAGAAGTCCACTCCTTCCTTGCAGAACTGCTTGTAGTACTCCTGCTCTCCTTTGTTCAGGTAGGCGTTCACCAACGTCATGTGTTTGGTAGGACAGCTTTCCACACATAACTGAGTGGTGGGGCACTGGAACTCCAGCAGGGTCAGGGGACTGGCACACTTCAGGATGTTGAAGTAGAACAGGAGAGGTTTCTTCCTGTTAGAGACAGTTACAGTTGAAGTCGGAAGTTTACATACACCTTAGCCAAATACATTTAAACTCAGTTTTTCACAATTCCTGACATTTAATCCCAGTAAAATGCCCCGTCTTAGGTCAGTTAGGATCACCACTTCATTTTAAGAATGTGAAATGTCAGAATAGTAGTAGAATGATTTATTTCAGCTTTTATTTATTTCATCACATTCACTCAATTAGTATTCGGTAGCATTGCCTTTAAATTGTTTAACATCGGGTCAAACATTTCGGGTAGCCTTCCGCAAGCTTCCCACAATAAGTTGGGTGAATTTTGGCCCATTCCTCCTGACAGAGCTGGTGTAACTGAGTCAGGTTTGTAGGCATCCTTGCTCACACATGCTTTTTTAGTTCTGCCCACACATTTTCTATAGGATTGAGGTCAGGGCTTTGTGATGGCCACTCAAATACCTTGACTTTCTTGTCCTTAAGCCATTTTGCCACAACTTTGGAAGTATGCTTGGGGTCATTGTCCATTTGGAAGACCCATTTACCAGCAATCTTTAACTTCCTGACTGATGTCTTGAGATATATCCACATAATTTTCCTTTCTCATGATGTCATCTATTTTGTGAAGTGCACCAGTCGCTCCTGCAGCAAAGCACCCTCACAACATGATGCTGCCACCCCCGTGCTTCACGGTTGGGATGGTGTTCTTCGGCTTGCAAGCATCCCCCTTCTTCCTCCAAACATAACGATGGTCATTATGGCCAAACAGTTCTATTTTTGTTTCATCAGACCAGAGGATATTTCTCCAAAAAGTTCGATCTTTGTCCCCATTTGCAGTTGCAAACTGTAGTCTGGCTTTTTTTATGGCGGTTTTGGAGCAGTGGCTTCTTCCTTGCTGAGCGGCCTTTCAGGTTGTGTCGATATAGGACTCATTTTATTGTGGATATAGATAATTTTGTACCCGTTTCCTCCAGCATCTTCACAAGGTCCTTTGCTGTTGTTCTGGGATTGAGTTTCACTTTTCGCACCAAAGTACGTTCATCTCTAGGAGACAGAACGTGTCTCCTTCCTGAGAGGTATGACGGCTGCGTGGTCCCATGGTGTTTATACTTGCATACTATTGTTTGTACAGATGAACGTGGTATATTCAGGCGTTTGTAAATTGTTCCCAAGGATGAACCAGACTTGTGGAGGTCTACAATTGTTTTTCTAAGGTCTTGGCTGATTTATTTTGATTTCCCCATGAGGCACTGAGTTTGAAGGTAGGCCTTGAAATACATCCACAGGTACACCTCCAATTGACTGAAATTATGTAAATTAGCCTATCAGAAGATTCTAAAGCCATGACATCATTTTATGGAATTTTCCAAGCTGTTTAAAGGCAAAATCAACTTAGTGTATGTAAACTTCTGACCCACTGGAATTGTGATACAGTGAATTGTAAGTGAAATAATCTGTCTGTAAACAATTGTTGGAAAAATTACTTGTGTCATGCACAAGGTAGATGTCCTAACAGACTTGCCAAAACTATAGTTTGTTAACAAGAAATTTGTGGAGTGGTTGAAAAACGAGTTTGAATGACTCCAACCTAAGTGTATGTAAACTTCCGACTTCAACTGTATATAGTAGTTCATCTGTAGACAGTTATATAGTAGTTCATCTGTAGAGACAGTTATATAGTAGTTCATCTGTAGAGACAGTTATATAGTAGTTCATATGTAGAGACAGTTATATAGTAGTTCATCTGTAGAGACAGTTATATAGTAGTTCATCTGTAGAGACAGTTATATAGTAGTTCATCTGTAGAGACAGTTATATAGTAGTTCATATGTAGAGACAGTTATATAGTAGTTCATATGTAGAGACAGTTATATAGTAGTTCATCTGTAGAGACAGTTATATAGTAGTTCATCTGTAGAGACAGTTATATAGTAGTTCATCTGTAGAGACAGTTATATAGTAGTTCATCTGTAGAGACAGTTATATAGTAGTTCATCTGTAGAGACATTTATATAGTAGTTCATATGTAGAGACAGTTATATAGTAGTTCATATGTAGAGACAGTTATATAGTAGTTCATATGTACAGGAAGTACATGTACAGCGGTTATAATACATCCTTCAGGACGTTCTTTTTTATCTTCACACAGCGGGGTGTTACAGGCTCACCACAGAGCATCAGGATGATACCACAAAATACATATTAACACAAAGAGACAGATAATATCTGTGAATGGACAAGAGGAATTCTAAAGGACCAGTATTGAAGAGAGATATTCAAAGGCAGAATAATAGGGGGGTAATGGAAGGCGCTTACTCCAGGGGGGTCCCGGCCTGGCCACAGAACTGTCCTCTGCTGTCAGTCGGGTAGATAACCTTCCTGGGGTCCCCCTGAGACCAGGCTGGAGTAGGAGGAAGTATAACAACACTGTAGTTCAGATACTGTCCAGTTATCATAACGACACACAATGGAATAGAATAGAATCACTTCAAATAGAATAGAATCACTTCAAATAGAATAGAATCACTTCAAATAGAATAGAATCACTTCAAATAGAATAGAATATCACTTTACTGTGGCTTGTTAGGGCCTTGTGTTTTGGTTAATCATGTCACATGACCTGGATTTTAACCTTTATTTCAAGCTTTTTCATCAAACTGTCCCCTTTTCTTTTTGTCCGACGGCCCAGCACCATCCTCAGACAATTGCTTACATTTTTGGTCCAAAGTTAAAATCCAGGTCATGTGACATGATTAACCAAAACACAAGGCCCTAGAAGTGATGTAATGGCCAGTAATAGTGTAGTTCTGGAGACACTGACCCAGGATCCCCACAGCAAAGTATCCCAGTATGGCCAAGATGAAGAGAATACAGCAGAACACATCTGTGCAGCCCCTGGCAACCACAAGAGCAGAGAGGGAGAGAGAGAGATGGTTCGACTGCTATTTTTTGACGTTGAGCTTTATTGAGCGTTGCTATGTGGGTAATTGGTAGTGAGGATTGGCTGTCAAAGCTGATAATGAGATGATTACCTGTTGTGGATGGGTCCTTTGAAGGTAGGGTCAAACTTCCGTGCTTCACCTGTGAACAAGCAAAGAGAGAGTTTAATATTTTTCTTTACATTTATACACAGATGTGTGTGTGTGTGTGTGTTTATATCTGTGTATCAGTATATCTGTACATGTGTGTACACATTAACAAAGCTGAGACGTATTTCCATAACAAAAGGATTCTCCCGCAAGACTGACATGCCTAGCAACCCACAAAATGGCTCCCCGGTGACTCAAGAGCTCCCGGTGGACATTCTTAGGCGCCATAGTAACGCTATGGTAACACCTCAGAGACTAGGGAGGCGCCACATCAGACAGCGCATCTACTCAATTCACCATAGTCTGGTAGCAGAGCAAGACAATTATAATGTTGTGTACACAGTCTGAATGGTCCTGATACAATGTATTCTACATAACATCTAGAAACCAACACAAAAAGCTCAATCAGCCAAGAACATGTTTAGTTCTTATCCAGAGTGACTTACAGTAGTGAGTGCATACATTGTCTTACTTTCCCCCCGTGGGATTTAAACCCACAACCCTGGCGTTGCCAGTGCCATGCTCTACTAACTGAGCTACACAGTTCCACAATATGCAAATGATATGGGGCAACATTGTATTTCCTGTTTTGCATCTAAGATCTTGATCCTTATCCTGTTATGACATATGGCCATGTGTCTTGTTAATGAACGTGTCACATTATTTTCTGAACATAGAGCACAGTGTGACTGAGAACATTGTTGCAGCTTCTTGTGGACATGATATACTGTTCTGTCAATGTGAGATATAACAGTGAGTCAGATTTTCCATATTGCTCAACAAAAGAATAGGAAACACCCCTTTTCTTCGGGTGGCAGAACAATTAGTTTGACTGTACAGTATCTACAAACATTATTGTATGAGTGTTGGAAATCCCATTGTACACAGCGACTGCAATGTGATGACACACTGTAGCCTCCACTCTTAGAAAGGGTTCCAAAATGGTTATTCGGCTGTCCCCATAAGAGAACCCTTTTTGGTTCTAGGTAGAACCCTTTTTGGTTCTAAGAGTGTACACTATTTCACTGTGTCATCAGATCACACACGCTGCAACCATCGAACACCCCGCGTCCCATAGAATAAACCATATTGGTTATAAACAAATGTGAGTTGCCTCAATCTCAACCACATTCATTTACTGTCTTTAATTACAGTCCATTATGTTCAGTTCAAAACATAAACAACGTCATAGACAACAACTGAAAAGGCTACTCCCATCATGCCATCAATCCGTGAGAAGTGAAAGAAACAACAGGCACAACAAAAACCGTTACACTGCTGTCCTGAATATTTACAATACCTTTATTCTTTACCATTCTCACTCCTCAGTCACTCCTTTTTCTGTCTTTTTCATCAACAGGTTGGCTGTATTCATGTGTTGTGTTGCCTATATTTCTTTCAGTACACTTTTACTGCGGTAAGTGTGTCTCGACTCTAGACCACCACATCAGACCTCACTTCCTTCTTCCTGTGTATTGCAAAATAAATAACGAGTCAAATCTTGTATCTCGGAGAGTTCTGCCTTCCTTTACCGTTATGCTCCCTCTGTCACGTCCAGGCCTGGGTTAGCAGGCTGGTGTTTAGTTTGTCTTTTGTTTAGGAGGGTTTTGTGTTCTAGGTTTTGTATTTCTATGTTGGGGAAATGGTTCCCAATTAGAGGCTGTCGTTACCTCTAATTGGGAACCATATATATGTTTGTGGTTTTCAATAGGGTTTTGTGGGTCATTGTTTTGAAATAGTATGTTTAGTGGTGTGTGCACTTTTAGCCACACCGGTGTTACGATCTTCGCTTGTTTATTGTTTTGCCAGTTACGTAAATAAAGTATGTTTACTGGATACCTCGCTGCGCCTTGGTCCGTCACTATAGAAGATCGTGACACCCTCCTTCCACTCGCTCTCTTCATTTCTCCCTCTCTTTACCTCTTTTACTGGGCTCTTATCATGGGAATGGGTGGCACACAGGAGGGTTGGAGAGGAGAGAGAGAGAGAGAGAGAGAGGTAAGTGTTTTTCTATTCCCTCGACGGCATTACTTAACCTTTTTCACTCCTAAAATGACTTTGGTGAGTTCACCCTAACTGTGGATTTTAAAAGCTATACAGGACTTGCATCTATCCTAAAATAGATGGGTGTGGATGCAAAAGTCAGGGTGAATAGAAATGAAGCTAAACATCTATCACTCTCATGTAGGTCAAGTATGTAGACACTGACATAATATGATCATTCGTAAAACTCAACTGCAGTTCCCTTGCTGTTCAGGGGATAGCAACAGGCTATGCAGCTAACTGGGTCGACTGCAAACACACAGTATGTGGTGCACTGTGCATGACTTAGTTAGGTCTAGTGGTTCATACAGAATGTTCCTTCAAATAACATACGCAACCTTATATCTGTAAAAAGCCTAAAGGAAGAGGATCCTTCAAGTTCTCTCGCTAGCCAGTGATGACGGGACTTGATGGGACTTCTCGGAACTTTCTAACTCAACTTCTTGTTTCAAAGTTAAGACGCATTCTGTAACTTTCCACTCCTCTGATTGCCTTCACAACCGTGCTGAAAGTATCTATAACTAGGCTACATATGATTTACAAACAATTGATTAACTATCAAATATGTGATCTATGCTCTATAAATGAGTTTTCAACAAAACACTGACAATGTTTGTAGTCTACCCAGCATTTTATTTTGTATTGTATTTTAATGTGTATTTTATATTGCATTAGACAGGGCGCATTTGGAAAAGAGAGCTCTCAATATGTCTTCCCTGTCAAAATGAAGGTTCAATCAAAAATGAAAATGCAGCCTGCATAGACCACCATACATATCTGAGCCGGACTGTGTCTGTTCTGGAAGGACGATAGCCCTGCTACATGTTCTCCCTGGTCTGGCCATGACACCTTCCCACCTTCCAACCTCCAAGGCCATATGATAGACCGACAGCATGGTATAGACAATACTGGCTAGTGTGTATTGACAGATTTCAGTCTGACAATGGGAACTAGAGTGGGAGTAGCCTGGCAGCAGATCTGTTTGTGCTGTCTTGTCAATTGGCATGGCATGACAATGACGTAAGCAAGAAAGTTCAAACCGATCTGGGGCCAGGCTAGCAGAAGCTTTTATCCAAAACGACCAGTTCAGTGAGTCCTTTTACTATGTGACCCCAGCAGGAATCGAACCCACGACCCTGGCGTTGCTGGCGCAATGCCCTTACCAGCTGAGCCACACAGTGATGTCATGATGGACATGTTCCACTTCCAGACCCAGTGAGACTATTGAATGTCCACTACCCAGACACTCTTAATGGGGTTGTGGTCTAGTGATCTAATGGTTTAGTGCTGTTCTGTTGTGGTCTAGCACACAGAGACCGGGTATTACTGCCATGGCTGGATGGTCATCATAACAGTAGCTGCAGATAGGTGGTGGAGAAAGAAGCCTCTTGTTCCAATGTTATTCAAAAACATGGCATATTCCTGTACAGGAATAGGTTTGAAGGACTTTGCTAATAATACAGGCTACTATAGCGGCAGGTAACCAAAAGGTCACTGGTTCTAATACCCGAGCAGACGAGGTGAAAAATCTGTCGGTGCCCTTGAGCAAGGCACTTAAACCTAATTTGCTCCAGGAGTGCCGTACTACTATGGCTGACCGTGTAAAACAACACATTTCACTGCACCTATCTGGGGTAGATGACAATTCAACAACAGTACATCATATTGATGTGTATATGGAATAGGTCATGGTGTACTTTATACTGCACAACTCAACTGCTTCCAGAGTAAACTCTTCTTTGGCAGTAGCCTGAGAGTAGCCATCAGATATTCCTGAGACTGAAGAGGGGGGAAACGTGTCCAACTCCCTTTTGAGGTGTCTAAACTTGCCGCTGGTTGGCAAATAAATCTAGCCCAAATCCTGCCTGCTGTTCCCCTCTCATTCCCCTACATGTCTCACTATGATCACACTAAGCAACTCTGTCTAACAGTTTGACTGTGACCTGACAGCCACAGACAGCATGACAAAGGGTCATTGTGAAACAACACACTCACTCATACTGTGTGTGTGTGTGTGCCACTTGAATTAATGTGTTGACTCAGTGCCCCTAGACTCAGTGTATTGAGTGGGTCCATCAGACACAGCAGCGGGCCTGTGCATACTGCTACTGGCTGGTGCTTTAGACTAGACAAGACATCCAGCTGGCACACTGGCCCACTCATACACAGTCAGAGGATATTCATATAGACAGACAACATGGCAGGAAACTAGCCTGGTCCCTGGGCTGTTTTGCTGTCTCCAGGTTGTTGGGGGAAAAGCGCAAAGAGACATGATACCAGGGCCTGTATGTGTCTCAGGGTAGTGCTGATCTATGATCAGTTTTAATATTCCTACTCCAAGATCAACACTCCTCCTCTTAGATCAGCACTCCTTCCCTACATCAGCACTCCTACCTCCGAGATCAGCACTCCTACCTCCGAGATCAGCACTCCTACCTCCGAGATCAGCACTCCTACCTCCGAGATCAGCACTCATACTCTGAGACACTATGAATACAGACCCTGGCTAGCAGAAAACTGGGATTGGTTTAAAGGCCTTCCATTCAGTTTATGACCTTTCTGGCTGATGTGTGATGTGGGGGCAGGGAGCTGACTGAGGACAAGGCCTGTTTACATGGCAACAGGAAAGTCACAAGGATACTGTACTGACATCAGTGGCTCCTTGGATAAACCATAGAGCAGGGATCATCAACTAGATTCAGGACAATTTTTTCTTGAGGGGATGGTCGGTGGGCTGGGACATAGTTACAAATAATTTGTGGACTGCAAATTGACGGCAAGAAGCCCAAACAGATAATAACAATCATTTCAAACCTTTCTTACATTTGTCTACGATCACGTCTCTCTATTTATGCGTGGGAATACTTTGGAACAGAATTCCAAAATTAAAATCACTTGGAGCTGATTTTCTGGTGTTTTTAACAGTCTTATGTTCACCAATGAAAATTCCAACAAAAAAGTAGTATTATTCAACAACAAAAAATTGTTGGGCTCAGAAAACTTGGGGGCCAAATAAAATCACCTGCCAGTTGGGGAACCCTGCCATAGAGACTGTGCCTATAAGTCAGCTATTGTCCATCTCTCACTCCCTTTCTTACAAACTAGTCATACTGCATGGATATCAGTGAATCCAATTTAGCATGACTTAGATTACATTGGAGTTAATGACTAAGTCGCTTTGGATAAAAGTGTCTGTTAAATGGCATATATATTATTACAAACCTAGGCCTCTATCTTCATCATAATATGACTAGGGTGGGGTCTAAATGCTGAATTACCGACAACGTGTTGTAAGCCTGCTATTTTGGTAATCAGTTGAGGTTTGAAGTGCAGGTCTATTCCAACATGTGATGACATTGACTGGGGGGGATTAAGGCAAGATAAACAGGACGGAGGAAACCCGATGTTTCAACAATGTCATGAACAACAACTCAACCCAAAGTCTAACTACCGTTTGGAAGTGCAACTGCAGCGAAGGACAGGCTGACTATCAGTCTACCTCTTGAGAGACATGCCACGCAATGTTTTAGAAAGTCGTTATGGCAAAACTTAAATAAATCAGTGCTAATGATGCACTATAGCTGAGGGCCAATTGTTTCCACGGTGGTGTGTGTGTGAGTAATAACCATATGGCATTCTAGATATCACCACATGGGTGTTGTCACACAAACAACTTCTGTGAGAGAGCAGACAGAGCCAACCTCACAGTTATACATTTATTTAACTAGGCAAGTCAGTTAAGAACAGATTCTTATGACAGCCTACTGGGGAACAGTGAGTTAACTGCCTTGTTCAGGGGCAGAACAACAGATGTTTACCTTGTAAGCTTGGGGATTTGATCCGGCAACCTTTCGGTAACTGGCCTAACACTCTAACCACTAGGCTCCCTGCCGCCCAAGCTGTCAACACATTCATTGTATTAATTATTCTGTTATAGAAATGAATTGGTAATGAACTATACATTGCCTGCAAAGCAACATTTGACTAATAGCTTTGTCTAATATACTTGTTCAAGTCAAATGGACAAAGGCCTACTGCTGTAGAATAGACTAACCGACTTTGCTGTCTGATTCCAATTAGTGGGAACAATGGACCGTGTGGGAGACATATAGGCCTAGGCCATAGGGGGTTATTCATTTCCATATGATCAGTGTACATAATAGGGCAACAATGAATATCACTTAGTCCTTAAATTGAACATAAACAGAGCTAGGCTGGAGCAGCACAGCTGCAAGCCTTTGATAAATGCAGGATTGATTCTTTGTAAAGGGTTTTAATGGGAAACGTAAACTATTATTCTGCACGCTGATTAGGATGATGTTGTTGCGATTTAAATATGTTTGGGAGTGGGCCACGCGGCCGGTCGCCACCCATCATTCATGAGTCATTGTTTCCATTTCTTCCACCCACACCCCTTTTTTCAAAAATAACGGTGCGAAGAAAGGGAACATTTCTTACCATATTTCGAGTCCGGAGTCGGATTCTTCTCGTTTAGCTCCATGGTTGAATACTTGGGTGTTCTCGCTGCTGGCTGTTGATCAAATTTTGGACAGTTACCATAGAAATGTCGGAGAAAAAAAACATAACACAGTGAGCGATTCCCTATTCGCCGTCAAAACCAAACGTACTGTGGCAAGACCATCCCAAATCATTATACATTCCATACCACCAGAGAGCGAGATAGACATGGGCCAATCAGATATAAAAACGAACAACTGACAGCTTGCTCGGCCAATTAAATAACCCTGAAGGCGGGACCAAAACGATGTATTTCTTGGACACTTCAAAGGAATGTGAAGAAGGGTTGCGCTACCAGACACTATGAATAGCCTAATTTTAATTTAAAAATCATTAGGCAAAATGATTCTTTACAAGATGCAAATAAAATGTAGAGACTGTAAGTTGTTTAAACTTAAAGGAAATCTCTCACAGCTTCGAGTGGAAAAATTCACTTGATATCAACAAAATCGAAAAGAATGCAAACAGTAAAAAGGTGCATGTAGTGAAGAGAGGACTTGGTGCATGCAGTGAAGAGAGGACTTGGTGCATGCAGTGAAGAGAGGACTTGGTGCATGCAGTGAAGAGGGCACTTGTGTTAAAATAACAGAGTTGGGGAGAGAGAGAGAGAGAGAGAAATAAGGGGGTCTGAGGCTTTTAGCCTAAAGAGCAGGAACCCAGATTTCACAAAAGAAATCAGAAATATAGACATTGTCATCCTGCAAGAACATGGTATAAAGGAGATGGACCGACTGGTTGCCCTCTAGGTGTTACACAGGGAAGAGGGGGTGTGCTAATTTGGTATAGATCACACTTAAACCACTCCGTTAAATTAATCAGGAATCATTTGGCGCGGCAGGTAGCCTAGTGGTTAGAGCGTTGGGCCAGTAACTGAAAGGTTGCAAGAATGAATCCCCGAGCTGACAAGTTAAAAATCTGTTGTTCTGCCCCTGAACAAGGCAGTTAACCTACTGTTCCTAGGTTGTCATTGTCAATAAGAATTTGTTCTTAACTGACTTGCCTAGTTAAATAATTTTATAACTGTGAGGTTGGCTCAGTCTGCTCTCTCACAGAAGTTGTTTGTGTGACAACACCCATGTGTGGTGACTTGACAAGTTAAATAAAGGTAACAGTACATTTGGCTAGAAATTCAAAAGATAATGATCTCAACGGAGAAAAATGTCCTCCTGTGTTGAAATTCACTGCTCAATTGAAGGACGTCACAGATAATTGTATGTGGGGAGTACAGATATGAGGTAGTTGTTAACTCATGTTAAGCACTATTATTGCACACAGAGTCCATGCAACTTATGTGACTTGTTAAGCAAATTTTTACTCCTGAACTTTGCCATAACAACGGGGCTGAATACTTATTCACTCAAAACATTTGAGCTTAAATTTTTTTAAATAATTTGTTAACATTTCGAAAAACATAATTCCACATTGACATTATGGGGTATTGTGTGTAGGCCAGTGACCAAAAAAATCTAAATTTAGTACATGTTAAATTCAGGCTGTAACACAACAAAATGTGGAAAAAGTCAAGGGGTGTGAATACTTTCTGAAGGCACTGTATATATCAATGAATTGTCGAGGTCACTAAAACAATCTGCAACACCCGGCATCACCCTACTGGACTCAGAAATCAAATGTCTACTGTTTGCAGATGATCTGGTGCTTCTGTCCTCAACCAAGGAGGTCCTACAGCAGCACCTAGATATTCTGCACAGATTCTGTCAGACTTGGGCCCTGACAGTGAATCTCAGTAAGACAAAAATAATGGTGTTCCAAAATAGGTCCAGTAGCCAAGACAACAAATACAAATTCTATCTAGTGCCACGTCCTGTCCATAGAGAGCCCTCGGGGTTCTCTATGGTGTTTAAGGTTAGGACGTGACTAGGGTTTTTTTTCTATGTTGGAATTTCTATGTTGGTTTTGTGTATGGTTCCCAATTAGAGGCAGCTGATTATCGTTAACTCTAATTGGGGATCATACTTAGGTAGTCCTTTTCCTACCTGCGTTTTGTGGGATGTTTTGTGCTAGTGCCTGTGAGCACTGTGTTATTTTGCGATCTGTTGTTTCTTTGTTGTTTTGATTGTTTCACTTCAATTAAAATATGTGGAACTCTACGCATGCTGCGCCTTGGTCCATTTTATAATGACGATCATGACATCTAGACACCGTTGCCGTAGAGCACACAAAGAACCAGTGGCGACCCATCATTCAGCGATCTTGCCTGTTTTGCATGTAATTTTTTCATTACTACATGTCACATATCAGTTTGCAAACAATATAAAAAAATATATACAGTTGAAGTCGGAAGTTTACATACACCTTAGCCAAATACATTTAAACTCAGTTTTTCACAATTCCTGACATTTAATCCCAGTAAAATGCCCCGTCTTAGGTCAGTTAGGATCACCACTTCATTTTAAGAATGTGAAATGTCAGAATAGTAGTAGAGAATGATTTATTTCAGCTTTTATTTATTTCATCACATTCCCAGTGGGTCAGAAGTTTACATACACTCAATTAGTATTCAGTAGCATTGCCTTTAAATTGTTTAACATCGGGTCAAACATTTCGGGTAGCCTTCCGCAAGCTTCCCACAATAAGTTGGGTGAATTTTGGCCCATTCCTCCTGACAGAGCTGGTGTAACTGAGTCAGGTTTGTAGGCCTCCTTGCTCACACATGCTTTTTTAGTTCTGCCCACACATTTTCTATAGGATTGAGGTCAGGGCTTTGTGATGGCCACTCCAATACCTTGACTTTGTTGTCCTTAAGCCATTTTGCCACAACTTTGGAAGTATGCTTGGGTCATTGTCCATTTGGAAGATCCATTTGCGACCACGCTTTAACTTCCGGACTGATGTCTTGAGATGTTGCTTCAATATATCCACATAATTTTCCTTCTCATGATGCCATCTATTTTGTGAAGTGCACCAGTCCCTCCTGCAGCAAAGCACCCCCACAACATGATGCTGCCACCCCCGTGCTTCACGGTTGGAATGGTGTTCTTTGGCTTGCAAGCCTCCCCCATTTTTCCTCTAAACATAACGATGGTCATTATGGCCAAACAGTTCTATTTTTGTTTCATCAGACCAGAGGATATTTCTCCAAAAAGTACAATCTTTGTCCCTATTTGCAGTTGCAACCGTAGTCTGGCTTTTTTATGGCGGTTTTGGAGCAGTGGCTTCTTCCTTGCTGAGCGGCCTTTTAGGTTATGTCGATATAGGACGCGTTTTACTGTGGATATAAATACTTTTGTACCTGTTTCCTCCAGCATCTTCACAAGGGCCTTTGCTGTTGTTCTGGGATTGATTTGCACTTTTCACACCAAAGTACGTTCATCTCTAGGAGACAGAATGCGTCTCTATCCAGAGCAGTATGACGGCTGCGTGGTCCCGTGGTGTTTATACTTTAGAAGCTTCTAAAGCCATTACATAATTTTCTGGAATTTTCAAGTTGTTTAAAGGCACAGTCAACTTAGTGTATGTAAACTTCTGACCCACTGTAATTGTGATAGTGAAATAATCTGTAAACAATTGTTGGAAAAATTACTTGTGTCAAGCACAAAGTAGATGTCCTAACCGACTTGCCAAAACTATAGTTTGTTAACAATAAATTTGTGCAGTGGTTGAAAAACAAGTTTTAATGACTCCAACCTAAGTGTATGTAAACTTCCGACTTCAACTGTATATCATTGAGTTAATAAAGCCACATACAAACATGGTCTATTTTTTGTTTTCCTGAGTAAGGCAGCTTCAAAATGACAGTGTTTCAGCCTAGCTAAGTGCTTTCTGTGGTGGTGGGTCAAGCCAACAGAAAATATGGAGCGTTAAGCTGTGATTGTCTCAGTGTTCTGTCACTCATGGGGACACTACGTCACCTCCAAGTCTAAGGATAGACCTAAAAAAGTCTAGCCCTTTGGGTGTTGCCGTAGAGTTAAATTAGAAGTGCCCATCCAAGAAGGCTCAAGGTCATTGGCCACAGATAAAAAGACATCAAATCATGTTATATCTACAGTAGCTTTGATTGGACTGATCATGTCAACATCATACTTTCAAAATCTTAGCTAGCAGTCATCATCATAAATCAAGTCAACAATCTACTGGCAAATCCTTTTTAATCCTTGTCATTTGAAGATAAATAATGAAGAGAAATTGTAGATAAAACGTATCGGTGCTCATCAGCCATTGGACATAAACATTACACAACAAGTTGAAAATCGTAAATTCAACAATGAGTGGTTTGGAAGGAATCAGTGACAGTGGCATTGTGGTCCCAAATCTGGGATTAAGGGGCTCTTTTCCAAATTTAAAATGATAAACATTCAACATTGGCAATGCTGTCAATGAAGCATGATAAATTATCTCCGACTGGGAAAATACATTTTGAATGGTCATTCAACTCGGAATTGTAAATCTGGCCTCTTTCTAGAGCTACGACCTGAAGATCAATGATGTCATCATATTTCGACCGTGTTTTTTTCAGAGTTCCCAGTTCTTTTGAAAGCACCATAAATCCAGAGAATGCCAAACTTTGATAACAAAATTTGCCCCCAAAGGACCGCCGCGCCACCTTTCTGTTCAAGTGAGCACAGCACCACAAGGTGAGTCCAAAAATGCATTGTATGCTGCTGCATAAATGATGTAATATGCCAGGGAGATATGTATACTGTAGCTAAGAAAGTAATACTAAGTGTATGTTGTGTAGTAAGATGTTAGTAGCCCATGTGCCTCACCCTAATAATTTGGTCTATTTTACCCCTCTCAGTTTCGCCTACTGTTCTGACTTGGTGGTGCACATTTAGCCTGTTTTAGAGAAATGTTTTAGAGAATATTGTAAGAGCTTTCATCGTGTGTTTATATGCTCCTTTTATTTATCCTATGCTTCTGACTTGGTGTACAGGGAGAACACTGTAAGAACGGCCCATGTTCTGAATTCTGTCGCTGTACATTTCAAAGTGCTTAAAAAATTGTTACATTGACTACGTCCGTCCTAGCTCGCTCATTAAAGTCTTAATCGAAATTACGGATTGCCTTTTATCTGCTTGTCATCCCCTTATGCCATAGTTTGTACATCTCAGTTGTTATTAGAAACCACATTTGTTTAAGCAAGTCATCCATAGCAGCTATGTTTTTTAAAATGCAGTAAATGAGGCTGAATTAACTGTTTTGCTACCAGAAAAGGCTCCGCTGATAGCCAGGTGTAGTAGTGGTATGATGGTGGGACTGCTGTTGGGACAGCTTTATGTAGGCTCTAACAGCTTCCTAACCTTTCCCACAGATCACACAGACCCACAAAGAATTTGAAAACAATCAAACATTGGTAAACTCCCATATCTGTTAGGTGAAATACCGCAGTGTGCAATCACAGCAACAAGATTTGTGGCCCGTTGCCTTGAGAAAAGGGCAACCAGTGGAGCACAAAAAACATTATAAATACCACCAATATTTATCTGTTCATTTATCTTCCCCTACTATTCGTACTACAATTATTTTCACATTGCTAAAACACTGTAAATAGCTGATAATATAACACTTGCAATGTATATCTTTTTTAAAACCTTTTTCAGTGCAATATTTACTGTTAAATTCAAATACAAAAAAAACATCAACAAAAAAGTATCTTCTCACTTTTGTTTATTTCACTTGTTTTGGCAATGTAAACACATGTTTCCTATGCCAACAAAGCCCCTTTCAATTGAATTAAGAGAGAGAGATCCTACCACAGCAACCGTGTAGGCCAGGTGACATAGCAAATAGAGGCTATTGTGGTCTGCCCTGACAACCCTATCCTTGCTATCAGGGGTGTCATGTGGATGAACTATGCCAAGATTCGTCTAACATAACATACCATGAATAATGAATCAGGTTACGCTTCTTATATTTAGTTTCATGGCCTTTGAATGCTTGGAAGTAATCATGTTTGCCTAATTAATCATTTCTGCATAATGCATGTTATGTTATTGTTAATTTGCATTGACAACTGTAATCATTATACAGAAATTTCATTCAGCAAATCGATCTATTCAAAGTAACGTGTTGAGCTATTTACTTTTTCTATATGAAAATATCCCAACCACACATGTTGTTCACCAAACAAACAAATTTAGGCTTATCTCATTAAATTCTGATTAATGTCACATAGCCTAATATCAATGGCATAAAGTACTTAAGTAGTACTTTAAAGTATTTTTACTTAAGTTGTTTTTGGGGGTATCTGTACTTTACTTTACTATTTATATTTTGGACAACTTTTACTTTTACTTCACTACATTCATTATGTACTTTTTACTCCATACATTTTCTCTGATACCCAAAAATACTCGTTACATTTTGAATACTTAGCAGGACAGGAAAATTGTCAAATTCACACACTTATCAAGAGAACATCCCAGGTCATCCCTACTGACTCTTATTTGCAGGACTCCTTAAACACAAATGCTTTGTTTGTAAATTATTGTCTGTTCCCCTGGCTATCCATAAATAAATAAAAAACAAGAACATCGTGCTGTCTGGTTTGCTTAATGTAGGGAATTTGAAAAGATTTATACTTTAACTTTTATTTTTGCGAGTAAATTTTAGCAATTACATATACTTTTGATACTAAGTATATTTATAACCAAAAACTTTTAGACTTTTACTCAAGTGGTATTTTACTGGATGACTTTCACTATTACTTGAGTAATTTTCTATTAAAGAAATCATTACTTTTACTCAAGTATGACAATTGTGTACTTTTTCCACCACTGCCAAATATAAAGCCTACATTTCACTTCTCAATATGTTTAATTGAAAACGTTCAACAAATATTTTTTGTTTAGTTTTTTTAACAAATATGTGTATGATTATGGTAAATAAACACTATAATTGCATAATACTTTTAATACTACACTTTGGGCTAGGTTTAAGATACAGTATTTTGAACCTAGTCTTCAGGAGCACATGTCCATTTGTCACCTGGGCCTATTTTTTACAATCTAGTTGTGCATTCAAGACAACTGGGAACTCGGAAATATACGAGATCAAATCATGACGTCAGTGATCATCAAGTCTGGAAATTGGCACTCTAGGCCCGAGTTCCCGAGTTGTAATTCCGAGTTGGATGATCGTTCAAAATTATATTTCCCAGTCGGAGCTCGTTTTTTCCGAGTTTCCAGTTGTCTTGAGCGCACTGAAGTCGGAAGTCTGAGATTTTCGAGTTGCCAGTTGTTTTGAAGGCGGCATATGACGAACGTATATGACGATCGTATGTAACAAATTAGCAAATCGAAAAACCGAGTTCCTGGTTCCGACTAGCATTTAAACGCGGCATTTGTATACTCACAGCCAATGAGATGGGAGGGAAGTATAGCTATCATGCCCTCGGCCAGATAGCTATACATTAGCGCCATTTTGAGTGTGGCATTCTTCACTTTTGGAAAAAAAAGTATTTAACCCACACAACTTTATGAATCATTACACTCTAACTAGTTTTATAATGCAAATATATATGCATTTGTTTTTATGCTTTAATTCAAATTAACAAAATCTAAATTTCATAACGCACTCTGTTGCATAATCTTCTACTTCACAGGTGTCGTCTCTATTGGCTTGACTCGCTTATGATGGAGAAAAGCTGTCCCTACGACCTCACGTAGACATTTGACGTCAGACTGCATCGATTACAAAGCAATCAGCATTGCATGAGATAAGGCCATCATCATCCGACGTTATCAGATCATCGGAAATAATTATCAGACAAGAACAGGTACAGTAATGATACTATGTTGTGCATGAAGTTGCTCACTGCAATGTTGCATTGTTGCGGAGGAAGACTTGTTTTTACTGCTACTGTTTTTTTTTTTTCTTCCTGCTGTTCAACATGTGTTATACAATGTTTTGTAACAGGCTTGTGTAATGAAGGACAGCTACCATTAAACATGACATTTCTTATCTTATTCGTTCAAATAGAGCTATGGAACATCAGGAAAATGACATTAAAACAAGAATCTGTACCATAGGATTTTTTTCCTTTTGATTATAACTGCCATTATTGATACAGTATGATACAGTATTGTCACTAAAATGCTTCAAATGTGATTTTTGACCATCACATTGTTTTAAATGTCATACATATTTCTTTAAATGAATAATTCACTTGATAATATGATAATATCATGTTTTGTAAATGTATAATCTTTACTCTCCTTAGTGTACCATTAAATGTGTCTTGTGTTGTAACTTCTTTCAGACTGTGTACCATGGCTCTCAGAGGTGCTGTGACTTGTTTGCTCTCCAACACTAAGAAATGTGCTGCAATCTCAGCCTCCCGGGCGCAGGGCACAGCAGCAGCTTCACCAGCCAAAAACGGTGAGTTTACCTGTGAGCATATAATAACATAGAATGGGATTGTATTAAAGTGACATTTTTAAGTGTCTAGAATGTATTGCTGCTTTTTTGTTGGTCTCGGTTGATGACTTATTGTGCCGTTGACTCTTTCAGAAGCCGAAGTGGTCGCCAAGAAGCCAGTAAAAGCACGTAAGTCATTTATACAAGTTAAACTCGTAAAGCTACAGTATTGGACAAACAGCATCATGTGTACATTACCAATGTATTACATATGTAAACTTAACCGCTAGATGTCACTGGCTACCCATACAGACATGATGTATTATATTATGAAATGTGGTGGTGAACAGTATGACATCACCATGTTTGAGTCGCCTCATGTTCTAATTCCCATGGCCCTCTACAGCCAAGGTGCAGTTTAACTGGTATGACGCCCTGGAGCTGGACGGCCTGCTGACAGAGGAGGAGGTGATGATCAGAGACTCTTTCAGGACCTACTGCCAGGAGAAACTAATGCCACGCATCATCATGGCCAACAGACACGAACATAAGCACTGGCACAGTGTGTAAGCACAGACATAGGCTGAGGCATGGCCAAGGCCAACAGCGACAAGCTGAGGCACTGACAAATGGCCAGCGGACACAAACGTCACCGCTGACACATGGCCAACAGAGATAAATGTAAACACAGGCTAAGGTGCTATTCCTGGAGAGAAGACTTCTCATGTTACACAATGAACTCTATAAACAATTTATTCATGCTCATTTTCTGTTTGTTTGTCGTCCCCCCCCCACACAGATTTCCATCGTGAGATTGTCTCAGAGATGGGAGAGCTGGGTGTCTTAGGGCCAACCATCCAAGGTAAATAACATATGAAACATGCATCATCCTGTTATTGATGTGTTCATATTCAATCTTCATGCTCAACTCGATTAGTCCACTAATTGTCCTTCTTCCTCAACTTTGTCTCTTCTTCACCCAGGTTATGGTTGTGCCGGCACCAGCTACGTGGCCTACGGGCTCATTGCCAGGGAGGTGGAGAGGGTGGACAGTGGCTACCGGTCAGTCATGAGTGTCCAGTCCTCACTGGTCATGCACCCCATCAATGCCTACAGCACAGAGGAACAGAAGGAGAAGTGGCTACCCAGGCTAGGTCAGCAATAACTACTATATATTCCATAGTAAAATGACACAGTGTAGAAACTAGAGCTGGGCGATATGGAAAAAAATCCATATCCTGATAAATTGACTGAAATATCACGATAACGATAAATTCATAACATTAATATGGGGCAGTTACTTTTTTACATTACCCTTAAAACTACTACTTCTTTAGATGTTGTAGCTATCGATTGAAGAAAGGAAAAACCTGCACTCACTCAGCTATCAATTGTCCCATTAGCAAGCGCCCATATTAGCAGACTTACTTTATTTCATACTTCACATTCCTCTAGTAAAGGCTACTTATCGTTATTATCGATATCAACGTCCTCAATAAATGGTTGGTTTGGTCAGTATCAATAATTTTCGGTTTAGAAACTGTGTTGGGTTTCAGTTCATAAGTATGAAGAAAAGTAACGTAGATGAACAAACAACAGGTGTTTATACATAGTTAATATTGGCACATCGACAAAAGTCTAAGTTGTACAAAGTAAATGTGGTGCGAAATTGAGAATGAAACTAATGCAGACTGAAGCAGAGCTAGTATTCCAGTTAGATAGGCCTCTTCATAATCCCATCTCTCTCTGTGTAATGCTGCAGCTCGTGGGGAGATCTTGGGCTGTTTCGGCCTGACTGAGCCCAACCACGGCAGTGACCCCGCGGGCATGGAGACCAAGGCCAAGTACAACTCCTCCAGTAGCACCTTCACCATCAGCGGAGCCAAGACATGGTAAGGTTCTTCTAACCTGGGTACCAGTCTATCTGACCAGTCTGTATGTCTGACTGGGTAGGTTCTGGTCTGGGTTACCAAACCAGTCTGTTTCTGCTTTAGTTCACCTCTTTGAAAGACCAGGCTAGGTAGGTAGAGTAGTTATGAGTCAACTATAAAATGTCCCAATGAGGAGACATATCCCTTCAGTTATATGACTGCTGGAAAATGCAGGTGTAACAAACAGTACTTCCACAATGTTTGTTGTCTCCACTGTGGGAACTTTAGGTGGCATGACATGAAGGTTAGATGTACATGTGACTGTCTCATTATGGAAAGAACGTTATGAGAGGGACCTCATGCACAGCTTCATGCATAGCCATCCATATATAGATGCAGTAACCTTACACCAGTTGTTGGCAAAGCCCACGCCAGACTGTTGGCACTGTTACGTCTCTATATGCTGTATGTTTCGTAATGCAAGCAGTAACCCCATTGCCATAATTATGAGCTCTTATAGTTGGCCCATTAGCTTTTCCCTGCCTGTTTCCCCCACCATATTATATGCCCTATATTACCCTTGCATATGATGTAGTTGAACCTATAATACCCTAACTCTCACTATGGGTAACTAACTTAGCGTATTCTCTCCCCTATCCCCCAGGATCACCAATTCACCCGTGGCGGATATCGCGGTGGTCTGGGCCAAGTGTGAGGATGGCAGGATCAGAGGTTTCATCCTGGAGCGTGGCATGAAGGGCCTGGCAACGCCTAAGATCGAGGGCCTTCCGGGCGTCGGCCACGGACGGGCATGATCCTGATGGACGAGGTGGAGGTGCCCCAAGAGAATATGTTGCCCAACGTCTCTGGACTGGATGTGAGTAAGCCTAACTGTTGGACTCAAACACATAATGCTGTTTAGAAATACTGTAAATGGAATGATTTACTATAGGAACAATCAAAGTTACTGGCCGAGATACTGTATGTTTAGAGAACTCTTGAGATGTGAGCTAGAAAACAAAGTCAGTTCTCTAAAGATGAAGAAAATGTGTTCTGTTAAAATATAGTATATTGAACTGAACATACTGTATATGTCTCATTTCTGGTCAGGGCCCCTTTGGCTGCCTGAATAACGCCCGCTACGGTATCACCTGGGGAGCTCTGGGTGCTGCCGAGTTCTGCTTCCACGCTGCCCGCCAGTACACACTGGACAGGTAAGCATCTCTCTCCCTACTCATTTTGTCATCAACAGAGAGATCACCATCGGCCTGCAGTCCTGTCTGGCCCTAGGTAGACTCATCGACGACAAGAAGTGAGTGGAGTCCCCACTGAGTGAGCAAAATGTTTGCTTTTGGATGTGAGGAGAGACTGCAGTGTGTGTTTATGTGTGTGTGTGTGTGTGTGTATGCATTGGTCTGTGTACTAGTTTCATTTTGAATATGTGAAGAGAGACTATCTATGTGTGTGTATGCGTCCATGTTTCTTCATTATATTAAACACTGACCTCTATACTGTCTGTCTTCCCTCCCTCAGAGCGGCCCCTGAGATGATCTCCATGCTGAAGAGGAACAGCTGTGGGAAGTCCCTGGACATCGCCAGGCAGGCCCGAGACATGCTGGGTGGCAACGGCATCGCAGACGAGTACCACATTATCAGACACGTCATGAACCTGGAGGCCGTCAACACATACGAAGGTGAGGAGAAGATTGATGGAATATGGTATTTAAAGGATGGAAAGGTTGGATAGAAGAACGGGTGATTGTAACATGAGCAGAAAGTAGTCTGGATTGGAGAGAGACAATGAGACTGGATAACCAGCAGAGGTCAGTAGCGTACAAATTAAGTGTTACAGTTACTTGTTGGATTTGTGGTATAATTCTCAGTCGGTGGAGGCTGCTGAGGGGAGGACAGTTCACAATAATGTCTGGAACGGAGTAAATGGAATGGCATCAAACACCTGGAAACCATGTGTTTGATGTATTTGATACCATTCCACTTATTCAGCTCCAGCCATTACCACAAGCCCAATTCAATGATCTGCCGTATCAAAATAGTCATAGGATTATGGACTCATTTGCAAATGATTTTTTTTCTCATTATTAAACATTATCTGGTCAAAAAAGCCATTGACACGCAATCACACTAACTGAAATGACAAAGAAGCGAGCCATGGCTTTGTAACAACACACTCAGGTTTATTAACCAAAACAGCACTTACAAAAGCACCAGACTTAAAACTGCAGAGCAGGTATATTTAATCAGCTAGTTAACACTTAAACCAGCACAGTTATACTATAACCAACCACCGCACGGGGCTGGCACAGTACAATGGGGTCATCAATGGCTGTCCAAAGGCTGTCAAACTACACTTAGAAAAAAGGGTTCCAAAAGGGTTCTTCAGCTGTCCCCACAGGAGAACCCTTTTTGGTTTCCATGTAGAACCCTCTGTGGAGAGGGTTCTTTATGGAACCCAAAAGGGTACTGCCTGGAATCAAAACGGTACTACCTGGAACCAATAAGGGTTCTCCTATGGGGACAGCCAAAGAACCCCTTTGGAACCCTTCATTTTTAAAAGTGTAGTCACTCAGTACTCCGGTGTAGAGTCAGGCCCCTGTTGAGTCCTGCCAGGGCCTGGGAGACTGTGTGGAGCTCAGTGTTGAGCCTACTGCAGCTCTCCAGCACCAGAGTCAGCTCCTGGAGTGTGGCTTGCATGGCATGGCTGTTTTCCTCATAGACAGTGTACATGTGCTCCTTCATCTGCCCGCAGATCTCACCCACCTGATGGAGAGCATTGACAGAGTATGCTATACTGAAACTGTTGGACAGTCTATGACAATGTAGTACAACACAACAGCCTACAAATATAACATACCCATTTATACATATATGCATTTGGTTTCTTGAAGTAAATACACATTGGGAAAGTACATTTTTAATTATTGAGCAACTGGTGTGATAACTATGCCCTATGTACATAGTCATTGAACACTGGTCACTTTAATAATGTTTACATACTGTTTTACCCACTTCATATGTATATACTGTATTCTAGTCAAGGCTCATCCTATATAACTACTGCTGTACACAGCTTTTCTATTCATATACTGTCCATAATGCCTTTACACACCATCATATACATATATATTTATATTCTGGATTCTGACATTGCTCGTTCTAATATTTTTATGTTTCTTAATTCCTTTTTCTGGGGGGGGGGGGGTTGCGTGTATTGTTAGGTATTACTGCACTGTTGGAGCTAGGAACATAAGCATTTTGCTACACCCGCAATAACATCTGCTAAATATGTGTACACAACCAATAAAATGTGGTTTAATAAACTGTGATGTTGGCAGTTAGCTACATACCTTTTCCACTAGCTTGTCCTGAAAGTTGTCCATAATGTTCTGGTTCATGGTGCGGCTGTCGTTTATCTTCCCAACCAGGTCCTGGACCTTCTTGCCAATGTCATCTATCCTCGAACTTAAAGCAGAAAGTACATTTAAGTTCATTCGTCTTAAATCAACATTAACGCATTGGTTGACTTTCCACAGATGACGTGACTTTCCTTGGAGTTTCTTCCTTTACTATCTGTCCCCAAATCGCGCGATAACTGAGCTGAAAGGGAGACCGGAGTAGGACTTGAACTAATCACGAACAATAAAGAGTCTTGACTAGGGACTTCAATAGCTTATCTGGTGTTCCTGACTCTCATCCGTGCTCATGGTCATGGATGAAGATCTCTTACTGGTTGAGTCGTGGTCAGTGCCAAGACCTTCATCAGGGTCCATCTGGGGTCAGGAGACATTAATCTGCAATCACAAGAACATACAGCGGTACTATTAGAATCAACAAATCCGATTTAACTAGCTACTGTAGCTAGATGTATAAATCTTCTTATGGAACAGTGTCCCGCTAGTGTGCCACCTCGACAACATCCGGTGAAACTGCAGAGCGCGAAATTCAAAATACAAAAATCGTAATATTAAACATTCATGAAAATACAAGTGTCATACACCATTCTTTAGCTTAGAATCTTGGTAATCAAACCGCTTTGTCCGATTTACACTAGGCTTTACAGCGAAAGCATAGCATTTGATTATCTGAGGACAGCGCCCTGCATACTTCCTGCATATAAATATATTTCAAACCAGCACAGGCTTCACAAAAATCCCAAATAGCGATAAAATAAATCACTTACCTTTGAAGATCTTCCTCTGTTTGCAATCCCAAGGGTCCCAGCTACACAATAAATTGTTGTTTTGTTCAATAAAGTCCCTCTTTATATCCCAAAAACTCTGTTTGGTTGGCGCGTTTTGTTCAGTAATTCACCCGTTCAACATACAGACAAAAGAATCCAAAATGTTACCGATAATGTCACGTCCTGGCCATAGAGAGCCCACTAGGTTCTCTATGTTTTAGGTCAGGACGTGACTAGTTGGGTTTCTATGTTTGGTTTTGTGTGTGGTTCCCAATTGGAGGCAGCTGTTATTCGTTGCCTCTAATTGGGGACCATACTTAGGGTGTTCTTTTTCCCACCTGTGTTGTGGGTTATTGTTTTTTTGTGAATGCCTGTATGTGCTACGCATAGGTTTCGATCAGTGGTGTTTTTTTGTGATCATTGTATTGTTTCACTTTAATTAAATGATGTGGAACTCAACACACGCTGCGCCTTGGTCTGTTCTTTACGACGATCGTGACAGAATAACCCACCACACCAGGACCAAGCAGCGTGCACCATTGGTCAAGGAGTTTTGGACCTGGGAAGAGATTCTGGGGGTTTGCGAGACCCTTCCTTGGCGGGAGTCGCCGAGGAGAGAAGAGGGACAGCGACGACGGCGGAGTCCGCGACCACACGCAGCCCAGGGACAACCCCAAGATTTTTTTTGGGGGGGGCACATGGGGCTGTCGGTCGAGCAGAGGAGGGAGCCTGAATTGAGAAACATAAAGGAGTTTAGGGAAGGATATCTAAGAGAGGTATTGGCAAGGAATGAGCTGCAGCGCAGGCGCCCAGAGGAGCGTCTTCTCAGCCCGGTACGTCCTGCGCCAGCTCTCCGCACTTGCCCTGAAGAGAGTGTCATCAGTCTGGTGAAACCTGCGCCGGCTCCACGCACCAGGCTTCCAGTGCGCCTTCCCAGCCCGGTACGTCCTGTGCCAGCTCCCCGCACTCACCTTGAAGTGCGCGTCATCAGTCCAGTGAAACCTGTTCCGGATCCACGCACCAGGCCTCTAGTGCGCCTTCCCAGCCAGGTACGTCCTGTGCCAGCTCCCTGCACTCGCCCTGAAGAGCGTGTCATCAGTCCGGTGAAACCTGTGCCGGCTCCACGCAACAGGCCTCCAGTGCACCTCCCCAGCTCGGTACGTCCAGTGCCAGCTCCCCGCACTCACCTTGAAGTGCGCGTCATCAGTCCAGGGAAACCTGTTCCGGCTCCATGCACCAGGCCTCTAGTGCGCCTTCCCAGCCAGGTACGTCCTGTGCCAGCTCCCCGCACTCGCCCTGAAGAGCGTGTCATCAGTCCGGTGAAACCTGCGCCGGCTCCACACACCAGGCTTCCAGTGCGCCTTCCCAGCCCGGTACGTCCTGTGCCAGCTCCCCGCACTCGCCGGTCTGAACGGGTGATACATCCCGCACCGGAGCCGCCATCGACACCTAAATGCCCACCCGAACCCTCCCCATTTAGTTCTGGTTGTGCGGCCGGAGTCCGCACCTTTGGAGGGGGGGGGGGGGGGTACTGTCACGTCCTGGCCATAGAGAGCCCTCTGGGTTCTCTATGTTTTAGGTCAGGACGTGACTAGTTGGGTTTCTATGTTTGATTTTCTATGTTTGGTTTTGTGTGGTTCCCAATTGGAGGCAGCTGTTATTCGTTGCCTCTAATTGGGGACCAAACTTAGGGTGTTCTTTTTCCCACCTGTGTTGTGGGTTATTGTTTTTTTGTGAATGCCTGTATGCGCTACACATAGGTTTCGATCAATGGTGTTTTTTGTGATCATTGTATTGTTTCACTTTAATTAAATTATGTGGAACTCAACGCACGCCGCGCCTTGGTCTGTTCTTTAAGGCGATCGTGACAGAGAAACTTCGTCCAAACAAGTCAAACAACGTTTCTAATCAATCCTCAGGTACCCTAATATGTAAATAAACTAAACAATTTAAGAAGGAATGTAGTATGTTCAATACCGGAGATAAATAACAAAGAGCGCGTGCCACAGGACTACAGACCCAAAGAGGAACCCAATGATAAACTACAGCTACTTGTTAATTTTTCAAAGAACAACCCTGAAACCTTGTCTAAAGACTGTTGACATCCAGTGGAGGCCATGGGTACTGCAATCTGGGAGCTATTCTTTTCATTGTGCAATAGGAAACCATACCAATTGCACCAAAAAAGCAATTTTTCCGGATGGATTTTCCTCTGGTTCTTTCCTGCCATATCAGTTCTATTATACTCACATACATTATTTTAACATTTTTAGAAACTTCAAAGTGTTTTCTATCAAATACAACTAATTATATGCATATCCTAGCTTCTGGGCCTGAGTAACAGGCATTTTACTTTGGGCACGCCAGACTCTCCGAACTCTCCGAACACTGCCCCCTAGCCCGGAGAGGATAACGTCAGAAAAGGTCAATCAATAGCTGTACCTGGGAAGTCTCATGTCTGTGTTTAGAAGTTGATTGTGAGGTGGAAGGCAGCTTGTCAAAGAAAAAGGCATCCATTTGCAGATCTTCAGATTACTGTACATATGAGAAATAAATGTAAATGTTCAGAGTTTCGCCTTATATCTGGAGGTACAATGGCAATGCACTTCACGTGACAGATCAGTGGGGGTCGCTGTTTCAGCTAGCGTGTACTAACTGTTAGGTAGGTAACGTTAGTGGGTGGATAAGAAATGAACTAGCCAGCTGTGACAGTAGGTTGGACAGGAAACATTTTACAAACTGCTCTGGAATGAAAAACGATGAACCCTATAGAAGACAGCTATTTGAAAAGTCTGCTTCTACGGGTAACATTACCTAGTTAGCTAGCTTACGCTATTGCATTTTGTCTAGTAAGTTACTGCCGTTGCATTAATTAAAACCGGTAGCTCGCTTACAGCGACGATGCGGCTTGTTTATAAGCTAACGTTAGCTAGCTAGTTTTGGTACTATATCCTGGCTTGCAAGCTAGTTAATAACGGTACGACCTTTTTACAATTCTCTGAGTATAATGTTTCAAAAATAGTTTCCCGGGAAACTATACGTCCTGTGCCAGCTCCCTGCACTCGCCCTGAAGAGCGTGTTAGTTTCCCGGGAAACTATTTCTTTTGAGGGAATAACATTTTATTTGAGTTAACACAACCAAAGTCGGACATGATACAATTCTTCTGATGCTGCTGATTGTTAATCTAGGTTACCCAGAAGTAAAATTATCAAGTGAATGAAGTAAAACATTTCCTGGACCCATAAAACCTGGCACTCAAACTTCTAGGCAAGTCAGTTAAGAACAAATTCTTATTTACAATGACGGCCTACCCCGGGCCAATTGTGCACCACCCTATGGGACTCCCAATCACGTCCGGATGTGATACAGCCTGGTGACAGGGACTGTAGTGACACCTCTTGCACTGAGATGCAGTGCTTTAGACCTCTGCGCCACTCAGGCTTACCCTGGCATGACGTTTTGATAACCATCTAAAGGTGACTACTGTTACAACTTTCCAGAGTAGGTTGAATGAGCGACTCAGCGACTGAGTTCCCCCCTGTCGAGCCCTCGCCCCACAGTTTGGGAACCACTGGTCTAGTGGACAGAACTCCACTCCATGGTGAAGGAAGTTTATGTTGATTCCACCAACTGAGTGGAGCAGAGACCAGGCTTTGTGGAATCTAGCTCAGACTACATCGATACGGCCAAGGTCAATATAAAAAAATTATAATAATATGAAACGCCTACCTTGTACTTATGTTTGTCCTTTGTAGTTGTGTGCCTGTTTTTGTTTGGTGAAATCCATATTTCAATAAATGTTAATCAAACAACTACTGACTGTTTGCTCATTGCTGCTAAGATGGCAACTCAGCAAAAATGCACATGTGCCAATTGAATCTCAACAAGGAAACAAATTGGTGGTTGTATTTGATTTTTCAACGTTTATTGAAAAAGTATGGATTTCAGCAAACAAAGAAATACACACAACTACAGAGGACAAACATAGGTACAAGGTAGTGTTATAGATTTTATGGTTATGACTAAATGTTTGTACATCTAAGAATATTCCATTCTGAAAATGTATGCAATAGAGATAGGGTTATAAGACAGATGGTAGTCCAATTGATGTGTGTGTGTCTAGATATTAACTTTGTGTGTAAACCTGGAACAGGCTAGTATGACTTCATTTCGGGAGTATCTGGGAGAACAAAGAATTATTTGATTCTACCAGACACATGCAAAATGCTCCTGTCCTTGAAGACAGGGGGGATAGTTAAAGAACCGCCCAAGTTTGACTTATGTTGCAAAGATTGTGATAAGGAATGAATGGGTACTGTGGGAGGACACTATTTTCTTGGAAATGGTGGGGCCTTTGTATCTTTGTATTTCAACATTGTACCATATAAAAGACTGTGTACACCTTTTAGAGCTGAGAGCTCTCCTGAATTAAACCATTTACACTTGACTATTGTATTCTGGGCTTCTGTCTGTCTTATTTCAACCAGTATCTTACAAATACTGGGTAACAGACAGAGTTTGTTTAATTGAAGTTCAGTTTGTGAACATTGAGAACAAAATTTCTATAACAGGTAGTCATTTCATTTTTTCTTTTTTAAGTATTCACCTTGGGCAAATCGATGTAGTTGGAGCTAGATTCTACAAAGTTTGGTTTCTGCTCCCCTCCGTTGGTGGAGTCATCAGAAACTTCTTTCACAATGGAGTTTAGTCCGCTATCTGTTGGAAATAGTTAAACATTTAATTTGGGAGGTATTTCATCTTTTACACATGTAAAATATAGAAATCGGACAGTCAAATGCACACGGCATGTAATTAGGCACATCTCTATTTTTTTGTGTGAAATTGTGCAAACTCAAAAATATTGCGGTGCCTTATGGGATTCCACTTCGCTCTGAGGCCAACGGCGTTGCTGGCCTGGTCGATGTGGTTATTGGAGGGTCTAATTTAGAGCTGGGCAAAATATGGATAAAAATCCATATCGCAAAAAAATGCCTAAATTGAATGCGATAACGATACATAGAACAATAAGTTTATAACGATGTGCACCACCGTTTTTTAAAATCATCTTTTAAACTACTACTACTAGTTTGATGGTTGTAGACATTGTCCCATTAACAATCACACATATTAGCAAACATATTTAATTTCAAGTGTCACATTTTAGTATAGGCTACTTATCATAATGAACATTATCAGCAAAATAGCTGCGATAGGTGGTCGGTATGGTCGGTGTTAATAATTTTCGGTTTATTGTCCCTGCTCTAGTCTAATTAGTCCCTACCGTTCTCCCTACATCATTTTCACTCCCTCAGCTTTGAGGGACACTTGTGCATATGGCGGAGGCGCGTGTGAACGCAAATGGAGGGCCGAGGGGCATGGAGAAGGGGGTGATTTGGGATTCAGTCATTACCTTTGTGCAAAGGAAGGAAGCAAATATAGCCAATTTTGACTTTGTAGCTGTGGAATCTATTGGATACCTTTTATCATCTGCACACAGGCTTGAAAATCACAGCACCAGCTTAAGCACCGCCTTCAGTGAATAATAAATGACGAAACTATCACAATTCTACGTGAGCCTTGACAGATTCTCGCCGTTTCATCTGTCCACTAGAATCTGTCCATGAGAGATTAGCTGATTGTCCACCGACACTACCTTTTCTTGCATTGACTTCTGTTCTGATCCTCTGGTTTGATCATGGGGGAGTGGATTACGGGGCAGAACTACCCGAGGTTTCTTGTTCTCTCACAGTAATCCGCCAATCCTGTCTCGGTGTGCTATTCTCTCATCGCTGTTACCAGAGGGTACTGCCAGAGCGCCTTCAGCACCCTGGACAGTGGCCACCGCACGTGCTCTCCGACCAACGCTAGATCAAGCTCTCCTGCTCTGGAACCTCCCCTGCTTGCTCACCTAGGCAACACCGGAACACTTTTTCAAAGGGTTGTGCGTGATCACTTATTCCAATACGACCGAACATTAAAGAACGGGTGGTTGTGAAGACATGATCGAAGTTGAGGATTTTGGCGGACAGCATTCACTTTCCAATTGAATAACTGAAATTCCAAGGTGAGGGTTTTGTGTTTTTCCCCCAGCCTATTTGTTTTTAGAGGTGGTCTCTATCAATGACTCATTTTCTTTTCATGATATTGAGTGAATAATATGTCATACATTTGTTTTTGGGTCCATTTGTTGAAATGAATAGTCAGTTAATGTACTTTTTATTCTGTGTATTTAAGTCTGCATGCAGCATTGACTCATTGAAAGACTTGGATAAGAGAATTCTACAACCTCGGGACATTGTGGAGTAACTTTGTGGACGTTGTGAAGGAACTCATTGCAGAAAACATCCTGCATTACAAACCATCGGACGACCACGAACACCGCCAACATGGACGTCGTGAAAAATTTGAACTTAACAGACAAAGCAGGAAATTTGATAAAAATATTGATTAACGATGAGGATATTCTCTATAAGGAATATAAGCCTCCTCCTAGGGACATTATCCAGCTGCCTAAATCCATGCTGTATCTGCTGATGGCAGCTGTCGTGGTGGTGGCTGTGGCTTATGCTATCGTCGGTCACCTCATCAAGGACCTGGCCCTGGACATAGCAGGTAGTTGGGGGGGGGACTTTAAGGACAAGGGATGTTACTTGAGATTGGGATTAACCTAACGGGTTACCTGCGCTCAGTACTCAGTACTATATTGATCAGAGTTTTAAAGAAAATCAAGGACCTGGACATAGCAGATAGTTAATCTCTTGGGGGGAATTTAAGGACAAGGAATGTTACTCGAGTTTGTGATTAGCTTAACAGGTAACCTGCACATACTGCAATAGTGTTCTAGTTTGAAGTTCCAGTACTATATTGATCAGAGTTTTAAATAGAAAGAACATACTGTATGTAGTGTACACTGGGGTGTATCAATCTATTGATGGATAATTGTACATTTGAAATATGTTTTAGCCTATTAGGTTTCTGACTGTACAGCAGTTGAAAAGGTTAGAGGGGGTTACCTAGGGGATAAGATTCAGACTAACATGTTGATTATGTATAACTTCATCAGCACTGTAGGCAATAGATCATTGCAATTGCAGAATTTCTTAGAGAAGATACTTTGGACCCATTGACTTTGTTAGTAGGTCTCTGTGGAAAACGATTTTGACTTAAAGCAAATGTAATGCTTTTGTGGGAGAATCTACTGTATAGGAGGGATTGTGTAATACCGGCCCCCATTAGTTTCTATCCTACTAATCACCGAAGAGCCGAGGATAGCCTATGCTCCTTGAGGCACGATCGACCTAAATAGGTACAAAGTAGGCCCTAAATCACACCATCCACCTCTCTCTATCCACAGACTGCCTGCTGAAGACATGTTGTACCCATTGAGTTTCTATTGTTTGGCAGGCCTCTGTGAAATATTTGGATGTGATAATAGCCTACATTTTATGAACTGGGGAAACCTAGGAGAAAGGTGTCATATCTCTAACCCCCATTCATTTCTATGCTACTAATCACACCATCTATCCCCACTTATCTTTCTCTCCACACAGACTGCCTGCTGGGTCCCGTGGAGCCTGACCCCCTGAAGGATGGGGACCTGAAGCCCTGCGGTCCTTCCCACATGCCCCCTATCATGACCAACTCCCACCACAACGCCTTCCACGTCTGGGACACCGACAACATCATCATCCCCATGACCCCCATCGAGGGGAGCCCTCTGGCCAGCCCACTGCTGAATGTCATAACCCACATACCCTACTTCTTCCCGCACTCGCACAGCGTCAACAGCCCCGCGTTGAGCCATTCCCTACCTGGCCGAGAGATTAGAGGAGAGTCGGAAACCTAAGGCCGACCACTGGAGGCAGGTAGCCTAGCGGTATGAGCGTTGGGCCAGTAACCGAAATGTCGCTAATAATGGCCGACTCTGGCCTTGACCCCATTCTCCGAGGGTGTCTCAGGGAAAGTGTGATATGCAAAAAACACATTTTCCAATTCACACACTTGTACATGTGCGAAATAGGACAAATATAAGCACCCACCCACAAGATACGGTGAAATAACCAGAGAGAGAGCAAGAGGCCTAGGGACAACCCATGGGGTGATGCAATAAGTACTTTATCAAAGGTGACCCACCTGCTCTGAAGATGGAGGATTGTTTAGCATTTGAGTGTCTTGTCTAGAATAATATGAAGCCATTCAAGGTACAGTGAAATAACACTCATTTTAATGGTTATTTTGAGGACAGTAGGCTTACAGTCATAAAGGTACATTTTAATACAGTGCTGGTAAACCATATTTAGTTAGCTATTCCATTAGCAGTTATTCTGGTGTTCAACTTAATTTGATTCATATGGCTCATGTCATTTCCAGTACCAAACCTGTAGCATGCTAGCAGATCCCTATGCTGTACCAAACCTGTAGCATGCTAGCAGATCCCCATAGACTTCCAGTCATCGCGCTAACGCTAGTTAGCATTGGCTTGTGAAACTACCTCTAACTTCCTTCATACTCATACTGGATACAGAGACAAAATGGTTTCCACAAGTTCATCTAACTCGGGGGAAGTAGATAAAGGGCCTTGTTGCCGAAATCCCAAAGTATCCCTTTAACAGTACCAAACTTCCTTGTTTAGCCTCAACACATTCCATCCCAAAATGTCAGAGGAGCAAAAGAAAGACTTATGAATGTCTTGGGCACATCATTGTGTATTCACCGGGTGAAAAGAAAATCACGGGACATCGTAGGACTGCACACAATCCATTGACGGTTTTATGACGCTTTTGTAATTTCACCCAACTTGGTTGGAGAGTTACAGATATCCGTCAAGTTTAATGTATATGGATGGACTTTTCTGGAGTTGGCCCAAATTGACATATTCTTCACATCTTTCCTATCAAGGAAACCCCAGTTGAACAGGCAGGGATACTGCCTCACTTGGCCAGGTTTCCCTTGGCAAAGAGGTCTTCTGACCTCAATTGGATCATCTGGTTAACTAAAGGTGAAACAAAAGGGGGATCTGATTTAGAATCAAAGTTGGTGGGAGCAGTGCAGTGACGGAAACAGAGTGATGGAAGCGTTACCTATCATCCCTCTTTAAAGCTTGAGGGGACAGTTTAAGATTGACTGACAGTTGTGTATTAATGGCGATGGGACAAGGAGAGGGATGCCGGACTTCCCCTGTGAACTTTCCATCGGATTTGTGCCAAGTCACCACACTTCCTTCCTCTCTTTGACAACACCAGACTAGTGATATTTCCTCCTCGTCCATTTAAACATTAAAACTACCACATTTGCGAATTTTGCAGTTAATCTAAATGTTGAGTGTTCAGTAGGCCTATATGTCTGTGGTCTATTATTTATTTACCAATATGGGTGTCAAAACCAAAGGCAGCTGGTGGCATCTTAATTGGGGAGAACGGGCTCATAACTATGGCTGGAACAGAATGAATGGAATGGTTTCAACCACATGGTTTCCATGTGTTTGTTACCATTACATTGACTCCATTCCAGCCATTATTATGAGCACTCCTCCCCTCACCAGCCTCCTGTGGTCAAAAGTTATGGTAAAGTGAGTGTGGGATAACATTCAAACCGTCAACTAAAAAAGTAATGTGTAAATATATGTTCGTGCGAATATGGTATTAGATTTATTCTGTTTGATAACACCTGATACTAAGGTTATTTCCAGGCTTCAGCAGGATTAGCTTAGTTGATTTACTAATTAACTAGTAGGGTTGAGTTAATTCACTTAGTAGGGGTGAGGCTAGGTTAAGGTGAGTCTGATACCCATACAGGTGGCCTGGGAAGAGGTTAGTGATAGGCCTATCTAACAGTATTTTAAGTGGAAACTACCTTATGCAAACAAATATTAGAGGGTAAGTAAGTACAGTGTAGTATATTTCAATCCTGTTGCTTCCTGTGGCTAGTTATGTTCCATAATTGATGTAGTTTTCCATAAATGTATAGTGTTACACAATTTAAAACAAACAAATCTTATTTAAGCTGGATATTACCTGATATTGCATGTATGATATGATACTGTTATTCTATTTTATAGCTTTTCTCATCAAGCTTGATGCCGACTGCGCTCATCCCATCTGTGCTGGTCTTTCAAGTGCCCGTCTTCATTTATTGAGAGAGCAGAGAGGGGGATTAAAAAGAGAAGATTACACACGCATCTTAGCCCTCTCTAATACAGACTCCTTTTATTACTTTTCAGCCAGGGAATTAGAGGCTCAGAGAGCAGTTTAATCTGAGGCAGAAGCTCAGAACCTCACAGACAGCTGGTATGGAATGATCTTATCAGGACAGCAGCTTAGTGTACCAACGGGAAATGAGAAGTGTTGTCACATTCGTCTTGACGGATCCATCCACAGTGTTCTCCCATCTCAACCATTGATTGAACTCCGGCATGGTCTGCCATCCTAACTGATCTGCCGGAGAGGAAGGTAACTGTTCAGGGATGTGACCATGAGATCAATGGTGATTAAAACAGCTGTTTCCTTCCTCTCTGGCAACTCAGTCAGGATGGCAGAACGTCACACTATTACAGAACAGAAGTTCATCTGAGCTAATTTCATCCCCAGCTTTGGAGGACAAAGCTCAACCTCATATAGGTTAAACCTATCAAACTATTAAGTGTTACTGTCAATTGAATTATAAGCCTTGACTCAACTGTTTGACCATGACCAGAGGATATAAACCAACTACTCTGTACACATTTTAATAGGAAACTATATAATGGGAGAATGTGTGTAAATTGACTAAAAATATCAAAGACTACACCTGCAGGACCTCTTGGGGTGGTGAGGTATATCACATTGTCTTGGGCAGTCAGCACATGGTTGAAGCTACCTGCCGTATTAAGAGCAGATCTAGGCTTAATAAAAAGCGTAAGCCCAGCAGTGACACTGTTTAGACGCGTTGGGAATAGGTATCGCCCCACCACCGGTAAAGAGGGCTTAATGCAGGACTAATGAGGACTCCGCAAAGGTCATTCTGACTCAGACTAACTGTGACAATGCTGGAGTCCCACTTGAACTGATTCTAGAATTTTTATGTAAAGTTTCTAGAATGTCAATGTGCGAGAGACAGTCTTACTGGATTTTTAACCACTCATAAATATGTTTATACAAGGAAAATGTATGTTTAACTTCGTTATCCAATAAAGATCAGGCCCGGATGTCATTCCACAGTGGGAGAATAGGCCTGCTAGGTAGAGATACACTATAACCAGTACAACCATTGCGGTGGAGGACATTTTGGGATAATCCTAAAACGGATTGGAGATTGGAACATGTGACGAGTGGATTACCGCTCCCTGCAGTTTGGGACATTCTAGTGACTGGCAGGTTTGGCCAAACTGGAGGATTCACATTTTTCTCATTCCTACACCTGTGATGGTGCATGTAAAGTCGTGCTGTGATTTAACTATTGTAGGGAGACGGTGACTGCCAAATTATACAAAAAGCACAGCTGGTTTGGGGGAACATTGTGTGTAGACAATTGGTTTTTGACATCCTCAGCTAAATGGGTAATGAAATGTCTTCATAATATTGCAGTTAACATAATGCTGGAGGAGATAAAGTTTCAAGGTGTTGCAGTAAACATGCTAATGTATCTAATAATGTAAACATGCTACAGTATCTAATAATGTAAACATGCTACAGTACCTAATAATGTAAACATGCTAATGTATCTAATAATGTAAATATGCTACAGTACCTAATAATGTAAACATGCTGCTACAGTACCTAATGTAAACATGCTAGTGTCTAACAATGTAAACATGCTACAGTACCTAATAATGTAAACATGCTGCTACAGTACCTAATGTAAACATGCTACAGTGTCTAGTGTTTCACAAGGGCTACAAAGTCAGGTAGAAAAATATTTAATTAATGTATCTATTCATTAATTACATTAACAATTCAGACATCTCGATACAGCCACGCTATAGTGTCAGTCAGTCGAGACAGAATGTTGTAGCCAACCCTACCCATGACCCTTAAAGGGAAATATCACTCAACTAATTTGGTATTTTTTTCATTAGTCCACTGTTGATACAACATGCATAGGATTCATTTTGCATCATAATGATGATGTGGCTGGAGACAATTTTCTTAAAAGTCCAATGTCTTTTAAACTTGACTGCTGAGATGCAAAACATTTTGGGACTGAATCAACAGTGGACTAATGAAAAAAAATACCAAAAGATAGTTTGAGTGGAATTCCACTTTAAGGTTTTGACCTCATGCTAAGAGGACCTGGTTCCATGGTGTGACTGACTCAGCCATCTGGCCACATGACCTGCTTTCAATAAGTCTCTGGCCCTATCCTGTTCTGTCCCTGTCCTGCTCTCAACCAGGTCAACTAAGCTCAGCTCCCTACTGTACCTGCCAATGCCGTGATGTGACGATTGCAACCGGATGATCCGGGCATGCCTGGCTACTACACCAATGGCTTATATTTAATCTCTAACAGTCTTTCTTTTCTAGTGTACTTAATGATTTGCATGCATACATTGGTAAATAACCAATGGATTGTGTGATGTGGCCAACGATAAGAAGTTGGCAAGGTAATGTAGGCTACCTCACACTACCCCACTCAACATGCATTGACATCAACGTAGGACAATACACACTGTACAACACTGGTACGGTGTGTTTGAGTTCAATCCTATTGGTGGGTCTTGACAGTGCCAACACCATTCAGCCCTGATCCATATTGATCTTCTATTGGCAGCAGACCAAGTGGCTCTCTTCACCAATGGACAAAAGTGCATGGTCAGCAGCACAACCAGAGACATCCTACTCCATAATTTGTTCTGGTTCATATGAGGTCAATTAACTAAAGCAGACCAGACCCAGACGCTAATGCATTGGTGCCTACAGTATGGGAGCGCCACCCCTTAAGCAGACCGTAACTGTGACCATTTTGTTCCCTATTAAGACAGCGTGACCATCTTTAAAAAGAGCATGGTCAGCGGCACTCACCCTAACTTCAACACAACCACCTCTGCTCCCCACAGCCAGGGGGTGATGGAGAGACTGGGGCATGGATTTTAGATCTAAATAGATCAAATGTTGTTTGAAAAGTGGAGCAGACGTCAAGCTGTCCAACTATCTAAGATTAGTTGGATCATGACGTTTGGTCAAAAGTGAACACCCTTCAGTTGAGTTATTACAGTCATCAACCCTTGTCAGAGCCTGGCATTTTTGAGTCAATTAATTTAGGACACTGGCAAATGCTTTGTCAGTTTCTAAACTAGATGTGCAGTGAAATAGTCTAGTCACCAGAGGGCAGCATGTACAAGGATAAATCCTTCAATGCCAATGGAATGGGCTAATGCTGAGGCCCAATGATCAATATAGCAAGCCTTGAAAGATCTAACAGATTGGCGTCAATATGTACAAAGTACAGGAAAACAAATCCATAAGGTTATGTATTCTTTAAATGAACACAAAAAAATATATTTTTTTAAACTATCCTTTCCTTATTTATTAAAAAACATTCTCCTTCATGCTACATTCGGGCAAACTCAATGCCAAGGTTGTTTTCTAAAAACTCAACCTGAAATCATCCATCCACCAAACATGAGCTATAATAACTGCCAGTTTGTATCCACACCTCAGCCATCCATCCTACTGTACATGGTCAATATCTAGCCCTTACAAAGGACTACATTTGAGTAAATTGTACTTTGACAGAATTGAACTGCTAAAGTAGAAGTATTGTAAAATAAATCAATGTAGTCCTTAAATTTAAGGGCTAGGTCATATATACACACACACGTCAATTGTGACCGTTTATTTCGTAATCTCTTCCACTAGGGCTAATCCTTGTCGTCGCTGCCATTTTGGTCATCGTCGATGTCTCTCCGTGGCAAGACAGTGCGGTACAGAGACGTCCCTTTAGCCTGGATGAAGGTGAGGGTCATCTTGTCCTTGGTTACCTTCAATACAATACAACTTTATTGATCCCCTCAGGGAACGGCAAATGTAAGTCTGAAATGGCACCCTATTCCCCATGTAGTGCACTATTGACCAGACTATATTGAGAATAGGCTGCCATGTGACACATCCAAAGTCCGTCTACAAGTATCAAAACCACAAACTGTATACAGATAAAACAATTCAATAAAACACTAGCATGGACAATTCTCTTTATATGACTGACACTGACCTCTCCGTGGACAAAGCCTCCCAGGGTAGAAGCCTGGCCTGTAAAAAACTTGAGGGTGTCTTTGGGGACATGGTGCCAGTGACGCGTGTCTGGGTCCAGGAAGTTACCGGCACCACTCACTACATAGCCCACACCAGACTCCTTCAGGTACTGAGGAGAGAATAGGGAGAGGGGGATCAGTCAGGGTCATGCTCGGCAGAGCGCAAACATGTTAAAACAGAGCCACTACCTGAAAATATTTTTCGTTGTGTTGAACATTTTTCTACAGTTTGCCCTTCCGAACAATACCATGATGCAACTTAAAAATCTCTTAAGGATCCGCCCCCTTTTTTTAAATTTTCACCTAAAATGACATACCCAAATCTAACTGCATGTAGCTCAGGCCCTGAAGCAAGGATATGCATATTCTTGGGATATGCAGGAAACACTGAAGTTTATGGAAATGTTAAAGTAAAGTAGGAGAATAACAATAGATCTGGTAAAAGAAAAACTTTATTTTGTATTTTTTTTGTACCATCATCTTTGAAATGCAAGAAAGGCCATAATGTATTATTCCAGCCTAGGTCCAACTTAGATTTTGGCCACTAGATGGCAGCAGTGTATGTGCAACGTTTTAGACTGATCAAATGAACCATTACATTTTTGTATGAAGACTGCCCAAATATGCCTAATTTGTTTATTAATAACTTTGTTAAAAAATGTCCTCAGACAATAGCATGGTATTATTTCACTCTAATAGTTACTGTAATTTGGACAGTGCAGTTAGATTAACAAGAATTTAAGCTTTCTGCCAATATCAGATATGTCTATGTCCTGGGAAATGTTCTTGTTACTTACAACCTCATGCTAATCGCATTAGCCTACGTTAGCTCAACCGTCCCGTGGAAGGGACACCGATCCCGAAGGAGTTTTAACATTATCCATCAATAAATCGTGAATGCTAAAGTGACATGCTAAAGTAACCAACGAAATAATCCTGTATGGCCTTCCTTTACCTAACAGCAACCCTCTGGTTGATAAAATAGTTGGTTACACTACTAGTAGTTTAGGAGAAGACTATGTGAAATTAAGTTTCAAAACCTCCACAAACCTGCAGGTTGTGGTCGTGACCACAGAAGTATGCAGTGGCCTTGTATTTGACCAGAAGGGGGCGTAGTTTCTTCAGGAGGCACTCTGTGGGGCCGTGTTCAGACACTGACCACACCGGGTAGTGACCAGCCACAAGCAGGAAGTCAGCCTTGGACTGGGCCATCCTCTGTTGCAGCCAGGTCAGCTGGTAGGTGGATACAGTCAAATATGACTAAGTTATTGATAATGTCCTCTATTACATTTATTTTATTTTTTTTATTTAATGGAGAATGTCAGCAGTTGCAATTAATTAACCATAAGGACAAGAAAAGAATAACAAAAGCGTAAAAGTACATCCAGTTGCAACAATGGTCAGGCTAACAGGGTCGGTGGAACAAAGAAAGTCAATAGAAACTCAAATCTTAAAGGGACTTTAAAGGTTCAAGCCAAAAACATTTTATTTAAGCCCAGAATAATCTGTGTACCTGTCGGTTGGCCTCAATGGTGCTGAGGGGTCCGCGGGGCTTCTCATCATCGTAGTCGTCAGAGTTACCACACAGCATCACTGTATCCAGCATCATGATGCTCAGAGTGCGCTTGGTGTTGGGGATACGGAAGTTCAGCTCGTAGTAGTAGTGAGGGAACCGCCTGAGGGGGAGGGAGGCTCAATGAATGAAGACTGATCGCTAAGATAGAAACAGCTCAGTGAAAAGGGCCGCATCCCAAATGGCACCCTAATCCCAACATAGTGTACTATTTTAGACATTTGGGATGCAGACTAGGATTTGGGATGCAGACTAGGATTATGCACTGATTGCGCTGTTACAACATTCATGATGAACAGAGATAGTATAAAATCTTCTTTAAAAGTTTTCCCTGTCAAAGACTTGCATAAGGTCTAAGCAAAGACAGTGGATAATTGAAGATGTCCCACTCCAGGCCGTTTACCATTGAAAAAAAAGGGTCACAGTTCCGTTCTGCTTAAGGGGTGGCTGTCCCATAGGCACCAATGCATTATCAGCTGGGTCTTGTCTGCTTAGTTCATGAACCAGAAAAGAGGAGTGAGTGAGATGCCTCGCCTCTGTCTCTGGTCTAAGTGTCCGTTTCTTACCATCTGTCAGACTTGCGGCTGTAGTCGATCTGAGCCTTGACATTGCCCGCATGGTCGTGGTTGCCAGCCAGGATGTACCAGGGAATGTTGAGAGAGTCAGCCGTGTACACACGCTCAAAGGTATCCTGAGAGGGCAGAGGTAATTTTAGACAGATTGATAAACAAGCGCATTCCCATTCTGTTTGCAAACCTGACACATTTAAAATTCATCAACACAGACACAGCAACTACCCATTAGGAGCAGAAAAACATTCACAGCAAAGAAAGTAAAGATATTTGATCCATTTTGCCATAGCTGGAGTACAGCTGGAGTTACTCTGCCTAACAACTGACCTGGAATCTTGGAGAATCTGCACTGTTCACTCCAGAGTAGTAGAAGTTATCACCCAGGGCCAGAACAAAGTCTGCGCCCATCTGCTCTGCTATCTTGCCCATCTCCCAGGCCGTAGCCTTCTCCACCGGTGTGATGTAGGGAGGGTAGGGCACCCCGCCCCAGTCCCCCAGAGCCAGGAACCGAATGGACGTTTGGTTCTCTGGGGGAGAAACAACCACTATACATGTAGTATTATAGCCATTTAACAGACACTTCTAACCAAAGAAATGTACAGTTCAAGTGTATGAGGCCCATGCAGGAATCAAACCCATAACATCCTCCAACAAACACATACCGTCTCAGAAAATGTAGTGTATACACACACACACCTTACTATAACAGATTGATTTGTAGCCAAATGGGATGTGTCAGTGGAAGTATAACTGAAAAGCAGTGGAGGCTAGTGGGAGATGCTATAGGAGGACCGGCTCATTGTAATGTCTGGAATGGAATCAATGGAACGGAGTCAAACATGGGTTTTCCAGATGTTTGATACCATTCCATTTATTCCATTCCAGCCATTACATGAGACTGTCCTCCTATAGCACCTCCCACCAGCCTCCACTGTTGAAAAGGTACATACTGCCGTTTTGCTCCAGGTCCTGGAAGGCAGTGGGGAAGCAGTGGACCACAGGGAGGGCAGTCAGCAGGAGGGTGAACAGGGGAAGGGCCATCTGAAGGACAAAAACAATTCATGATAACTTGCTTTGGTTTTATTTGACAAAATCCAAGTCCAATGTTAGGACTACAGAAGAACTGAAAATACCCTGATATGGCACTACAGATTGTAGCATTTTTCCTGACAAAGCACAAACTACAGATTGAAACTAAAACATGCAAACACTTCCAACTCAGCACAAGCAATAACCTTACATTGCAACAACTAAGCAAGAAAACTACCACAAGTAACCAAGGCTCTCGCATCATGTGTTGACAGACTCAATTCCCCAAAATGGCTGCTTATTGATTGTTTAGTGAGTTGACCAATCCCAGCTGGGACTCACTGTTGCCAATCAGAGTTCTAGTACCACTGTTGCAGGGAAGATTGTAATACAGCTTGTCAGAGTTGACCATTCGTAGCCGGTTAGGATATTTAGGTTAATGTTAGGGTTAGCTAAAATGCTAACAAATTCAACTTGACATAAGCTGTATACTGTTGAACCATGACCCAGGGAAGGGTCATGACTCGGGATCTCATCTCTCTCATGCGTTGCATCAGAAGTGTCAAAGAATGAATCTAGCAGAAGTGTCAAAGAATGAATCTAGCAGAAGTGTCAAAGAATGAATCTAGCAGAAGTGTCAAAGAATGAATCACCTACAGAACTGCTTCTCCAAACCCCAGATACAGAGCAAAAAACAAATAGCCAGCCTACAATGAAAACCTACAGGTTGATAAGAATGTCATGTAAATACACTCACTGTGATAAGTAATGGTGGTGAGTTGTCCTGAGTGTCCTACTGCAGCCAGGTCAACACTCATCTGTCTATTCAGTCTCCACTCCTCTTTTATCAGCTCCTGTCTGTCTGTCCTGATAGAACCAAGGTAACCCCAGGGCCAGCCCCACCCAACCCAACCCCACCCACAAAATCACCCAACCCAACCCCACCCACAACCCCAGGCCAGTCTGTGATCAAGCCCAGACTACAACCATGCCACAGCATGACAGTTGCTCACACCCTTGACCCCAAGTCAGTCTTGGGACCAGAGGGAGGGGGGGGGGCTGGCAGCATGTGACTGACATTGGTTATAAAAGCTAATGTTCAGACTCCACATTTTCCACCTCAGTGTTAATCAGTGTTTCTCCTTTTCTGTCTCTCAAATTTCTTTTTTTTCTCTCCTCCCTTTGTTCTCTCTCTCCTTATCCTCTGTTCACCAGTATCCTGAAGGCTTGATGGATTGCATTTGAGCAAGGGGTCTTCTTCCTTTTCTTGGAATGCCCCCCCAATCATATGTTTAGAGAAAAAAAAGTTGTTTACTTATCAGTGCTTAAACATCACAGCTAGTTTCACTTCACTGTTTACTACTGTACATTTATCTCTATGACCCCACCTAGCAGCATTGTGTGACCTTGCCATATTCACTCGTGTCAATGTATGAAAATTCTCAAAAACATGACCTGAGAGGTCCTGAGGTCAAAAGAGCAGCACATCAATGATCTAATAGTCACATGTCAAACCACAGATTATCCATTATATTGACCAGATGCTCAATTGGCCGCACTAACAATGTAAATAAATGTCTTCAGAAATGGAAGGGAGGAGGCAAGATCAGGTGGGACCATTCTAGCGAATGTGTTTGGGCACACCTACTCATTCCAGGGTATTCTTTATTTTTTACATTGTAGAATAATGAAGACATCAAAACTATGAAATAACACATATGGAATCATGTAGTAACCAAAAAAAGTGTAAAAAGTAGGTACCCTTTGCCTTGATGAAGCTGTTTGAGAGAATACCAAGTGTTCAAAGCTGTCATCAAGGCAAAGGGTGGCTACTTTGAAGAATCTCACATATAAAATATTTGGATTTGTTTAACACTTTTTTGGTTACTACATGATTCCATGTGTTATTTCATAGTTTTGATGTCTTCACAATTATTCTACAATGTAGAAAACAGTCAAAATAAAGAAAACCCTTGAATGAGGGTTTAATGATCAATTAGCCTTTTAAGATAATAAACTTGGATTAGCTAACACAACGTGCCATTGGAACACAGGAGTGATGGTTGCTGATAATGGGCCTTTGTACGCCTATGTAGATATTCCATAAAAGATATCAGCCATTTCCAGCTACAATAGTCATTTACAACATTGACAATATCTACATGCTATTTCTGATCAATTTGATGTTATTTAAAATGGACAAAAAAAAAACGCTTTTCTATCAAAACAAGGACATTTCTAAGTGACCCCAAACTTTTGAACGGTAGTGTATATATATCTATCTTTATAGTCAGCATTGTATAGATATATCTATCTATATTGATTATTATTTTTCAATGCTACTTTTAACTTATCCAATCACAGCTGTGAAACACAAAGGAGGGACTTATGAGGTCTCCATGTTTGCAGCAGACACAATCACAGTTCAAAGAGAATGCTGGTGGCGAGTGATTGATCGATTCGTTTGATAGACTCCAATAGTGTTTTTTTCTCAAATTTGCCAGGATGTTACCTGTCCTACTTATATCAGTAGACTCAGAACAACCTAAGCATTACAAAACATACATTAGATGAAATAAGCCATTACATTTTTTGTTAGCCAAATTCGACACTCATTGACCTCTACACAAACACTACTAGCTTGGCGAGCTAAAAAATGCCACCTGATGGAGAAAACAGATTTTGGGCCGTTATCCCTCACCTCTTCCTCTCTGGTCAAACTTATTCCATGGAAGCCTGTGGGTTTTCGTTCCTCCCTTTCACTTAATTGATTAATTAAGGTCACTAATTAGTAAGGAACTCCCCTCACCTGGTTGTCTAGGTCTTAAAAAAAAAAAAACTGCAGACCATGGGCTCTTCATGGAATGAGTTTGACAACCCTGTAGTAGTAGAACAGGACAGAGAAAATGTATGGAGGTTAATCGGAATTGTGGGAAAAAGCTGTGAATAAAACAGTACTGCATGTATATGGGTCTATATTTATATGTAAAATCTACACCACAATGGATGTTTTTCATTTATGTCATATGGTTTTTGAAGAATGATTAGCAAGCAGACGTTCTCAATTAACTGATAGTTGTAAGTTGCAAATAAACTCTTATAGCTACAGTACATACAGTGGGGTATGGTAGGCCAGGCTCTAGAACCACAATGAGGAAGTGCATTCAGTGGCTATTGGCTAAGAGTAGAAACTAAAGCATAGCCTACCTTCAGAGAAAGCATTTGGGCCACTGGTATTTTAAAGCGATGCTCAAGATGAGCTAGCTACATCGTCTTTCTAGGCATTTAAAATGTAACCACCGCCGGTCAGGTCAACTATCGGATTCAGTCTATATTCAATACAGAACTAAAGGTAATAAATAACAAGTTGGCACGCAGCATGAAAACATGTCAGGGGATTGGTCGCCATGTGGAGAAGAAGCCTAAACACAGTAGACCTGGGTTCAATAACTACTTGATACCTTTCAAATACTTTAAGCGTTTGCTTTAGGCTGCCTGGAGTTTGAGTTTGCCCTTTTGGGACTATTGTTTGCATTGCAACAGGTAAGCTCAATCAAGCACAGATAAAAGTATTAGAAATGATTTCAAATAGTATTTAAACCCAGGTCTGAAAAACAGTGGTCAGTGTATGTAAAGTATGACACGTTGCTCCAAAATAAAAGTAATTTATTCTTACAAACAACCAGATACAAGCCTTTTACCGAAACAGCAATTAACACATTTCCATTGCTCTTTCACATAAAAATCCAAGTTACTGTCAACTGGTTTTTGTTTTTTTAACCACACTGCTGGTTAATATAATAACAGTTAAAACATAAAATAGTGATTGAAATAAAAAGAAAACTGTAAAGAAAACAAGTCTTTGAAACAGACATTTAAAAGACTAAGAACAGATTCTCCGTTTACATTCACATTCAACCTCGGGTGGCTTAACAACAGAAAAACAGAAACAGTGTAAAAAAACACCAAAAAACAAGAAGTCTATGACCCAAGATAGCATCATTCCGAAAGCGCTATTATTATTTCCTTTTTGTAATCCCTATACAGAACTGAACTACTTGTTAGACACATTTAGGTTACATTTACCACATGGTAAATAAAGAAATAGATAGTCTGGTTTATGAAATAAAGTGATGATGAAAATGACTGAGGGTTTAGGATTAATCAATATACTGAAAGTATAGAAAGGCATGGGTCTTCTTTTCCTCTTTGGGGGAAGGCTTGAGAGGGTTGGTGGGGGGCTTGAGAGGGTTGGTGGGGGGCTTGAGAGGGTTGGTGGGGGGCTTGAGAGAGGGATGTGGTGTGTGTGTGTGTGTTTGGTACCTCCTATTTGTACTGATAGTTCATGTTTCCGTATCCCGTGGGGTAGGAGGTCTGTTGGATCTGGGGAGTAGCAGCCGCCCCGTAGCCCTGGGAGGAGGCGTTCCCGTACATGCTGAAGCTCGATTGGTTGCCGTAGCCTACGGACCAATGAAACATCAATAAGAACAAGGCATTAAATAATCAACCAATCAGATGCTCTTACTAACACTCTTTAACCCATTAAGACCACATTTGGATATCAAGTGACTAAAGACAGAACCAATATCAGAAATAATACCAGATAAAAATCTCTATATATTGGTATACACACATACAGTGCCTTCAGAAAGTATTCCCACTCCTTAACTTTTTACAGCCTGAATTTAAAATGGATTAAATGTGGATTTTGTCATCACTGGCCTATACCCCATAATGTCAAAGTGGAATTATGTTTTTAGAAATGGAAAAATTGGAAAAGCTGAAATGTCTTGAGCTAATACGTATTCAACCCCTTTGTTATGGCAAGGCTAAATAAGTTACAGTATTTAATAAGTTGCATGGACTCACTCTGTGTGCAATAATGGTGTTTAACATGATTTTTGAATGACTACATAATCTCTGTACCCCACACATAATTATTATTATTATTATTATTATTATTATCTGTATGAATACTTTCTGATGGCACTTTTACGTCGGGCAGTTACCTGTGTATGAATGCGTGTATGAGTGTGTGTGGCGGTGGGGGCCTCCTTTGGCCCCTTATGTAGATTTCCACTCACCGAATCCCCACTCACCGTAACTGTACATTTGGCCCCCGGTGACAGAGCTTGGGTAGGCTGTACTGTACATAGAGTAGTCCACCTGTTGTTGCTGGGTCTGGGCCTGAGCCTGAGCTGCAGTCAGCAGACTCTTCTTATCCCCTCCGTAGCCATAACTATAGGGGCTCTGCTGGTCCAGGGGAGGGGGCACCGACTGGTAGGCACCCAGGGAAGATGCACCGACCTGGGCTTGGGCGGTCATGGCGGCCGAGGTGGTGGAGGCGGTTATGGCCGGTGTGGTGTAGGATGATTCGGGGTAGAAGGTGCCGTAGCCGGTGGTGTTGCCGCTGGCGTCTGCCTCTGTGGAGGCGTCACCAGTGGAGGTGGTTGTAGTGGAAGCAGCCTCTGTTGCACCCATACTGTACAGATTGTCTGAGGGAGAGATGGACAATGAACTTACGATAGTCTGAATGGTGAAAAGAGGACATTAGTATTGGTTGGAGGAACACTTAGCAAACGCTTTGAAGGGGATATCTTTTTGAGAAAAACTGAGAAATGTATAGTGATCGTCTCTGTATCTCAGCCAAACAACTTCAACTAGGAAGTAAAAATACTGTATATTTTCCTTTTAATTATTCTTATAATAAATACATTATTATTATAACAAATGCTCAACATTGTGTTTCAGCCCAGCCCCATGGGTCAGCCCCAGCATTCAAGTCAACATGATGGAGAGAGATGCTAGGGTTTAAATAAGAGAAGCAATGTGGAAGTGTTAAGACTCAACTTAGAGGCCAAGGAGGACAGAAAGCAAAGCTAGCAGTCAGGGCCCCCTTAGCCCACTTCTGGGGCCCCATTCCTCCCTAGGCCTAATCACTAATTCAATCATTATACATGATTATACAGGTGATGCAAGGGGGGCACATGGCTAATTCATGGATTTCTAGTGATTATACTTGAAGGAAGGAAGTACTTTAAGGAATTCAAAATGACTCAATAGACTATAGTGGCTATAGAATAGATAAGGCTAAAGAGATAAGAAAAGTTACCAAACACAAATGAACACACCTAATCTATCACTCATTAGTTCCCTTGACAAGTGTGGAGAGAAGACACTTACGATAACCAGAGCCAGCACTGCTTCCATAACGGTAGTTTGCTGTTAACAAGAGATATACATTTATTACCTTAACGCAAAAGGAGCCCAAAAGAGTTGGACGATTTCCTAACAAGCTCTCTAGAACAGGCCGACTATAGGCTTACTGTCTAGTCGTTAACTTATTTACTAAATAACCTAAAATAAGCCATATTTGAATGATTTTCTGATAACCTCATTTCTGTGAGAACATGCTCTTAAAGGCCTTAAGTCCAGTCTAGATCCTGTGATAGACAGTCCAGTCTAGATCCTGTGATAGACAGTCCAAGTGAAGTGTCCTACTTTGGTTGTAGCTGCTGCCAGTCGTAGGTTTTCCTCGACCCCTGCCTCGCCCGCGGCCCCGGTTGTTAGGCTCCGTGTCGGTTGGAATGCCTCGAATAGTGCCAAAGCCTGGGATATGCTGTTGATAGGGAGGGGGTCACTGAAGGGTTCCTAGTCATGGTGTGTGTGTGGATTAATTAAATGGCTATTCCTAGTCATGATTCTATAGTATTGTGAGGTGCAATACAGTGTGTGTACGAAAGATATATCATGTCTTACCATGGAAGTGTATGTGACTGGTTTCTTCTTCTTGGGGTCAGAGTGAGGGTTATAGTAGGGCCCCGCCCCCTCGGGGAAGAGTTTGTCCAAAGCAGCTAAGGCGGCGTAGGCTTTGGCCTCCTTCTTGTTGGAGCCTCGACCTTTGAACTTCTGTCCATCTACCTCCACCTGTGAGTGGCGGAGATGGTAACAAAGAGATACATGCTGGTTACTGTGTTTCCACATCCTGCTCTGTCAACTACATCTGGGCCCATATTCATAAAGCGTTTCAGAGTGGTAGTGCTGATCTAGGATCGTAATGAATAACACAAGCCCTGACCTTACTGGTTATTCATCTACTCTAGTTTCCAAATCCTTGCGCAATGAATCAATAGAATTGTCCCAAACCCCACCCATCTGCCACTGACTGACCTCCATGACGAAACACTTATCATGGCTGCCCCCGGTCTCAGCAGAGAGCTCGTACTTCAGGCTGCGTCTCTTCTCGTTCAGCTCCATCACTGGGTTCTTCCCGTGCTTGGTGAGGATGGGACCGTTCTGATTGTATGGAAGACATAGCCGAACAGTCAAGTCCAATGAACATCATCAACAACAACTCTATTGAAACATAACTGCTTTATGAAAGTATACTGTGAGATTCTGGCATTTAAGTCCTTGTTCTACGTACCCAGAGTCAGATAAACTCACAGATAACATTTTTATGTTGTTACATGCAGTAATTAGGAAGGAAGCGGTAGTTTCACAAGCTAATGCTAACTATCGTTAGCACAATGACGAAGTCTACAGGTACAGTAGCAATGCTTTGTGCTGCTTTATGAAAGTATATTAAGTCAACCATTTTAAAAAGTCACAGGGAAAAGCCAGAGAACATAGGAGATATGAAGAGAGAAGGACTACCTCGTCAGATGCTATGGACGCATCACTTGCTGTAGGTGTGGATGGTACGTTGGCTTCTCCCTCTTCGCCTGGTTCAATCTTCACATCCGCCCCAGTGGGCAGGCCCAACTTCTGCAGGACCTGAGACGGACAGGGAGAGAGAGGACTTGGTGGACCGCAGCCATTATAGACAGAGTCAATACAGACGACAAGGCCTTCAATGCAAAACCAGTGGATTACATTCTTGGAGAACATTCTTGGCATAACACTTTGATGACAGCAAGTGAAGGTTACAGAGAGAGGAGAAACACTACTCTTTCTTTCAAAGAGAGTAACATTTGATTTCAGGGACCAACTTGTGTTGTACCAGTTAACCATCATCTTAACTTCTCAGGGAGCAGCTCCTGAGGTGACGGTTTTGGAGAGCCTGGCGTGCCCAAAGTAAAATGCCTCCCATTCAGGCCCAGAAAATAGGATATGCATATATTTAGTACCATTGGATAGGAAACACTCTGAATTTTCCAAAACTGTTAGCCATTTGTCTGTGAGTGAAACAGAACGGATATGGCAGGCAAAACCCCGAGGAATTTCTGTCCTGGAAAAAGTGATTTTGACACATTGCTCATTTGGGAACCCCTCCCTCATGAAAATGACCATATAAGGGCATATGAATGCAGTACACATCGCTTCCTTATGATGTCAGCAGCCTCGNACGACCAAACAAGTGGGTCCCCCCTTGATGACAACAGTACCCAGGGCGCGCGCCCGAGAAGTCGCGCAGTGTCTTATTTACCGTCTTTAGAGCTCAGTTTATATTCCGGTTGATTTATAATAGTAAATATACGTAAAAGTGTTCCTAAGGATACATTTAAAACTATGTTTGAATGTTCTTGGACAAGTTTATAGGTATAAGATGAACGAGTTCGCGCCACGTTTCAATGGACTAGTGGAGGCTGTTGTTTCTGACTATGACGCGCGAACCAAATGGAGATTTATGGATATAATAAATGACTTTTTCTAACAAAAGAACCATGGATTGTCTTCGTTGGACACTTAGGATGACCTCAGCAGAAGTTCTTCAACAGGTAATTGATTTGTTTTCGCTGTGAAATGTGTTATGTGTGTGCCACGCTGGCTAATGAATTCATGGCTATGAGAAAGTATGTGAGGTGCTGTCCTCAAACAATCAAATGTAGAGCTTTCGCCGTAAAGCCTTTTTGAAATCTGACAACGCTGTGATATTGCCAAGAAACAGAGCTTTTGATGAGTATGAAACACTTGTATATTGGTAGATGTTTAATAATTCAACTTTGGGATTTTGAATTTGGCGCTTTACATTTTACCTGGTGGTGTCGGGAGTGGGTCGCTAGCGACCCACCGCTCCCTGTCTAGTTAAAGGGATAGTGCGAGATGTATCTAGTTACCCAGAGTCGTGGATACCATTTTTATGTCTCTACGTGCAGTATGAAGGAACTTGCAGGTAGTTTTGCACGCCAATGCTAACTAGTGTTAGCGCAATGACTGGAAGTCTACTGGTACAGCTAGCATGTTTTCGCCTAGCTACACAAACCCTTACCTTGGCAGCTAGGTGGAGCTTGGCAGTGCGTTTGGACGGCCCTGAGGCCTCGTATGTCTCGCCGTCCACGTCTACGGACATGGTGAACACCGGGAAGTGCACTGGACCGCTCTGACCCGTCAGACGGTACTGCAGACCAGGCTTGTGCTGGTTGAGACGCATCAGGGCGTTCATGGCCATAGGAGAGTCCCCGGGCTTCTCTTCTGTGGCTGGGGGAAGGGAGAGTGAAAGAGAGAGAGTGACAGAAAGAGAGACAGGGAGAGATAGTGAGAAAGAGATAGATGTGGGAGGGGGGGAAGAAAGGGAGGGAGAAGGCATATCAGAACAGGAACAAATGTAACCTCCTCAGAAAGAGCCTCAATGGTAGAATAGCTACGAAATATCCCATTTGAAGACCACTTCGGATACATACACGACTTCCTAGGAAATTTTGGATATTTCTGGAACTTCTGAAACTTCCTCTTCTTGCTGTCGTCTCCCCCTTTATCCGCGGCATCATGAGGTCTCTTGGGAGGGTAGGTGGAACTGGCCAGGATCTGAGCTGGTAGGGACATGGAAAAGGGACAAAGTTCAAATTCACAACACATCAAGACTACTACTAGACAGCATATATGAAAGTCACATTTGAGAAGCATGGGACAGGCCAGGAAGATCACCAAAAACTGAGGAGATACTAACAACCGTAGTTTCTGAGACCTGGCCCTATGGTCCTCCTTGGTGCCCTGGCAGGCAGGGAATCCATCCCCAGCACCTTGTACAGCTGTCCGAACGCAGACAACCTCAGGGCATGCTGTCAGGGAAAAACAAACATAGAACACAGTCAATCACAAAAGGAAGCACATGGGAGAGAATAACACAATTGATATTTGATATTCTACCTGGAGCGTGTTAAGGACGCAACATGATATGATCATGTCAGCTCCATTTGTTACAATTCTACCTGGAACGTTATAGGCATAAATATTTCACCTAACCGAATAAAACTGAAGCCTGTTTTACCTGGGCACTCTGTGTAATGTCCTCACGTTGCTGAGTGTCCAGGTGGCTGATGGCATCCACCTTCTCCTTCTCACAAGGGTCCTTGATACCCGGACCGTCTTTGAACAACAGAAGAACATTTTAATTTGTTTAATTTGGTGGACATCATTTTTACATTGTTCTGAGAGGTGTTCCGCAAGGCTATGCTCTAGGCCCTATATTTTCTCTATTTACCCGATACAGGTTTTTAGGGATAAAAGACTTACCGGACATCAGGATTCCAGACGCCAAGCACTCTAGAACTCTGCGGAAAGACTCTCCTGCTCCCATTGGCCGATCACATGTTCCGATGGCCTTCTCACACAGCAGCTCTAGAGGCTAGACAGAACAGAGAAAGAACAGTAGATAATGAATCTAGTTCAGACCTGGATCCCACCGCTGTGTAATAATATTTATTTACTTATATTTAATAATTTATTGTATGACATGTATATCATTATAGTCAATATTACATGTATTATATTAGTTTGACTTGACTCACCCATCCTCTGAGTGGAGCCCAGGTGGGGACACGGTTACACAGGTCTCTCATGATACGGATCACGATGGCGGCAGACTTCAGGTCGTTGACCTTAGCCTGAGAGAGACAAGCACGGACCGAGCTCAGTCAAAAAGGGTGCGATATCCAACTACCTACCTACCTAGAGCACTGGCAAATAAAATAAATTAAAGGGGTGCAATATTCCAGTAGCCTCGCGAGCCGCATGTTCCCGCGAGCTTACATGAATGCGCGCTGCAGGCAGCTCACGAAGCTAATATTCCTGGATAGCTCAAAGGAAAAGTGTGATACGAGTAGAATTCAACCAATTGTTTAAGTATTGAGTCATCAGGAATATTGCACCCAGAGGTAGCATAGGAAGGTTAGTGCAGTATCCCTCCAATATACCATTGGAGCCAAACACTTAATTAGGAGGGAAATGGGATACCTAGTCAGTAGCACAACTTAATGCATTCAACCAAAATGTGCATTTAACCCAACCCCTCTGAATGAGCGATGGTTACATTGTGTGTAGGGACCCTTTAAAACAACTTAGCTACAATATCAGTTGTACTAGCAAATAACAGCAATATAGTTCCAAGGAAGACAGAATGAAAGCATAGAAAACAATGAGGCATTGTGAGAGCATACAAACTCACAACTCATTATGGGACAAGTCAAGGCAGAATAAAAAGGCACATTTGAACACTATTTGACAAGTAAAGACGGGATGCAAACCTGGAACCACTTGGCGTGGCGGAGAGATGCCAAGGCAGTTAGGCATTTCTGCCTGTCCAGAACGTCCGCCGGCGCATCGCTGTCGACCGTTAGCTTTTCTATTGGTCGATGGGTGGGATAAGAAGACAAGGTACGGTTTGACCAAGGGTGGGGGTTCTGTCTCGAGGCTCGGGGAGGAGGCAGCTTTTCCCAAGGCAGGACAAGGGCTTCTACATATTCTAAATCTGCATTGCTTGCTGTTTGGGGTTTTAGACTGGGTTTCGTATAGCACTTTGTGACATCGGCTGGTGTAATAAGGGCTTTATAAATACATTTAATTGAAGGAGACTCCCCGTATTTATAGAGAATGGATTTACCCACCCACCCTGTAGCACAAAACCCTATGCTAGGTCTAAGTGATGAGAGTGTACTATAGCCATCAGATTCTCAGTGGGTACCAGAGCATAATATTTCTCAATATAAAGGTTTTGCTGGGGGGATTTCTTAGTCTTAATCTGGCCAGTATGTTCGGTTATTCTACAATCAATCCTAGTCTTAGTACCCCTTCCCTCCGCCCCAGTGATTTGGGTCATGCTGCTCTGCCCCTTTCCGAGACAGAATGAGAGGCCAGTTGGTCAAAGGTCCAGCGTCCCTAAAAACTGACACACTAGAAGGCTTAGTAAGAGAGAATCAATCAGGTTTGGAATTACTGTACAAGGCAGTTGGAATCAGAATGCATCTGTGGTCGGCTCGGTACTGCAGCAAAACTGATGACTGCTTGGCTTCAGCTTGGCTTCCCCCGGCAACCAAATCTGGCCTTGATCCAAGACAAGGCTTTCTCTTGGAGGACGTAGCTACTAAAGCTGATTGAACTCGGATGCCCTTTTCCTGACTTTTAATTAGATCACATTCATATCTTTTGCCTCTCTCACATGCATTACGCACTCACACAAACATATTGATCTCTCTCACATACACTTTCCCTTCCATATCCTTTGCTTGTGACTGGTTGTGTTCCCATTCCAAAAACATTACCTGTCATGCCGATCAGTTTTGCTGCAATACGAGCCTCACGTTACACTGTTCTGCATTAAAAACACATGCAATCAAATCTATATCCGCGCATTGGCTGGCATTCTCAGAAAATCCTTAATTTCTTAACTTGAACAATACAATTAACTGTAAATGAAGTCGTACATTACTGTTATTAAAATCACCAAAAACATTATTACACAATGCATTATTAACGACTAAAAGAGGCATTGTAACGATGAAGATTTTCGCCGTTTTGTTACATAATTACAGCGAATAGAAAACTCTGAGCTCCAGTGAAGAACCAATCAGATTGTTTGTTCACTGGCATCGGTTCTAAAGCAGCCACTGTGCAGGTTCTACTAATCTCTATATTGACTGATCAGGTATTTAAATGGTGTCTCAGAGTATGGATCAGTAGGGAGCTGCACAGTAACATGCTTTTGAGTGAATAGGAACACAGATTATCAGCTGTTGCTGTAGCTGATCTGAAGTTGCCTGCTGTTAAGTGCAGTCCAGAGCTGCTTACATTCGGCAAAGCACAATGTTGTGGAACATTGCAGATAGAAGTATCACACACAGATATGTGCACCAAAAGATATCACAAATAGATCTCTACATCATATTTCTATCTGAGCCGTCCCACAACGCTGTGCCCTGAACACAGCCGTGGTAGTGTTGGGTAGTCCCAGCTTCCTGGCCTGGTTGGAGGCTGGTCCCTGGTGGGGGTCATACCTCCAGGTGGTCCCTCCAGGGGGGTGGTAGCTCCGGTACCCTCTGGCTCTGCCTCCATGCGGATCATGGGGGAGGTCAGGTGAATGGTTAGGGTCAGGACGGGCTCCTTGATGCTCTTGATCACGATCTCCGCCTCCTCTGGGATCTGGGTGACCTCATACTTGTCCTCTGTGACGAGCTTTAGTAGAGTTGGAATGATGGGAAAATAAATCAGTTAGGATTCTGGCTTACAGAAGGGTTGGCTTGGCTTACAGTACAGAAAGAGAGACAATATTAGCATAGACCTTACACAACCAAAAATACCTTTTTAAATATAGGTCCTATTTCAACTCTCTCGGTCACTCTCATACTCTCACTTCAAAATGACCAAAGAGAGACAACGTTAACATCATCGAAGGATATCGGTCTCCATTGGGAAAGAGGTCTTCTGAGCGCAATGGGACTTCCTGGTTGAGTAAAGGTTAAATGAAATAGATACACTACCTCAATCTGGGTGGAGAGGTTCTCAGCCACCTTCTTGAGCAGGGTGACGGTGGGTTTCTCAGTGCAGAGCAGCACCAGCTCCAGGTCCATGTCTCCCTTCAGCAGCAGGCCCTTGGCCACCAGGCCCACCCTCATCACCCCACGCAGGATACGCTCTGGAGGGGGAGGCACCTCACTGGGACAGGGGAGGGAGAACCAAGGAAATGCTTATTCAAAAGACAAATGCAATAAGGAAACCTACAAGATATGAAGAACCATACATATCCAGGATTAGATGTACTGTTATCCTTCACTTCTTTCTTTCTCACTCTCTCTCTAAAAATGCATATTCCCTTCCTATATTGAAGTATTCATTACATTTTAGACTTTTAGCAGACGCTCTTATCCAGCCCTTACAGGAGCAGTTAGGGTTTAGTGCCTTGCTCAAGGGCACATTGACAGATTTTTCAACTAGTCGGCTTGGGGATTCGAACCAGCGACCTTTCGGTTACTGACCAAACGCTCTTAACCACTATGCTACCTGCAGCCTAAGAGTGACAGATCTTAATTGCTTGGATTAGTGAAAGTAATAGGATGTTAATCCTGCTCTCAGATATCCAATCATGTATCAATCTGTGCTGAACTGTGCTGAAATGATGAAGGAAGCGTTTCCAAACAAATCAAATCAAACTATTTGTCACATGCGCCGAATACAACAAGTGTAGACTTTACTGTGAAATGCTTACTTACAAGCCCAACAGTGCAGTTCAAAAAGAGTTAATAAAATATTTACCAAGTAGACTAAAGTAAAAAGTCATAATAAAAAGTAACAATAACGAGGCTATATACAGGGGGCACCGGTACAAAGTCAGTGTGCGGGGGTACAGGTTAATTGAGATAATTTGTACACGTAGGTGGGGGTGAAGTGACTATGCACAGATATTAAACAGCGAGTAGGAGCAGTGTACACAAGGTCGGGGGGGTTCAATGTAAATTATCCGGTGGCGATTTTATTAATTGTTCAGCAGTCTTATGGCTTGGGGGTAGAAGCTGTTGAGGAGCCTTTTGGTCCTAGACTTGGTGCTCCGGTTCCGCTTGCAGTAAGGTAGCAGAGAAAACAGTCTATAACTTGGGTGACTGTAGTCTCTTACAATTTGATGGGCTTTCCTCTAACACCGCCTGGTATAGGTCCTACAATAGCAGGGTCTTTGATTAGTCTTTCTTACCTCTCCTCTGCTCCCTCCACAGGTACAGGCGCCACCCCAACTCCGGCCTCCACATCCAGCAGGTCGGAGACGGCCTTGAGAGCACACTCCACGTGGGAGATGACTGTCTGCACCGCCTCCAGCTCCTCAGACGATGGGTACACCGCCGTGTGCTTCGCCATCATGTGGCGGTCGTCGCTCACGAAGATACGCATGGGAGGCGTGCGCACCGGAGGGGCCTGGAAGAGAGAAGGTAAGATGGGAAAGGGTAAGTGAGATGTGGGTCGTGTTCAGTTGGGCACACAGTAGGAAAACGATTTGTAAGGGAAAACTGAAATTTATGTTCTTATTGTAATAAATCAACCGTACGTCTCGCCTTTTTGAATGCCCGGCCATCTTTAGACAGCTGTTCGTTCCACAACACCAAATTAAAAAACAGGATAGTTTTGTCTCCTCTAATCTCTCCTTATATTGGCTGTTAGATGTGAAGTAGGCTTATTTTTATGCTTTTGGGTAAAGTTTGGTAACTTTAAAGTTTTTTAATGGTATTAAAACAGTTATTTTATTTTTAATGGCGGTCTTTATCCATAATCGTTGGTTACATGATTATACAATTACCGTGCCAGCCCTAAGCACTGCTTTAATTTGTTCCAATGGAATAGGATGTGTGTGAATGATCTGGAAAACCAGTATGACTAGTAAGTACAAATAGACAGAGGGGAAAAAAACTGTTACTGGAAAATTGTAGTTACTGTATCATCTACAACTTCCTCAATGACATGCCTCTTAGCAAGAGGGGAAATAAAAGATTTTATTAATGGCCATCATGTTGGAAACAAATCATAGGACCATCTGTCCAACATATCAAAGTAGGTGCAATCGGCTTCTCATGTTGGCCTATAAACAGTATGTACAGCAGAGGAGGCTGGTGAGGGGAGGACGGCTCATAGTAATGGCTAGAACAGAGTTAATGGAATGGTATTAAACACATCAAACACAGTTTCCAAGTGCTTGATACCATTCCATTCACTCAAATTCCAGGCATTATAATGAACCATCCTCCCCTCACCAGCCAATGTGCTGTACAGGTGTAACAAATTGTTCTTCAAGTAGAATTCAACACACTTAGGGATAATTCTGATTCTCCAATCCTTGCATTCATTCGGAGGTGACAGGAATTAGCCAGCGCTACATTCACACACAGGGAATTTGTATTGACATGAAGAGAAACGGTCGAGTAGGAAGTTTGAACCTCGGTTTGGGGTCGGTTCTCCTCAATCTCCTGTATGGCAGCGATGTACTCATCATACTGCCTCAGCTCCTCCTCGTAACAGAGACAGTCATACCAGTAGCGCAGCTCCTCATATCTGGGAGGGGAGAGAGACACAAACTAGTTAGAATAGAAACCAATTACAGTACTAAGTTCACCTCTGTAGATTCAACATCGACCAATTTTGGCAGAGATTAGTGCAACCTTTGGAGAGAATTGAAAAGCCTTGTGTGTAGAAATACTACATTGTAGTTTTCATAATGTAACATTATTATAACCAGTCGATGTGTAGAGTAAGAGTAAAGGCATGGATGAGAGAAGGCACTGCACTTCAGTCAAAGTGTTACTTGCATTTCCCCCCACTAATGGTTAAAGGAAAATTCCACCCAAAAACTCTTAGTCCATTGTTGATATAGTCCCAAAATATTTTTCATGTCAGAAATAGAGTTTTCCAGACCTATAACTTTCAAAATACATAAATACAGCCGGTATGATGAATTTTGCACTATATAATGCAAATCCATCATACCAGCTATATTTTTGTATTTTGAAAGTTATAGGTCTGGAAAACTCTATTTCTGACATGCAAAACATTTTGGGACTATATCAACAATGGACTAATGAAACAAATACCAAAAGATAGTTTTAGGTGGAGTTTTCCTTTAAGGTTAGGATTGGGGAGGGGCTGTGGATCCTAGATCTGTACCTAGTTGAAACTTCACCCTGGAGCGATACAGTACCTGTCAAAGTCGTGTGGTAGCAGGCGATGGCCTCGCTGTATCAGGCTGTCCCAGTACAGGAGCTCTTCATAGGCCTGCCGTTCGTCCCAGACTGCATCTGGCACTGGCTCCGCTGCCATAGCCATGAGCTTGTCTTTTTACTGCCACCTGTGTGACACCTGCTGTAGCCATGGAAACAGAAACACTGAAAATCACTCTCTCTCTCTCTACAATGAACCACCTCATGATAAACACATTGTAAATGTAAACTATATACAGTTTATATAAGAACATTTGGTGAAACTCAAGTTAGTGTGACGTACGGCAGGCTTGTACATCACGTGACATCCCTGCGGTAACTACCCAGCTAACGTTCGTAAACATACCAGGCAGTTGCACAACGACGTGCTGGTAAACTATGATAACTGTTTGTTTACCACCAAATGTGCAAGCAGCTGTCCATACCGCTTTTGGTCATTTTATTTTAAAACAAAATTAAACACGCTGAAAACCAATAATTATTGGGCTAACAGAATTTGTTTTCAACCTGCGGTGCCGACGCCATTTCTCTGGCAAGATAGGTAGCATGATAGTACCAGATCAGAGACTGTACCAAATGCTGTAGTTAGCAAGGTAAGCTAATACCTTTTGGACGTTTAATTCAGCACACAACTGCAATTAAATGCATCGCTAGCAGAATGTCTGTATTAATTTACAAACACGAAAGCAACAAGCTTTTCTAGGTCGTTAAAAACACTCACCTGAGAAGGAAGGAGGCACGGTAACGTCGCGCTGTTTGGGGGCGTTGAGCTGCGCGGTGTCGCGCAATAATGACGTCTTTTGGCAACATTGTTGGCTTCTTCTTCTGTGGGACAATTGCGGACTACAACCCCTTAAAGGTGTATTGCCGCCACCGACTGGACGGGTTGAAAAACCAAAACAAGGTAACCTCATTCTCTTTCACCCATGTAGGGCAATCGAAAGATGTGGCTTCATGGTTCCCACCACAATTGCAACATGTCACATTTTTCTCACTTTTAAAACACATGATATGATCTTTTCCACAACTTGGCCATCTCGGCTTCTCCCTTTTGCAAACACTTTAAACATTACCAAAAGCTTTACAATGGTCACACGCCATTGGTCTTGGGATAAATGCTCTGACTCTGTAGTGTATATACCCCAGCTGCACTTGAGTAGGGAGAGACTCCATATCAACAAATAAAAGAACAAATAAACTCTTCACTTTTTCACCATTCATCACACGATTAATCCGACGTGTATCAATCACTCCAGGAATATTTGAAATCTCTTCAAAATCGACTTCTCACGAGATGCCAGATATAACGCCCTTGAGGGGTGCCCTGTTCCGAAGAGACACACACGACACTTTAAACTTATCAAATCGGGTGAGACGCAACGCACATTCCCTCTGATCCGCAGAAGCACAACAAATCTAAACAAGCCCGCCTCTCGTGATCCTCACAGCCTTCACTTTACCCAGCACTCTCTCCACCAGTTTGGATATCTCAAATAACACCTGGCTGCCACCTACTGTAGGCCATATCTAGGCCATATCTAGGCCTATAGTAGGTGGCAGCCAGGTGTTATTTGAGATATCCAAACTGGTGGAGATACATATGTGGCTACCACAATTTTATCAGTGTGGCTTGGAGTCAAAAATTTGAAGATTTTATAGGAAAGAACTATGAGTGTTATTTTTTGACTGCCATGGTCGATATAATTTGCTATTTAATTTACTGACTCTAAGCCAGCATTCCTTTCTTGCTCTTGTTCCATGGGAATCACATTTCCAGCATAGTTTCCAGCATCTTATCATTTGAATGAAAAAAAGACCAAGTCAGACAGAATATATGAATTGTAGACAAGACAGTGAAGTCTATAGAGGAACTATAGAGGAAGGATTGTAAAGGGCCCTGAGAAATAAATTAATCAAGTGTTGGACTTAGAACTGAACAGGGAAGTTTTATGAGGTGTTATGATGACCCTCAGTCCTGGTTTGCTGGGTTGGCTTGTGTTGTTGCATGTGTTTTGGGAATTTGGTGTTTTGCTGACTTTGGCCTTTCTCCAAATGTATGATTTAAAAGCTGTGTCAAATAAACAGTTATGTGAGAGGAACGTTTTCAGAGAACTACGTAGGCGGTAAGCAGGCTGCAGAATTTATCTTCAGTTTCCTGTCGAAGAACATTAACTTGAGCATAATAGTCACTGTTTACTAGAATGGACCCAGTTGAACCATTTTCTTTATTTGCATTGTGTGTTTTTCCACCAGATATTCAGGATACTGTACACCCTTTGAACATACTGTATTATTGTAATACTGTATTTAATACCTTGGCGGAGAGGAGAAAAAAAGGACAACAACGGTATCTAATTCAGTCAAAACATTCGTCTTTATTTCATCACATTCAAGTGCTTTACATTCCAAAACTTCTTTACACATCCCCAGAGAATTGAGGAAAAGCAATAAATATTTATAACTTGTACAATATTTGACATAAAGTAGCATTTTTATACATCAGAAGCTCAGGAAAAATCATAGTTCTCCCTTTACTTAACAAGCAATCTTAATCTGAGCATAACATTTACATAGCATACAACTCAGTTTTTTGGAATTGTTCTGGAATCGTTAGACATCGATGATGTTAAAATGTAATTGTTAAACCTTAACCAACAGACTTCAGAATAATCAAATGTAACGTTCAACAAATGAGATCCAATCAGTTGAATGAATTGTGATATTCTTCTGTGTTACATTCTATTCATGAAGATATGTAGCTACGCTTTGACCTTCTGATCTCTCAGATGAACCTCTGTGCTGATATAGCTGCACATTTTCATACGCTTCAGGCCTTTGACCTACTCACTATGCAAGTGTGTTTCAACTCTCCATCTATGGGGTAAGTGTTTCTCAACTCTCCATCTGTGGGGTAATGTGTTTCTCAACTCTCCATCTGTGGGGTAAGTGTTTCTCAACTCTCCATCTGTGGGGTAATGTGTTTCTCAACTCTTCCTCTGTGGGATAATGTGTTTCCCAACCCTCGGTCCTTGGGATAATGTGTTTCCCAACTCTCGGTCAGTGGGATAATGCAGACTGACTGGTCCAATAGACCGTACTTGGACACCGGGTATGTCTGTACTCAAGTCCTAGTTTAAATTTAAGAGATATCCAAAGGAGGATGATCTTAGCTTGCCAGTCACTGTGATAAAGAAGATTGAGAGATCCTGCCATGGCTGAAGAACATGTAATCCTAATTTTTCAGAGCATCGTCTCCTTCACTATACGTGATAACAGAAATGTATTTTTCTGTCGGTGACCACCACAAAGTACCAAGGACCATGCTCGCTGCATGATGAGTAACCTTGCCTGAGACCTGAAGAGTTGCTTTAGCTCCCTGGTCAATACTTGGCTTTAGCTTAGCGGGCTAATGCAGTCTTCTTCTGGCACTCACTCGAACACCGTCGGTCACACAGTCATATCCTGTTGACTGTATTCTTCTCCAAGCTTTTACTCTGAAAGGGGTTCCACTCCCAGCGTAGCAGCACACTCCCCTTCAAATCGGCCTGGTGCTTGATTATGATCTCATATCCTGTTAACGGGATTGTTCTCCGAGCTCTTGCTCTGAAACGAGTTCCCCTCCCAGCGTCGGAGCACACTCCCGTTCAAATCGGCCTGGCGCTTGGTGATGAGGTAGATCTTGCGGAGGACGGCCCGGCGCAGCAGGATATAGACCCAGGGGTCCAGGATCTGGTTCCAGGAAGCCAGCCTCACTCCCATCAAATTCAACGTCTCGTAGGTGGCCATGTCAGCTTTATCAATGGAGCCCCTATAGGAGCGCATCACCGACATGAACCCGAATATCTGGGGCATAAGAGAAGAGATATAATTGTTCATTGTTATACTTTGATCCAGAAACATCATGCAACCAATTTTTTTTGATGGGGCATTGACTGCCTAATTCGATTTCTTTGGAATAATTATGCGTAAAATGAACTATCTTGTGTATTTTCAGTGTACAAATGGATCAAACTGAAGGGGCCTGTGGCCAGTCTTTGTTGTTGGGTGACTTTTTTCTAGATGTGTAGCGGGTGTAGGGAATAGGCATGGTGTGGTGGATGGAATCAGTAGCATCAGCATCTACACTTGTTCATGTCCCAGGCAGCGATTGTCCCACTCACCAGCAGAGGGCTCCAGCAGATACAGGACGTGACCATGATGCCCACCAGCTGCACCACCATCTCTATATCATGGCTCTTGGTCACTGAGCGGTGGCTGTGGGACGATGAGTAGCCTGAGGGCCTCCGTCTCAGCCTGGCCAGAACCAAGGTCAGCCCGCTGATGGTGTTACACACCAGGGCCACCCCCAGTGACGTCAGGCCCAGCCCGGAGAAGAGCGTAACAAAGGCTACGTCCGCTTCCTGGGTGTCGTTAGCTAAGACCTTGATGAAGGAGAAGACAGACATTTAGTCACTGTTGTATATAACTCTGTACTTTATCCTATCATATTGTACACTGGTGTTATTTCTATGAAGCATTTTGTGCCTCCAAAAAAATCCCATTCACTTTAATGGTGTTAGGCAGATTTACTAAACGTCACATTGTTTAAATAACTGCCATAGAACCTTGAGGATGTTCAAACTTAAGCATTAGGGGAGCTCAGTATCTGGCTGCCAGGGCTGGGGTCAATTCAAATTTAATTAAATCAATAAATAATAAATACAACAAAAAAAACAGCATCTATTTTTAATGACTTCTTAATAAACGGAGGAGTAGAAGCTATTTATTTCAAACGTTTTTCCATTTCTTTCATTTTTATTAAAATCACTTTCTGAACTGACAGCTGTCAATCCGAATTGACCCCAGCTCTGCTGGCTACTGACCTTGATAAAACACCAGCTGTTGGGGTGCTGGTAGGTGTATGACCCCAGCTGGAAACAGGGCAGCAGGGCCACGCAGAGGGCCACCAGCCAGATCCCAGAGAGGGACAGCTTGGTACGGGTGGTGGTAACTAAGGAGGAGTGGAGCAGCGGCTGCGTAACACCCAGACAGCGCTCGGCGGCCATTGCACAGCCCAGGAAGAGCGGGCACAGGCCGAAGAACACCATAGATCCACCCAGGAACTGGCACATGGGGTCGGTCGAGCCGTTTGAGGAAGCGGCGGCCGCCTCAGGGAACACCCCTCCGGAGAGGTAGAGCCGGAGGACCAGCGCTCCCGGGATGATGTGCCCAAAAAAGTCTGTGAGTACTAGGGAGCTGGCGAAGAGGAGGAAGGTGGCTTTGGAGCGTCGGCGCTGGTGGGAGTAGGCGTTGGCCAGGATGAACAAGGCCACGATGTTGGAGATGACGCCCAGGGTCATGGAGAGAGCGGCTGTGATCGGGCCTCCGGACATGGGCTTGTCCGAGGTGAGGTTCCCCTGGTGAGCCAGACTCTCCATTTCCACCTATACAACATGCAATATACAATACAATTTTATGTCCAATCACAATCTGAACTGTGTCTTTTTGCTGTCTTATGTTATCCAACCCACCGGACATCACACATACACACACACAGAAGTGAAACCAGCCTCCCTCCATTAGCTAGTTTAGGCCCCCGGGACTTTAACCAGTGACCTTCCGGTTACTGTTCCACTTCTCTAATATCTGGCCTACCTACCATCTCCGTGTCCCACTGGCTGAGGTTGGAGAGGGGGTCGAGGGCCCCCGGGGGCCCGGAGAGGTTGTAGTGATTAATGGCTAGCATCACTGGGCTTTGAAGGTCAGGAACCCCATCACTGAGAGAGGCTGAGAAAAGAAGGAGAGAGACAATATGATTATAGTGGTATTTCAGGCTTCAATGACCTGTAGTAACATGGGGGAATAGGGTCATAGTATAGGTAGCAATATAAATGGAAAGCACACACAGTCAATTCTAGAATTCAGACTCTCAAGTTTCAACAACACATGTCTTCTTCCCTATCTAGCTATCTACTATCTATAAAATGTCATGAGGATGAGTAACTCATGAATGACACCACAGAATCATGTGTCAAAATTCACACTGTTCTCTACCCTATTTAACCCACATAGATATAATATGCTTTAAAGCCCCTTTAAACTTAAACTTGACAAAATAGCTATTTGCACCTCAGAGAATATCTGTACCTTAGAGGCTGACTCTCCACACATCCAACCCTTACACACAAGAACAAACACAGAAGCACACATAAACACACACGCACACGCACACACTTAACACTGCTGTTCTATTATATACCATTTATTCAACTGCGCGACCAAGACACTATCCACTTTATATTTGTAACACAGTCATTCTTGACTTAACACATTCATTATCTATACTGTATATTCTATTGTGTACATATCAGTTTTACTATGCATACTACCTTCCTCTAATTACTCATTCTTTTTTATTTACTTTGGATTTTTATTGATATTGTACTGCAATGTTGAGCGTCTATCACGCAAGCATTTCACTTCAACTTTTATACCTGCTGTAAACTGTGTACATGACGAATAATGATTTTGATTGATTTTTTATTTTTATTTGAGGTAATAGCACCTAACCTCTATCCACAGGTCTAGGATCAGCTGATTCTACCCCAATTCCCAAACATAACCATTAGGAACCATTAAACAATATCTGATCCTGTATCAGCGGTTAGGGACAGATTCCACCTAATCCCACAAAACGCATTTGACACAATAGTTGTGATACAACTGATATTTTCGTGATACAACTGAGAGGTTGTCTGCACACTAATATAGACACAACCATTCTGCAGTGTCTCCACACATTGGTGTAATGACGTTTCTGCTGAAAAACTCTCTGTTGTAACACAATCTGTTGTACATTAGTGATACGCCACTGACGGGTTAGAACGAAGGGCAAGTTATAACAGTTCCCTGTTGACAAGCTCGCAACTATTGAGACACATTCCATGAGCAGCTTCAATACCTCAGGCTATATTCTAGATCAGGGAGGCAGCAGGCAACACACGTTCTCGCTCTCTCTCTCTTGACAAAATGGTTTCCTCACATTAACACTTGTCTTTGGGAAGCATGGAAACATGGAAATTACATTGAGGTGATGGTTCTTTTAAAACTGCCTCAAATGGTCTGGGTTCGTTGGTGTAAAAGTAGACTTTCAAGCAATAAATCTTCAGCAAAAACACACATTTCTGATAACTCTACACACATGCTTGTGTTTCAACAGTGTGTCTATGTTGTATTGATGTGGCAGACAGTCCAGAGGCTATGTTTCTAATACAGATTTGTCTGTTTTATTCAGTGGTCTAATGTCACTAATACAGGTGATATATGCTGCCAAGCTTATTCTACCCAACTCAACTAATAACTAGGCTATTATATTCAATTCTATTCTATTATTTGATATTCTATTATAGTAAAAGAAAATCCTAACAGGTGGTTTTCTACCTGTTTACATTCAGTATAAATGCATATATGTGTCATGAATAGACCTACATACTCACTAAACTTGAGGAAAACAGCTCTCCATGCACAGCTCAACCTTACTGTAAATTAAACTCAAATAGTTTTAGTATCAAGTCACTGAGGATGAATCAGAAAACATCCAAAGACATTTTCTGGGTTGACCTGTCACCTTTCACTATCATCCTAATCACCCTACTCAATGACAAATTATTACCTTATCGTCGAGTCACCCTGTAATTATTATTGAGTTCAAGGTGTGTTTAGCTATTTTAAATATGCACTACTGTGCCAAACATACCACTGACATGTCTTTGTGGCTCTGAAACATTCTTAGCATCATTTCTTTAAGGAGGGTTAATTTTTCCAAAGCTGTCCATTTGCTTACTCTTTATTAATACTGTTGCCATACACAAAAATACAATAAAAAGCCATAATAATTATGTTAAGAAAATATTTAATGAATAATCATTACCATTACAGATAGGTATTAATAATTCCAGTCAATTGTGATGTCCACCCTGTCAACGGAATAGTCTGCGGTGTTATTCTAAATCCAGATTCCAGATAGATATACAGGTATCTATATAATCCAAAGAAATCGTTGAAAACGAAACATTCACCAAAGTCTTCCTAAATCGACTGGTGCAGAATAAAAGTACTCTAAAAGAAGAACCATTGTTCCATGATATCTCCTCGGCAGGATGATGACATTGAGTTAATCTTCCCCAGTGTTCTCGGAAAACAAATGTTCAACAACTTCCCAACAGAATTGCCTTTATCGTTTTTAAATCCGTTTGATTGGAGTTTCATGACCAGAGAGTGAGCGCGTGGATTATTCCAATGCTACGCATAGGCTGTACCGCAGGTTCTCTGACGCGTGCTTCTCAATAGCGTTTTATATAGCGCCGTGTCCTAATGGATAGGTAGCCCATGGGCGGCCCCGTGAGTCAAGTTTAAGTGATATTATTTTCAGACATAGAAGAACACTTTTTCATGTCATTTGTCCATGTTTACATGTACGTTTTACGGTCACTGTTATACTAGGCTACCGTAGCCAATGTGAGTCACATGACTTTTGAATATCAGTCTGTATATACATGGTTCAGGAAATAATAACTCAAATAGCATTACAATAACCAGCTGCCAAACATCTATAGTATAAAACAGATACCTAAATATTTGGTTGTTTGATTTATTTGATCATTATTGCTCAGTAAAAATGACATGAACATATGGTCTATAACCCATCATTATCAGAGGTGAAACACTACATGCAGTAGATTAGACAGTATAGTGCAGCCTGTATAGGAACGTGTCAAATGATACTTATACTTAGAATTCACCATTTAAATACTGGTATACAGTAATTCAGGCTACTTCCTGAGCTCCTGTAAAAATACATTTGTTGCAAGTGTTTTTAACTTGTGCATCTCAGAGTATGCTTTGAGGTATTGTAGCAAAAAATATATATGTTTTATTGTCACATAGACCAGATAGGTGCAGTGAAATGTGTTGTTTTACAGGGTCAGCCATAGTTTTATGGCACCCCTGGAGCAAAATAAGGTTAAAGGCACATAAACAGATTTTTCACCTTGTCGGCTCGGGTATTCAAAACAGCGACCTTTCAGTTACTGGCCCAACGCACTAATCGCTAGGCTACCTGCCGCCCTAGTGAGATCTATCTGATTTCTCTAGATCAGTGTTCTTTTTCCAGGTCCTAGGATCAATGCTTGGTTTCAAATAGATGATAAAGTGCAAACCAAGACGAGAGATGGCATTTCTCTCTTGCTACGCTGACGCTGCAAATGAAACATGATGTTATAAATAAGTAGAGGTGTCAACTATCAGGCCAGACCCAGTAAAAGTTGAATACTTTGCTGAGGACATACTGTAGGCCTATGAGGTAGGCAGACTGGTTCTCTAGTGGCTTTTTACTCTCCTATCTTAAATGTATGATATATGCTAATATTAGGCAAATATATTCTAAACCAGACACTTAATTCATGCAGTGATTGATTTTGACAGGCTTTGTTAGCCTGCTATAGATAGCCCAGATATCAAGGGAAATAATTAACTCTGATCAGCCCAAGAATTATTAATATTTATACTATTTACTGAAGGCCTGTGTCTTATCCCACTCTGGTTTTAAATATATTGAATGTCATTTTAATACTCATATGGTTACCCAGAGACCATGCAGCTTAGTTAGGGAACTCCTTTCCATCCTCTACTACTAACATTATTCATTTAGTGCTGAAACTGTCTGTCTTTCTCTCTCTTTGACTGACAGCTTAGTATAAAAAGAGGTGATAGGAGGAATGTGTCAGGTGGTCCAACCAAAGCGTGGCGCTCGTCTCGTACTGCCCACTGGAGACAGGTGCGCGTGTTTGTTTAATTAAATCCTTATTTGGCAACGCCAGGGCAGACACAGGCTTGTGGCTTGGCATCGGATTAAGAGCAATAAGAAGTGGATGGAAAGGAGTTCAGAGAGAGAGAAAGAGAGGAGGGCGAGGAATAGAGAAAGAGACAGAAAGAGAGAGACAGAGAGAGAGGACATTCATGTTTGGTATGGTTCTGAGGTAATACTCTGAGACATTGGTTTGGTATTCCATTGGACTGGACCCGGTCTACTAGGCCTTCCAAATGATTCAAAACATCTCTCACAAAGAGAGGCTTTGTGAAGGCTGAAATATCGAGAAAGATGTCTGTCTGAAGAGTAGTCTATCAACAAAACCAGAACACAACGTAAGAACCACAACATCTGTTAGAGTGAAAGAAGGTGGGAGACGGTGAGAATGATCAAACGTGCGAACAGAGAAACAACCTGTGTGTGAAAAGTAAATGGATTGCCACATTAAAAATCGAAAAGGGAATTTAACGAGGTGCATCAAAGGAGGGTTTTGACCTTCTGATCTAAAAAATCGCAAAGCAATCTCAGAGGTGAAAACATCTCCTGAAATTCACTTCCCATTTTTCTTTTTTTATTCCTTTTTCCATTTGAATATGACATCTGACCTGAAAAACAATTTGTGTGTGAAAGTAAATGGAATGTAACATTGAGGTACAGTATATTAGTTGTCACATCTTTAATCTAAAAAACTATTAACCTCAGAAGCAAGAAACATGAAAACATCTCCTTCATTTCACTTCCTACTTTCTCTTTAATTCTTTTCCCATTTTAACGTGACATTCCTGAAAATCAATCAATCAATGACGTTTAATTATAAAGCCCCTTTTACATCAGCAGATGTCACAAAGAGCTTATACAGAAACCCAACTTAAAGGAATGCAGATGTAGAATCACGGTGGCTAGAAACAACCCCCTAGAAAAGCAGGAACCTAGGAAGAAACCTAGAGAGGAACCAGGCTCTGAGGGGTGGCCAGTCCTCTTTTGGCTGTGCCGGGTGGAGACTATAAGAGTACGTGGCCATTAAGGCCAGAAAAGAACGACGTCAGTAACAGCCAGACTACCTTCACCTCACACGTACGCACCAAACGTGCTTAACAGTGGCAGGAGGTGGTTTCTCTTTCAAAGTTCCTCAGTAGAAGGCCAGGATCTGATAACACAAGCAGGAATTGCGTTGGAAGTTCAAGGGATTGGAACGGCTCAAACCTGCCCCATTAGGACCATGTCTACATCCCAAATGGCATCCTATTCTCTACACAGTGCACTACTTTTGACCAGGACCCATAGGGCTCTATAGGGAATAGTTTGCCTTTGGCGACGCACCCCATCTCAAAGAGCGCCACAGTTTTGGGAATGTTGATCTTGGAAGTTGGATCCGGAATCCAGGACCAAGAAGAAAACAACTTTTGTTCTTTTTTTAACAGCTGGGGTTGTCAGAGTCAGACCCGTAGAGCAGAAGTCAAGTCAAGCACTAGGCCCCGACGAGACGTCCCCCCCTCCCCCAGGCCCCCTTTTTCTATGAAAAATGTTCCCCATTCCCATCTCTTTCCCCCATTTTCCTGGTAATTTGCGCTCGCAAACTTTGCCATTTGGCCTGTGCAACCGTTGTCCTTCCAACACCCAGTCTGGCTCTGAGGCCTCCTCGGGCTCCCTCGGCTCCCCAATCTCCCCCACTGACCACAAAGTGGCCCTCTTCCTCTCTTCCCCCCTTTTCTGTCTCAACAGTGAACCTGCCGGCCTTTGAACCGCTCTCCGACGGAGCAGCGAAATGGACGGTTGGAAAAACCAGCCAAAAGGTTTAGGATAAAGATCTCTGTCTGTTCATATCAAGTTGGAAATTCTAGACTAAAGAAAAGCACAGAGTTAAGTACTCTTTGTTCACTGCATACCGTTTGCGTGCGCGGCATTTCGCCCGTCCAAATCTGCATCCCATGCGGTAAGAAAAAAAAACATAGTCTGTCTGTATCGCTGAACACCCCATATCTCAACCTGTCTCAGGCGGTTTAGTGTCACCCCCAAACCCACGAATAGAGATGGTTGTGCCTCTCCGATCAGTTTCTGATGGGAGTTCCTTCTGTGCAGTCTCTCCAGTCTTCATTTGCACTAAATTCTTCAATATCTTATGCAATAAACCCACCTGATGTTGAATTAATATTAATGAAATGAACCATATCAGATGCGATGCAGTAGCTGCTGACACTATGTCTAATGGGACTTTATTACGTGGTCTTCTGTCCGTATTTTTGCCTTCAGAACAACCTCTCCAACTGAAGAAATCTTGACACCCAGGCAACAGCAGCTGCAGTCCTAAATAATTTGAACAGTTTTGTTTGCCAAACGGTCCACATGCACACAGCACCGTGAGTGTTATTTTGAATAAAACATTATGCAGTCATACAATTTATTCACAGAGACAAACAGAAACCACAAACCATGTCATAATCTGTCCCCCTAACGTTTTTCAGTGAGATATTTTGCTGTCATGATTGGAAAGCCATATGCTATCTAGCCACTCTAGAATCAACAGGATAAATTGGACGCCTACTGGAATGTCTACAGTACATCAAAATATGCAAATCAGCATCGTTGACTCTATGCACTTAGTTCATTCATAAAGAGATGACTATGATGAGTGGAATGGAAGGAAGATGGAAGCTTGTTGGTTCTGGAACGGTTGGGTGGGTTCTTTCAGTTCCGCTGGCAGGCTAGACTACCTCACTACTTTTCTCTGTGGGAGGGGGTGACAGTCTGACAGACAGACACTCAGACAGACAGAGAGACAGACATAGACAGTAGTGGTTCTTAGATTTACCACAGCGATGGATTCATGGAATATTCCACACTTTCTATCCATCACGCGGTGTAAATCTACCAGCACTAAGCACTCACACATTTCAATCCCCCGACCTGGGGAATGCTCATATAGGTTTTTATCGTGGCCAGGCCTTCTCTCCACCAGAACCCCATGTTGAAACCAAGAGCAGAGACAGAGGAGAAAATGGGTTTATTGATCTTCTGGGCACTTGGGGCTGAAATGCACTCTGGGTAGTCTTAGGCTTTGTCCCAAATGGGCTTTCCCTATATAGTGCACTACATTTGACCAGAGCCCTATGCACTATGTAGGGAATAGGGCGCCATTTGGGAAGTAGGCCTTATAGTTTCTGAACAGCACTGTCAGTGATGGATTGTCTTGGCTCACACAGCTGAACATGGAGGAATGGACATGGACTGATACAAGACAGGTGTGCAGCAGAGAAAGACTTGCCAATTAAAAATCCAATTGTGTCTAGTTCACAATCAAATTCCTTTCAAGGGCAAACATTTCCAGTAATCAATTTAGTTAGATCTTGTCAAAGAAAAGGGTCATGCATGTGTTTTTGATAAATCACTGCACTAATTATCAGTATATTCATATTTCACTAACCAACAATTACACCCCAAAAAGAAAAAATAATAATAATGTTTTTTAACAATGTTTTTTACCTGTCTCCATTACCAATAACAGGGGAGGTTAGCATTTGCGGGGGGGGGGTATGATTTGGGGTATGATCTTTGTTTTTCTCTAACTTTCTCTTTCATCATTGTTCATGATTCATTCATGATTATCCATCCACATTCATGTAGAAGTGTTCAGAAACATAAAAAAATATATTTACAATAAAACTGACTCCAAAATGACACAATACATTATTCACTATTCTGTAACATAATCTGAAACACAATCAAAACAAATGCATCCAACAAGTTTGAAGAGTCACAAGCTTGATGTAGTCATTGCGGGCTAGGAATATAGGACCAAATATTAAACTAATATACAAAAAAAATAGAAAATGAACATCAAACATATTTTCAAACCATATGATTATGTTGGAAAGCAACCATTACCTACATGGTAACAAACATGACTCATGTACAAACCAGATGTTGAGGACAGGGGGAGGACATGTTGTGTTGTTTAGTGGGTCAGTTCAGTATTTCGCTAAAATGGAAAACAGCTGTCGTCATCATCCCAAGAGGTTTGAACCCATAGATATAGATACATAGATGTAGCTCTAGGTTTGAACCCACAGATATAGATACATAGATGTAGCTCTAGGTTTGAACCCATAGATATAGATACATAGATGTAGCTCTAGGTTTGAACCCATAGATATAGATACATAGATGTAGCTCTAGGTTTGAACCCATAGATATAGATACATAGATGTAGCTCTAGGTTTGAACCCACAGATATAGATACTTAGATGTAGCTCTAGGTTTGAACCCATAGATATAGATACATAGATGTAGCTCTAGGTTTGAACCCACAGATATAGATACTTAGATGTAGCTCTAGGTTTGAACCCACAGATATAGATACATAGATGTAGCTCTAGGTTTGAACCCACAGATATAGATACATAGATGTATCTCTAGGTTTGAACCGATAGCTGTAGGATCTTAATTTGATCAGTTGTAGGTGAACTTTCCTGCAATGCAGGACATTTAAAACGTGTAGTGTATTTGAGGGTTAAAAAGGCTTCTGAAATGTGTAACTCCACATTGAAATTTCAGACTTGATTTACCCTAACAAAAAATGTACCAACCCCTACAAAAATGTTCAATATTTATAATCCACGTAATAATTCTAATTTCCTGTTGCTGCAGGATTATTTTTCTGTTGTAGCAAACTGGCTCAAATTAAGATATGGCATCTGTTCGGCAGCATTGGCTTGATTCTAGTTTCTCTCTCCACTCCACAACATCACAAAGTAGAGTGATATGATCTCAAATCAACACAAGCTGTTACGTGGAATCCCTGACATTTGTATAAAAGACCCTATCTCAATATTGTATTTAGCTTTCACACTAGTACACCTAACCAAAGCCCACTGTTATCCTGAATATCACTGAAAGCTAAACCTTTTTTTCATCTTAATACTTACTCAATGCGCTGTGGCTTGTCCAAATGGTGCTCCGAAAAATGGTTGTATTATTTATTGCTTATGAATTTGGACCAAAGCCTCTGGCGCTCTTGGTGGTTCATACTTTGAATGAGGCCCAGTAGAATTTCATCGAGGGTTCGAGATGGAGGAGAGGAGAAGCCAAGTTTGATTTAAGCTGTGGGTCAGTGTGGCATTTTATTCTCTCTCTCTTTGCAATAACAACAATTAGCCTGAAATTCCACGGATATAATAAGAATGCAACTCAAATGCTTAAAATATTTAAGCCTGACACTTTAGCCTGATTCCAGATCTGTTTCTGCTGTCTAGGCAATTCCCATGGTCATACATGAAAACGCAAACAGATCTGGGATCAGTCTAAAGCACTGGTTCTCAATCCTGGTCCTGGGGACCCAAAGGGGTGCACATTTTTGTTTTGCCCTAGCACTACACAGCTGATTCAAAATATCAACTCATTAAAAGGCTTTAATGATTTGAATCAAGTGTGTAGTGCCGAAGTCGAGGATCGGTAGGATAGTCAGTTTTACTAGTGCAAGTTTGGCAGCATGAGTGAAGGAGGCTTTGTTGCGAAATAGAAAGCCGATTCTAGATTTAATTTTGGATTGGAGATGTTTAATGTGAGTCTGGAAGGAGAGTTTACAGTCTAGCCAGACACCTAGGTATTTGTAGTTGTCCAAGTATTCTAGGTCAGAGCCGTCCAGGGTAGTGATGCTAGTCGGGCGGGCGGGTGCAGGCAGCTAACGGTTGAAAAGCATGCATTTGGTTTTACTAGCATTTAAGAGCAGTTGGAGGCCACGGAAGGAGTGTTGTATGGCATTGAAGCTCGTTTGGAGGTTAGTTAACACAGTGTCCAAAGAAGGGCCAGAAGTATACAGAATGGTGTCGTCTGCATAGAGGTGGATCAGAGAATCACCAGCAGCAAGAGCGACATCATTGATGTATACAGAGAATAGAGTCGGCCCAAGATTTGAACCCTGTGGCACCCCCATAGAAACTGCCAGAGGCCCGGACAACAGGCCCTCCGATTTAACACACTGAACTCTGTCGGCAAAGTAGTTGGTGAACCAGGCGAGGCAATCATTAGAGAAACCAAGGCTGTTGAGTCTGCCGATAAGGATGTGGTGATTGACAGAGTCGAAAGCCTTGGCCAGGTCANGTGGCTGAGGTGCACCCGTGACCAGCTCGGAAACCGGATTGCACAGCGGAGAAGGTACGGTGGGATTCGAAGTGGTTAATGATCTGTTTATTAACTAGGCTTTCAAAGACTTTAGAGAGGCAGGTCAGGATTGATATAGGTCCATAGCAATTTAGGTCTAGGGAGGGATGACCGCGGCAGCTTTCCAATCTTTTGGGATCTCGGACGACGCCAAAGAGAGGTTGAGCAGACTGGTAATAGGAGTTGCAACAATGGCAGCAGATAGTTTTAAAAAGAGAGGGTCCAGATTATCTAGTCCAGCTGATTTGTACGGGTCCAAATTTTGCAGCTCTTTCAGAACATCTGCTATCTGGATTTTGCTGAAGGATAAGCTGGGAAGCCTTGGACAAGTAGCTGCGGGGGGGCGGAGCTGTTGGCCGGGGTTGGGGTAGCCAGGAGGAGAGCATGGCCAGCCGTAGAGAAATGCTTGTTGAAATTTTCGATTATCATGGATTTGTCGGTGGTGACCGTGTTACCTAGCCTCAGTGCAGTGGGCAGCTGGGAGGAGGTGCTATTGTTCTCCATGGACTTGACAGTGTCCCAAAACTTATTGGAGTTAGAGCTACAGGATGCAAATTTCTGCTTGAAAAAGCTAGCCTTTGCTTTCCTGACTGATTGTGTGTATTGGTTCCTGACTTCCCTGAACAGTTGCATATCGCTGGGACTATTCGATGCAATAGCAGTCAATAGCAGTGTTCTTGTGCTGGTCAAGGGCAGTCAGGTCTGGAGTGAACCAAGGGCTGTATCTGTTCTTAGTCTTACATCTTTTGAAAGGGGAATGCTTATTTAAGATGGAGAGGAAGTTGCTTTTAAAGAACGACCAGGCATCCTCGACTGACGGAATGAGGTCAATATCCTGCCAGGATACCCGGGCCAGGTCACAACAATTGTTTACTGACAGATTATTTCACTTATAATTCACTGTATCACAATTCCAGTGGGTCAGAAGTTTTACGTACACTAAGTTGACTGTGCCTTTAAACAGCTTGGAAAATTCCAGAAAAAGATGTCATGGATTTAGAAGCTTCTGATAGGCTAATTTACATAATTTGAGTCAATTGGAGGTGTACCTGTGGATGTTTTTCAAGGCCTACCTTCAAACTCAGTGCCTCTTTGCTTGACATCATGGGGAAATCAAAAGAAATCAGCCAAGACCTCAGAAAAAAAATGGTAGACCTCCACAAGTCTGCTTCATCCTTGGGAGCAATTTCCAAATGCCTAAAGATACCACGCTCATTTGTACAAACAACAGTACGCAAGTATAAACACCATGGGACCTCGCAGCCATCATACCGCTCAGGAATGAGACAAATTCTGTCTCCTAGAGATGAACATACTTTGGTGCGGAAAGTGCAAATCAATCCCAGAACAACAGCAAAGGACCTTGTGAAGATGCTGGAGGAAACAGGTACAAAAGTATCTATATCCACAGTAAAACGAGTCCTATATCGACATAACCCGAACGGCCGCTCAGCAAGGAAGAAGCCACTGCTCCAAAACCGCCATTAAAAAGCCAGACTACGGTTTGCAACTGCACATGGGGACAAAGATCGTATTTTTTTTAGAAATATCCTCTGGTCTGATGAAACAAAAATAGAACTGTTTGGCCATAATGACCATCGTTATGTTTGGATGAAAAAGGGGGAGGCTTGCAAGCCGAAGAACACAATCCCAACCGTGAAGCACGGGGGTGGCAGCATCATGTTGTGGGGGTGCTTTGCTGCAGGAGGGACTGGAGCACTTCACAAAATAGATGGCATCATGAGAAAGGAAAGTTATGTGGATATTTTGAAGCA
>QNTS01001549.1:92716-100216 GCA_003317085.1 Hucho hucho | reverse complement strand
ATGACTATGACACACACACACACACACAAGCATTAGTGGTGCACACACAAACTAACACAGGAGCCATTAGCCAAGAACACTCTGAGAGCCAGACGGTATCGAACGTGTCCCGAATCCGAGTGGAACGGTTATTGTATAAAACTGTAGGACAGAAATTAGATGAGAATTAGAGCTCAGAGGTAGGAGATGTAATGAGATAGTTACAGATGTAGGATTTTAATTCAATCACCCTGTTGCAGGTGAACTTTCCTGCAATGCATGAAATTAAAAACTTGTAGTGTATTTGAGTTTCAAAAAGGCTTCTGTAGTTTGACATTTCAGACTTGACAATCCCTTATGAAAAATGTATCAACCCAAACAAAAATGTCCATTAATTATAATCCACATAATAATTCACTATTCCTGTTGCTGCAGGATTATTTTCCTGCTGTAGCAAACTGGCTCAGATTAGTATCCTACATCTGTAGTGTCATTCAGTTGTACTCAACATGGGGTACTACTGTCACAAGGTGAAACTTAGGAAGACTCATAAGAACATGGGCCTAATGATCAGTTGCACACGAGGGGGCACTTTGGGCAGAGCAAAACGTGACTGAGGGTTCAATACCAAAAAGGTTGAAAACCACTAGTACAGCCTGCTCAACAACTCACGATCGTCGACAGAGTTGGACCAAGGAGCAGCAAGCATTGTGTTCCACATCTTTTTAATAGCATGGAACAATACAAAACAATAACGGCATGACTGATCGTCAGAAACATTATTAGCACATAACAAACAATAACCCACAAGGCAGGTGGGGAAGGGAACAAACTTAAATAGGATTCCCAATTAGAGGCAACGACTAACAGCTGCCTCTAATTGGGAACCAACACAAAACTCAACATAGAGTCCCCTAGAAAAACCTTGTCACGCCCTGACCCAACACACCATAGAGAAACCCAGAGGGCTCTCTATGGCCAGGGCGTGACAACAACTTAACAATTCAACTTGATTATCTTTTTCAAAACTCATTTATCTTTTCCTTTGCCACATTAGAAAGCCATTTGTTTGAATGACCACTACACGTGAGATGATTGACCACTATACTTGGAGTGAATGACCACTATACTTGAGATTAATGACCACTATACTTGAGATGAATAACCACTACACTTGGGGTGAATAAACACTATACTTGAGATGACTGACCACTACACTTGAGGAAAAATAGTCCTGCAGCAACAGGAAATCTGAAATATTTTGTGGATTATAATTAATGGACATTTATGTAGGGGTCGATACATTTTTATTTAGAAATTACACATTTTAGAAGCCTTTTTAAACTTTGAAAACAATACAGGTTTGCATTTCCTGTTGTACAGCAAATTAGGATCTGACACCTGTAGAATATTGTGGAACTGTCTGTGCTCAACACCACTGATCTGTCCCTGAAATTGAACCTGTTGACAAAATGAGTCTGCAGTGATTTGCCTCAGTTTGACAGTAAACAGTATTGAGTTGAGCCCTAATGGTAGACATGTGTCTATTGGTTCTCTTGTTGATTTGACACACTCGTGTTCTGGTTTCACTTAGTTATATCCAGTTTATGTCTTAAACTGCATTATGTGGATGGATTGACTAACGATGTCCTCTGATTATCTCCATTTGATTGTGATTGTATTTAATAATTAGGGGGTGCTTATATAGTTCAGTTTCATTGTATGTACAAGTGGGTAACCTGCACTGGTGTGAGGTGTGAAATTTAAATGGATTTTTGGCATACCCCATTCCCCCTGAGACACCCTCGGAGAGTGGGGTCACAGCCAGGGATCAGCCATTATCGATGGCGACCCTGGAACAATAAAGGTTAATTGCCTTGCTCAAGGGCAGAATGACCGATTTTTATGGTGTCGGCTCAGGGATTCGATCCAGCAACCGTTGGGTTACTGGCCCAACGCTCCTAACCGCCAGGCTACCTGCCACTAAATCACATACAGAGATCTATCAATTTCTTTGACAGTACTCATCTATGCTTTCTGATACTCCAACATGTTTTGATGAGATATTTAGGCTATGCTCAGCTCCCCAGATCCATTGTAATAAAGCCTCTGAACTGATGACCGAGACCAAAACTGATGTTCTTTTAACGTTCCCATAAATAACTACAGGAAGATGTCTCCCACCCTGTCTAAGAATGTGTCTAAGAATTCTGTCAGGATTGCCGCAGAACAATAACATTGGCAAGCTAGTGACTTGAAGATGATGTCCTATTGTAGCCTACCATAGACACTGATGTGGCTTTAATACCAGTGCCAGCAACTTCCCTACATTTGATCCACTTCACCAGCTGTACTTGGAATTGAGTGGCAATTTGCCTCACAAATAGTGTATCATGTGGCAACCTGGTCTCATACTATTTAGTATTATTCTGTACGTAAATCCAAGACAAACCATTTAGTATGATGTGTTACGTTTTGTATGATATGTATTAATTTGTGGATGTTGCAAATTACAATTCATATTAAATGAGGTTACGAATTTACATAACATACAATACGAATCTGCTAAACGTATGATATGTTACGAATTGTATGATATGTTATGACTGCTGAACAATTAATCAAATGGCCACCCGGCCTATCACCCCCCCCCCCTCCCCCCCTTTGTTTTTATACTGCTGCTACTCGCTGTTTATTATCTATGCATAGTCATTTTACCCCAACCTACATGTACAAACTACCTCGACTAACCTGTACCCCCACACATTGACTCGGTACCGGTACCCCCAGTATATAGCCTCATTATTGTTCTGTAATTTTATTGTGTTACTTTTATTTTTTTTTACTTTAGTTAATTTAGTAAATAAAAATAGGTTGTATTTACAATGGTGTTTGTTCTTTACTGGTTGCCCTTTTCTTGGTCACAAATCGTGCTGCTGTGATTGCACAGTAGTATTTCACCCAATAGATATGAGAGTTTTTCAAAATTGGATTTGTTTTTTTTGTTTCTTTGTGAGTGTGTAATCTGAGGGAAATATGTGTCTCTAATATGGTCATACATTTGGCAGGTTAAGAAGTGCAGTTCAGTTTCCACCTCATTTTGTGGGCATTGTGCACATAGCCTGTCTACTCTTGAGCTTTTCTCAATAGCAAGGCTATGCTCACTGAGTCTATACACAGTCAAAGCGTTCCCTAATTTTGTGTCAGTCACAGTGGTCAGGTATTCAACCACGGTGTACTCTCTGTTTAGGGTCAAATAGCATTCTAGTTTGCTCTGTTTTTTGGTTAATTCTTTCCAATGTGTCAAGTAATTATCTTTTTGTTTTCTCATGATTTGGTTGGGTCTAATTGTGTTGCTGTCCTGGGGCTCTGTGGGGTCTGTTTGTGTTTGTGAACAGAGCCCCAGGACCAGCTTGCTTAGGGGGCTCTTCTCCAGGTTTATTTCTCTGTAGGTGATGGCTTTGTTATGGAAGATTTGGGAATTGCTTCCTTTTAGGTGGTTGTAGAATTTAGTCTCTTTTCTGTGTTTTGATAATTAGCAGGTATCGGCCTAATTCTGCTCTGCATGCATTATTTGGTGTTTTACGTTGTACATGGAGGATATTTTTGCAGAATTCTGCATGCTGAGTCTCAATTTGGCGTTTGTCCCATTTTGTGAATTCTCGGTCGGTGAGCGGATCCCAGACCTCACCTCAATAAAGGGCAAGGCATTCTATAACTGATTCAAGTATTTTTAGCCAGATCCTAATTGGTTTGCCGAATTTTATGTTCCTTTTGATGGCATAGAAGGCCCTTCTTGCCTTTTCTCTCAGATCGTTCACAGCTTTGTGGAAGTTACCTGTGGCACTGATGTTTAGGCTGAGGTATGTATAGTTTTTTGTGTGCTCTAGGGTAACGGTGTCTAGAAGGAATTTGTCGCCTCGGGGACGACCTGGAGGGCGAGGCGCAGGGCGATCCGGACGAAGACGGTGGAACTCCTGCAACATTGAAGGGTCCAACACGTCCTTGACCGGAACCCAGCACCTCTCCTCCGGACTGTACCCCTCCTACTCCACGAGATACTGAAGGCCCCTCGCCCGACGCCTCGATTCTAGTATGGAATTCCAGCAGGGCAGGCAGGGGGGCAGGTTTTGGGTCGAGAGCCAGACCTGGTCCCCCGGTGCGAACACCGGGGCATCACTGCGGTGATGGTCTGCATTCTCTTTTTGACACATTACAGCCTTCTGAAGGTGAACACGGGTAGCCTCCCATGTCTCCTCCGCGCGCCTGAACCAGTCGTCCACCGCAGGAGCCTCAGTCTGACTCTGATGCCAAGGCGCCAGAACCGGCTGGTACCCCAGTACACACTGAAAGGGAGAGAGGTTAGTGGAGGAGTGGCGAAACGAGTTCTGCGCCATCTCGGCCCAGGGCACGAACGCCGCCCACTCCCCCAGCCGGTCCCGGCAATAAGACCGCAGAAACCTGCCCACATTCTGGTTTACTCTCTCCACCTGCCAATTACTCTCGGGGTGAAATCCCGAAGTAAGGCTGATCGAAACCCCCAGACGTTCCATGAACGCCTTCCAAACCCCAGACGTAAACTGGGTATCTCGATCAGACACTATATCCTCAGGCACCCCGTAGTGCCGGAAGACGTGCGTAAACAAGGCCTCCGACGACAGGACTTAGAAAACTTAGAAAACCGATCCACAACAACCAGAATAGCGGTGTTACCCTGTGAGGGAGGGAGATCGGTAAGAAAATCCACCGACAGGTGCGACCAAGGACGTAGTGGAACAGGTAAGGGGTGTAATTTCTTTCTGGGCAGGTGCCTAGGAGCCTTACACTGGGCGCACACCTTTCGCACAAACATCGCACTGTCTGACCAATCCCAGGAAGACCAGAGGAGGGTGACGTGTGGGCCCAATAGATCAACCGGTCACGGACAACAGACGGGACGTACAGACGCCCAGCGGGACACTGGACGGGAGCGGGCTCCGCATGTAACGCCTGCTCAATGTCCGCGTCCAGCTCCCACACTACCGGCGCCACCAGGCAGGAGGCTGGGAGTATGGGAGTGGGATCCATGGGCTGCTCCTCTGTGTCATACAGCCGGGACAATGCGTCTGCCTTCACGTTCTGGGAGCCTGGTCTGTAGGAAAGGGTAAACACAAAACGGGTGAAAAACATGGCCCACCTGGCCTGGCGAGGGTTCAGTCTCCTCGCTGCCCGGATGTACTCCAGATTGCGGGGGTCAGTCCAGATGAGAAAAGGGTGTTGAGCCCCCTCAAGCCAATGTCTCCACGCCTTCAAAGCCTTTACGACAGCCAACAGCTCCCGGTCCTATATTTTCGCTCCGCCGGGCTGAGCTTCTTCGAGAATAAGGCACAGGGGCGGAGCTTCGGTGATTTATCGCACAATCCGCCTGTCGATGGGGTGGTAATTGAGTCGCCTTCTTCTTACAGAAGGCGACAGCCAAATCGGCATATTCTGAGGCGATGTGCACGGTGGAGACCTGGTCTGGACTTTCCACCATAGTCGCACCGATGGAAACACCTACACACCTACCCGAGCACTTTCGTGACCATCCCTTGAGAGCCCTCTGTTGCCACGAAATATTGGGGTCATGATAGGCCAACCAGGGTAGGCCCAGCACCACGTGAAACGCAGGAGAATCAATAAGGTAGAGACTGATTCTCTCCTCATGACCCTCCTGCGTAACCATGCTTAGTGGAGCGGTGGCCTCCCTAATCAGCCCCGACGCTAATGGTCGACTATCTAAGGCATGCACAGGGAAGGGGATATCAACAGGAACAATGGGGATCCCTAAACTATGGGCAAATGAACGGTCAATAAAGTTCCCAGCTGCGCCTGAATCTACGAGCGCCTTATGCTGGGAATGCGGGGAAAACTCAGGAAATCCAATAAACACAAACATGTGAGCAACAGGGGGCTCTGGGTGAGTCTGGTGCCTACTCACCTGGGGTGACACGACAGTGCCCTGCCTGCTGCCTCCACTCCCTGAGGAACCCCCCCAGCACCGACCAGCAGTGTGCCCTCTGCGGCCACAGATGATGCAGGGAATGGCCCCTCCTCCGGTCCCCCTAAGCGCAGCACCTCCCAGCTCCATAGGCGTCGAAGCAGAGGTGCTGGGAGATGGGAATGACAGGCCCCGATCCAGACGTCCTCGGGTGGCCAGCAGGTTATCCAGCCAGATGGACAGGTCCACCAGCTGGTCGAAGGTAAGAGTGGTGTCCCTGCATGCCAGCTCCCGCCAGACGTCCTCGCAAAGACTGCACCGGTAATGGTCGATCAGGGCCCTGTCATTCCATCCCGCCCCGGCAGCCAGGGTTCGGAACTCCAGCGCAAAGTCCTGTGCGCTCCTCGTCCCCTGCCTGAGGTGAAACAAGCGTTCACCCGCCGCTGTACCCTCAGGTGGATGGTCGAACACTGCCTGGAAGCGTCGGGTGAACTCCTCGTAGTGGGCCAACGTCGTATGGGGAGAGGACGGAGCGGCGTTGGACCACTACGAGGAGTTCACCCGACGCTTCCAGGCAATGTTCGACCATCCACCTGAGGGTACAGCGGCGGGTGAACGCCTGTCCAGGGCTTTCCCGGATAGACAGGAGACGAGGGCGGACACACTCGCGTCCCGAAGGAGCCGGGTGGACGGTCGCCAGGTAGAGCTCCAGCTGGAGTAGAAACCCCTGGCACCTGGCAGCCGTCCCATCATACTCCCTCGGGAGCGCAAGACGAATCCCACTGGGACCAGGTGAAGGAGGGGTGGACAGCGGTGTGGGTTGTGGAGTGGGAGGTTGTGATGATGGTGGAGGTGCTGGAAAACCTCCTCTCTCCCATCGCTCCAGATTTTGCAACACGCGATCCATGGCTGTGCCGAGACGTTGCAACATGGTCGCGTGCTGCTGGATGCGCTCCTCGACTGGCAGAGGAGGGCTGTGTGCTCCTGCTGACTCCATTGAGTGGTGCGTGATTCTGTAAATGGTCTCGGTGATGCAGGTACAGCGGAGTCAGGCGCAGGACAACAAAGATGAGTATTAATAAACTTTACTCAATAAGGAATACAATACACGTAGGGATAAACAATCACACGAAACAACGGACCAAGATTACAACGAATAATCACGCACAAAAACATGGGGGAAACAGAGGGTTAAATAAGGAACATGGAAGCCAGGTGTGTAAAAAATGAAGACAAAACCAATCGGAAAATGAAAGATGGATCGGTGGCGGCTAGAAGACCGGTGACGTCGACTGCCGAACGCCGCCCGAACAAGGAGAGGGACCAACTTTGGCAGAAGTCGTGACAGTTCCATAATGTCTAGTGTTGTTTTTGTGTGATTTAGGCCCGGACCATCACAGTAGGTGTGAGCAGAGCATGTTGAGCATCTGATACATACCTCTTAGGTCGCAGGATGGGGGTTGGGCCAGTTGCTCTGTTCACGGCCTGGGCATTATGTTCTGCTGTCATGTTGAGGTCCTTGCTGCAGGGGAAGGAGGCATGGGGTGGGCAGAAGGGGCATA
>QNTS01001549.1:35429-74524 GCA_003317085.1 Hucho hucho | reverse complement strand
TCCAAACACGGCGAGTTGAGTTGATGCCAAAGAGCTCCATTTTGGTCTCATCTGACCACAACACTTTCACCCAGTTGTCCTCTGAATCATTCAGATGTTCATTGGCAAACTTCAGACGGGCATGTATATGTGCTTTCTTGAGCAGGGGGACCTTGCGGGCGCTGCAGGATTTCAGTCCTTCACGGCGTAGTGTGTTACCAATTGTTTTCTTGGTGACTATGGTCCCAGCTGCCTTGAGATCATTGACAAGATCCTCCCGTGTAGTTCTGGGCTGATTCCTCACCGTTCTCATGATCATTGCAACTCCACAAGGTGAGATCTTACATGGAGCCCCAGGCCGAGGGAGATTGACAGTTCTTTTGTGTTTCTTCCATTTGCGAATAATCGCACCAACTGTTATCACCTTTTCACCAAGCTGCTTGGCGATGGTCTTGTAGCCCATTCCAGCCTTGTGTAGGTCTACAATCTTGTCCCTGACATCCTTGGAGAGCTCTTTGGTCTTGGCCATGGTGGAGAGTTTGGAATCTGATTGATTGATTGCTTCTGTGGACAGGTGTCTTTTATACAGGTAACAAACTGAGATTAGGAGCACTCCCTTTAAGAGTGTGCTCCTAATCTCAGCTCGTTACCTGTATAAAAGACACCTGGGAGACAGAAATCTTTCTGATTGAGAGGGGGTCAAAAACGTATTTCCCTCATTAAAATGCAAATCAATTTATAACATTTTTCACATGCGTTTTTCTAGATTTTTTTGTTGTTATTCTGTCTCTCACTGTTCAAATGAACCTACCATTAAAATTATAGACTGATCATTTCTTTGTCAGTGGGCAAACTTACAAAATCAGTAGGGGATCAAATACTTTTTCCCTCACTGTAACTACCACATAACAACTTTATGTCCTGGTTCCAAGGAGTAGTTCCTTTGAGCAGATATCTGGTTATCTTTCTCTTTCATAGTTCTTTCAACAACAATTAGGCCAGGGTTCATTTGACTTATGCCAGTAATTACATGGAATCTTGTAATTACGTGTAAGCAAACGTTTAAAAAACGAACTGATAAACCCCCTAAAACCAACGGACTGAAGACGTCTCCAGACTAGGAATGCATTATTTTCTGTCCCTTTATGGTCAACTCCCTTCACTGTCCAGCCCCAATACCTAAAACAGAACCCTACTGTCCCTAAGGAGTCCCCTTTCATGTCTCATTTCCAGGCTAGGACTGGCATCACTCTCTGGTGCCAATATCATTACATGTCACATACTGGTGTGTCACAAATACCTTAATACCTGTGGGAATATTACTGGTATGTTAAATGTCCAATGGCATGATTATTCCACAAAATGTCAACATCTGAAACTTTGGGGCATAGAGAAAATACGGACAGGGTTAGAGGTGATAGGGGTCCCTCCTGTGAAGTGACATGATAGTGACACAAAGCATGGATTCAGTTTGGATCCCAGGTCATAAAGAACGACTGAGAGACTCATAGAGACCGTCCTGGGGAGAACAGGTCTATCCGCCTAAGACTCCCTGTCTATCCGCCTAAGAATAATGACCTCTCCCTCTCACTTTCTGTCCTGTGAATGACAACCATGCAGTATTGGAGGTGACATTGACAGGTACACTCTTAGAAAAAAAGGTGTGATCTAGAACCTAAAAGGGTTATTCGGCTGTCCCCATAGGCAAACCCTTTGGAGAACCCTTTTTGGTTCCAGGTAGAACCCTTCTGGTTCCAGGTAGAACCCTTTTGGGTTCCATGTAGAACCCTTTTCACAGACAGTTATACATGGGCCCAAAAAGGGTTCTACCTGGAACCAAAAAGGGTTCTCCAATGGGAACAGCCGAAGAACCCTTTTGGAACCCTTTTTTCTAAGAGTGTATCATATGAGGTTCAGTAACACTAGTGTTTACTTTCACACTGCAGCAGCGGATTCTGATTAACGTTTGTTAATAATATCACGCTTCCTCTCCTTCTCTCTACCCCTGCTCTGTCCTTCATCATGTCCTAGTGTGTGTTCCTTCATTCTGTCCTTGCACGCGATAACTCTGTGACAGGACACACTGCCCTGGGCTGAGCTTGACATTGTCTGACCTGCCATCTGCAGCCACGCCCGCACAAACACACACACACGGGTGACTAACTAACCAGAGAATTCACAGACAGAGAGCTCCAGCACAGTGTCAGCACAGCACAGCACAGCCCAGCATGCGAGAAGTAAACATCCCAGAAAAACAAAATGTACAACAGAGTGGTATTCCGGAATTCATATCTTATGGCCTGTCTGGAGCTAAATTTGTCGCTAAAAATACCAGCACAAACAGGTGATCCACCACATCAATCATTGACAGTCACAGTGGAAACGTTATATAGATGGTAAACATAAGCCTCTGTTTACATGGAGATATGATGAGCCATCTTTATACGATGCTATGCTGTAGGTCAGTGTGGGTCAGTCAACTCCCGGTTCTGGGTGGAACTGATCCCCTGGGGTGTTGCTAACCGGTCCCTCAGATGGTTATTTATTTGACCCTGATTTAGTCACTTCTCTTAAGTAGTAGTTTTAATGTCAGTGGTAGTTACAATGTAAGGCCCATATCGTGCCAGTTCCAGGTATAAAACAGGTTGAGAAACACTGCTGTACGTTATCATTATAGGAATGCAGTTTATAGTCAGACTCAAAGGTAAGTTTAGGTCTCTGTTTCACTCAGAGTTCATGATGATGTCACAGGTCATAGGAGAGGACCCATAGATTGCATGACCTGACTAGTGCGCTGCTAGTGACCACATGAACAAGCCATCTGTGTTCTCACTAAGGACGAGGTCTGATATGTCTTAATGTACATTAATGTGTCATGGTCATCATTAATTATGATGGATGAACCTGATACTGATGACCCCAGCAGCACAGCACGGCCCCCTGGGTAGGGTATGGCCCTCGCCCCCCTATGGGGTCCAGTGTCAGTAGATTCCAGACACAGCAGAGAGCCATCAGTTCAGGTAACCTGAGAGGCAGAAGGTGTTCTGCATGGTGACCCTATCATGACCTCATTATGACATATAGCCTGATCCCAGATCTGTTTGTACTGTCACACCAATGACCATAGGAGTTGACCAGACAGGACAAACCGATCTGGGATCAGGCTACATACAGTCTAGGACCATACAGAGATGACCCAGTCACAACCATAGAAATAGAATGAATAGAAAGGGTGTCCCCATTCAAGTCGATGATGGCATAATGGGTGGACTGGCAGCCATTTTGAGTGTACCCATTCCATGAAGTAAAAGCAGGATGTGTACCCTTCAATCTGTGCTGTGATTTGTTGAGTCAACTCAACTGACATAAACAGATATACATTCTACATTACCGTGGCAATCCAAAATACTATGGAAATTATTGCATCACAATTCCAGGCAGCCATTGCGAGTGTACCCGTGAGTTTACTAGTCAAATTGCCAGGGTTAGAGCTTCCATTTCTATGGTCACAACTGTGCTGGTGAAATGCTGAAGCCATCAGACAAAGACCTTTCCCCGTCTTACAAACATGGTGGAGATGACTGAACTACTTACTTCTCACTCTAATATGTCTATGGATTGTTAATTGGACTCGTTCTGACATTTCTTGATTTCTTGTTTAGATTTTGTGTGTCTGTATTGTATTTGCTAGACAGACTACTACACTGCTGGAGTTAGTAACATAAGCATTGCTAATCTGTGTACGCGACCATTAAACTTTGATTTGATTTGACTAGTGCACATAGCCTTAAGGGATCTGTTGCTTCCTTGCTAGGTACACACTGACTGACACAGGATTGTATTCTGTAATGCAACTGTACTGTATTCACTTTCATGTAGACAAATGACATAGTCTATTATGTATAATACCGCCTGAAAAGCCAACGAGCTCAAAACAAACTAACATTGTGATTTCAACCTCAAGAGTTTAAGATGATGAGATTTCCCCTGTTTTACATCTTCCCCTGTGTAACAAGAGAAAGTCGGTCTCTACAAGACGATATGGAAAAACACAACACACACACACACACGGTCCACAGCTCCACAGTCGGAGAAAATCGGTCCTTTGGGAACACTGATTGCGAAGCCACAAGTCATGTGAGAAAACCATGTCGTCTGCCAAGTCACTGAGTATTTATATGAATCATCTATTGAAGACATATCTAAGGTTCCAGTTAAAGTACTGTCATGGCCAAAATAAGGAGAGGAAAGGGAAATAATGGATCCTTCTAAATGTATCCCACAGCAGCACTGCCACACAAATTACATGTTGTCTGTCACTCAGCATGTGCTGTCAACTTGGTTCACCCACTACACTCTTTCCATGGATTCCTTCTTTCCACAAAGGAGAAAGGAAAGATGACTATACAGCCCTCTAACTAAACTCTGGACCTCGAAGCCAGTTCCACTGCATTTGTTCATTGTTCTCTTCTAATCGGGGACTGATTTAGACCTGGGAATGCCGAGTGTCTGCGGGTTCTCTTCCCCCTTGTACTTGATTGATGAATTAAGGTCACTAATTAGTAAAGAACTCCCCTCACCTGTTTGTCTAGGTCTTAACTGAAAGGAAACCCGCAAACCTTAGGCCTTCCATGGTATGACTTTGACACCCTTGTTCTAGAAGATCAACTGACTGTGTGAATTCACAGAGTCCAGGGTCGTGTTCAGTAAGGAGAACACCTTTTGAAATGGAGCGAAACGGAAGGTATTACTTGAACTTGTCCAATAAGAACGGCAGATTTTTGTTTCTGTTGCAAAGTGCTTTGCTACGGTGTGCCCTTCTGAACACGATCCAGTACAGCTCACTGGGCATCAACACAAACTCACGCTTGTTATGGTAGCTAAAAATAGTGACACATATCACATAAAGTCTCCTCTAGATATTTATATCAAGGACAGTGCCATCACTTCTGCCGGATCAAAGACAGGTGGCCGATGAATGGAGTAGAGCTACCACAGTCATTTATCTTTTAAACAGGCCTTTAGTCTGTTTGATCATAGTAGACTTAGCATGTGGAGCCTTTTCACTAATTGGTACAGACTACAGTATCCAAGAAGGACCATCATCAGCGTAAAACACTGAAAACACAGCTATAAACTCAGGATTATATTAGAAGTAGAACATCCAACTCATAGTAGGACATTCAAGTCATAATCCAACTGCTCCAGTCCTTGAATACATCTAGAAACTATATTTTGAGGAGGTGAGGTGAGGGCTGGGTTCTCACTTAAAACAAGCAGGACTTCTATGAAACATCCAACTCATCCGGCCCTGGATATAGACAGTACATCTACGAACTGTCTCAATGATAATCTCTTCTGAGGATATTAGGCTGTGTTCCAATCATCTCTTTTCAGGAAGGGATTGAGGCTGCATTCTCACTTAAAATGAGCAGGTCCCTTTGAAAAGGGCTCCTCTTCTCATTATTGGGTCATCAGGCATCAATTGGTCCGACCATGGGCTCTACTGCTCTACCCCATCTGTCCAGTAATGACTATGTCCACTCCAGACAGACAGACGGACGAACATGAGTAATCTACCGGCTGCCTCAGACAGACAGACAGGGCTCTCTCCCGGCTCAGGGAGTGTAATAAACGCATAGGGTCAATATGGAATTAACAGAAAGGGATCCAGGAATATGTTATTAGCAGGCTTTAAAAGTGGGCACTTGGGGCTGGAAGCGGATCAGCGAGGGTGGTTGAATGGTTCCTCAGGGACCATCAATACGTCCATAATGTTTGGTGTAGAAGAGAGGATGGAAGCAGTGAGGAGCCTGAGACAGAAGCATGATAGATGGATTACAGAGAGAGGCCCAGTGTTTGGAATAGGCAGACACACAGACACCGTGTCATGCTCTATAAGCCTGGTAGGGATCATGTTCTCTCTCTCCCTCGCTCTCTCTACTCCTATACGTCCTCTCTCTCTCTCTCTACTCCTGTACGCCCTCTGACTCAATTATGTAGTTTCTTCTCAACACTCACTACACCACGAAGAGGTATATAATTTACGTATATAACATACTTTAGATACGTCATGTAGCCTATTTTAGGATAGTCCAGTTGTGGGTAAAGATGCTCATTTACAATTGTTTAGCAGTTAATTGGGAATTGATCCATTTTGAATAAGGATAATATTTCAAAACCAAAAACGTGTCAAACATCTTAGAGATACTAATATTGTACCAACAAAACCTATTTTACCAGCCAGTCTATTCCACTAGCAAAGTAAAAATTAATATTAGTTATTTTCGTACCCTATTTGACTGAAATAGAAGTATCATTGATCTTTTATTCTAAAACCTCTAGAGTAGTAGTTCATCTGTGGTACATAGATTTTCACTTTATTTGGCTGAAATAAAACAATAATCAAGGTAGATTGGTTTTTACTCTCTATGTGACTGAAATACAACTAGCATCAATCTTTTAAGTGGGGTTTATCTAAAGTAGATTGTTGAGTGCAGACCGAACACTGATTTAATGACTACCATTCCTCAGGGTCCAGTCCAAGAGGTTAGTGATTAACAGCACAACAGACTGATGAAACAGTAGGGAGTGGAAGGCTGCAGCGTCAGGGAGAACTATAGCCACTGGCCAGACATCATTTATACAGGCAATAAAATTAATGTCCCGGGCCTGCTACTGTCAATGCTGGGAAGCTGTCCTAGCATTGTGTTGTGTGAAGGGAGCCATGGCCACCACCATCAGACCTGGGTTCCAATAGTATTGGGCTTCATCTACACAGGCAACCCAATTCTGATGTAGTGCTTTAGCTGGGCTTATTTGAGTTTGAATAATGAGCTTTACTGGCAGTAATGGCACCAATGGAATAGTCCCAAAAAATCAAACCCTATCAATCTCAGACACTAGGCAGGCTCAATGAAATGATTAACGTATTTGAAATATTTCAAATATTATTTTAACCCAGGCCAGATAGCCACAGTCTCAGTCTCACAGTTATGGGAAACATGTACTGAGCTGTCCATCAGCACTGAACCATTTCAACATTCCTTCAGACCAGTGGAGGCTGGTGGAAGGAGCTATAGGAAGACGGGCTCATTGTAATGGCTGGAATGGAGTCAATGGAACGGTATCAAACTTATCAAACATATGGAAATGACATGTTTGACTCCATTCCATTCTAGCCATTACAATGAGTCCATCCTCATATAGCTCGTCCCACCAGCCTCCTCTGCTTCAGACTGAATTGGTATGAAGTCGCTGTCAGATGTCTATTGTGTTACTGAAGCCCAAAGACACAACAATGAGGTTTGGAAGAGAGAAAACGTGGAAGAGAGTGAAAATGATAGGGTTCTATTTTACTTGTTTAGAAATCGTTTGAATTGTTTGGATTCTGAGAGGGTTTTGTGAAAGAAAGTGTTTGTGATGGATTCAAACTCTATGACATGACACTCAAGTTTTAAGTTCTATTTTGGTTCGGTTTGACATTAAGGAATTGGTCATTGTTCTTGGCCAAGTCAACTATAACAGCTTGTTTATTTTTTACAAATACACTATATGGACATACTGTAAGACTACCAATAGACACGTCCAATGGCATTGTCAGCAATGAAGGACGGATGGGCCTGGTATTTTATAGAATATAATTATGTATGTAGAAGTTTGGATAAAAAATTATATACAGGAGTGAACAGTAATTGCTCGGTGTACCCTGCTAGCCTGCCTTTTGTAAGCTCATTGTGTACGCCTTGGGTCTGTTTCTTGTGGTACTACAGTCACTTTCATTCATCTGTTGGATTTCTTTACATTGTAGTCTCAGCCTAATTTCATTAGACAAGGAACCTTGGAAAAAACACTGTTACTGATGTCTTGACCTCAAATCAGTCAAATCAAAATGTATTAGTCATATGCTTTGTAAACAGTCACCATTGGCCTCATGGTGAAATCCCTGAGCGGTTTCCTTCCTCGCTGGCAACTGAGTTAGGAAGGACGTCTGTATCTTTGTATCGACTGGGTGTATTGATACACCATCCAAAGTGTAATTAATAACTTCACCATGCTCAAAGAGATATTCAATGTCTGTTTTTTTTTTTTAACCCATCTACCAATAGGTGCCCTTCTTTGCGTGGCATTGGAAAACCTCCCTGGTCTTTGTGGTTCAATCTGTGTTTGATCATTCTCTGCTCGACTGAGGGACCTTACAGATAATTGTATGTGTGGGGTACAGAGACGAGGTAGTCATACAAAAATCATGTTAAACACTATTATTGCACACACAGTCCATGCAACTTATGTGAGTTAAGCCAATTTTTACTCCTGAACTTATTTAGGCATTCCATAACAAAGGGGTTTAATACTTGACTGAAGACATTTCAGCTTTTAATTTTTAATGAATTTGTAAACATTTCAAAACACATAATTCCACTTTGACATTATGGGGTATTGTGTGTAAGCCATTTTAAATTCAGGCTGTAACACAAGAAAATGTGGAAAAAGTAAAGGGATGTGAATATTTTCTGAAGGCACTGTATGTTGAAAATGTCAGTGAAGACACTTGCCAGCTGGTCAGCGCATGCTCGGAGTACACGTCCTGGTATTCTGTCTGGCTCAGCAGCCTTGAAAACCACTAATTACAGAAGAATTCAAGACAAATATAAAACCTTGTCTTATATTTCTTTACTTCAGAAAACAGTTCTACATTTAAAAACATAATTCATAAAAAAGCTAATACAAATTCCTGTACAATAGGGAAATTCATTTCAGACCATAATTCAAAAGGGAACATGCTTCCTTCCCTGCTATTTTGCAATGCAACCTATAATGCCACACTGCTTTGAAACAGTTGAAACAAGGGGAATGTATTTAATGCTAGAACAGGCTTTGCCTTACTTCTTCAGTGACATCACTGACTACAGTCTTTGGAAACCCATTCCATCCAATGTCATTCAGACTACTATGAATTTAGGTTTCTATGAAAATAATGTGCAATAAACAACCCAATAAAGATATGGAATGTAACCATTGCTAGACTACTAAGTGGTATGAATGTGTCATGATGAATGAATGTTAGTTTGGCCCCATGTCTAAGTTACCCCAGCAAGAGAAGTTACTGAAATCAGACTTCTTCAAATGGTCCAAGTAGGCCCTCTAGGGTTGATATGAGGCTGGTACAGCTATGTCTGTGCTACACTAACCTTATCCCCAGGCTAACAGCTAGAGAGAAAGACAGCTGGCGGACAAGACTAGTGCTACAGTATATCCATTTTGTGCAGTTACCATTCAAACAAAGTCATTTCTTTAATGTTGAATAAATAAACGAACACATCATCCCCCCCACACACACACACACCTCATTAGTAGGTGTTTTTACCACAGTGTAGACTGAGTTCAACAGTCCTTTGAGGAAAACAACCACATGAACAACAGATAAGACGATCCAACTAAGTGGTAATAAGGAAAATGCAGTGAGTGTAGCCATAGTAGTGGAGCATTTAAACCGCCAGTGGTGCCAGAAGGACCGGGGTGGTGGTGGTGGGGGTGGCTGAGGGTTCGATGCCCGGGACCAGGGGCCGTTCTGGGTCAGGGGAAGGACAGGCCTTGTTGAAACGGAGGTCCAGGATGTGTTTCTGCAGGTGTCTGATCCAGTCCTCCTGTACTGACTGAGATCCATGGAACACTGCCTCACAGAACCTGAGGGATGGAATAGAACAGAAAGCAAGAGAGCAGGGTGGTTAAAATGAATATACAAACAGACCAGCGCTTAAACCACTTTCTGTGAAACATTGTGGAACCTGTAGTGCACAGAGCCTCTTACGATGCCAATAATAAATCACACAAGTGTGTGACCTCAAGCAATCGGGAGTTCAGCGTACATTGAACTATCAGCATTTTGGCAATCAGCTCACCTGCACTTGAGGGTGTACTCTTTGCCCACTTGTTTGACCAGAGGAGTGGAGGGAGGCCTGGGAACCAGGGAAGGGATGTTTCCTGACCGGGGCGGTTGTTGAGAGCCACCGTCTCCCTCTGCTCCCTCCGTATGGGCGGTGTGTTTAGGGACCCGCCGTTCAAAACCTGGCAGACAGGTTGGAAAGGGGTTTCAAATCAGTCTACCATAGCTCAACATTGGTTTTATCAGAGGTTTTACAGGTAGAAATTACTTTAGGGTGTGTGTGTGTGTGTGTTATTGCACGTTTGAGTCGGTTTCCATCTCTCACCTCTAGGAGAGCGTATGTGGTTGAAGTCTCCTCTAGCCCCCTGGGACTGCGTATGAGTGACGTTATGATGGTGATGTGACGAGTGTCCCGTCTCCACCTGTGACCTTTGACCTTGAGCTGTCCTGGACGAACTCCCGGCGACCCTGGCCACCTCTCGGCCCGCCCTGCGCCCCAGCCCCGCAGCCCTCTGGGCTCCCGAGGGGAAGGAGCCTGAGTCTGTGGAGGGAGAGTGGGACGGAGCGTTCCTCTGGAAGGGGGAAAGAAATCAAGTGTTGGTGAAATAGTTTCCCTTTAAGTTGGACAGGATCATCTACATTCACCTGGATTGGTTGTAGAAATAGCATATAGCACACACACAGACTGATGTTAGCAACTACAGAGCACTGTTATTCTATTGGTGTCAACCTGCTGCTTTCCTCTCAATTTAAATCAATAACTGGTTAGAGAATGTCCACTCATCTAGTCTCCCCAAGCCTCAGCTACTGTTGAGAAAAGCAAGGATGAAACCCATCCGCTCTCCGAGACAGAGTTGACGCCGTGGTATATCAGGCCATATATCACAGGTATGACAAAACATTTATTTTTACTGCTCTAATGACGTTGGCAACCATTTTATAATAGCAATAAGGCACCTCGGGTTTGTGGTATATGGCCAATATACCACAGCTAAGGGCTGTTTTTATGTGGAGTGCTGGACACAGCCCGTAGCCGTGTCCAGCCCTTCAGGGCTCGAACAACCCAGTTTGTAATAGAAGATGTAACACTCACCTTAAACCTGATGTTGAGGTCACCGTCGCGGTACTGGCGGTGGATCTCCGCAGCCTTGCGGGGCTGCCTCTGGATCCAGGCGCTGAGCAACTCGATGGGGGAGGCCTTCACACCCTCTGCCCTCCACTCCTTAACCCCCAGCTGGCGGAGGTGGGCCCGCGCGTGGCTCGCCAGCGCCGTGCGGTTCTCAAAGTCAAAGCCGCAAAGCTCGCAGCACGCATCCCCGGCTGGAAGGAGAGAAAAGGACGGGGGGTTAAAAACAGACGTTTGACAGTTGAAGTTTTTCACGTGATAAATGTTTCTATTTCAGCACTAATTACTAGGCAGGTTACCTAGTTGATTTCGTTTTTTTTTTTTTACTAATAATGGAATCAGTCACCTTTGGCAAGAGCATCTGCTAAATACAATTGCCATCACAGCTGCAATGGAAAACAGTTGCCTGCCACAAATAACCTGGCTGATATCCGCTGGTCTTTAATCAGGCGTTAGCGCTGTTAGTTTACCAGACTGGGAGGATCCATTCTTATCAGGGGAAGGCTTGTCGTTGAGGGAGTAGTCCAGTGGAGGAGTGAACGTCCTCTTAGAGCCCTGGGGAGCCCACGATGGCGCCGAGAACCTCCTGTGATTGGCCCAGGCCGGGCCGGCGCTGGAGGGAGAGGACGCTGGCTCCCTCTTGACCTACAACACAATACATCTTTATTGATCCATTTGAACAGGTTTTTTGCCGTCACAGCCCCCAATCAGGGGAAGGCCCTGTCAAAGACTCCAGCCACCCAAGTCATAGACTGTTCTCTCTGCAAGTGGTAGCAGAGTGCCAAGTCTGGGACCAAAAGGCTCCTTAACAGCTTCTACCCCCAAGCCATAAGACCGCTGAACAGTTAGTCAAATGGCTACATGGACTATTTGCATTGACCCCCTTTTGTTATTATTATTTATAATCATTTTTTGCACTGACGCTCATGCACAGGCTTGATGTACACTTACTGGACTCTAACCACACATACTACACTGACACACCAACACACACACACACACACACACGGACACACGCACATGCATATTGACACCACACACACACACGTATATTGACGCCACACACACACACACGCATATTGACGCCACACACAGACATACACACCCATGCATATTGACGCCACACACACACACACGCACACACACACACATATGCATATTGACGCCACACACACACACACATGCATATTGACGCCACACACACAGACACACACACCCATGCATATTGACACCACACACAAACAAACACGCTGCTGTTACTCTGTTTATTATCTATGCATAGTCACTTTACCCCTACCTACATGAACATATTACCTCCATTAGCTCAACTAACATTTACCCCCGCACATCGACTCTGTACCGGTACCCCTTGTATATAGCCTCGTTGTTCTTTTTTTGTATTACGATTTTTCCTTTCGTTTATTTAGCAAATGTTTCTTACTTACTTTTTAAACTCTGCATTGTTGGTTAAGTTCTCGCATTTAGTAAGCATTTCACAGTAAGATCCACAGCTGTTGGTCTCGGTACATGTGACAAATAAATGAAGTACTTGAATCTGTCACACTACACACACAAACAATACAGGCTCCGCCCCTGAGCAGATTTGGGGTTTAAGGAGTGAATCCTAACTTAGACTTTGTCTATCATTGACACCAATGCATGACTACTTGAACAATCAACGTAAAGAGTAACTTACATGAAAAAACTTTTTTTTCATCGAAAACCTGATGTTTTAGGCTTAGTTGTAGTGAAACACGTCAATTCTGGTCTTCATTTTGACAATTTGTTGCAAAAGGGATATATTTTGGTCTTTTAATAAACCTAGCTCTTTTTGCCCCTAGCGGTTCAAACCTACCATTAAAATCAAATCAAATCAAAGTTTATTTGTCACATGCGGTGAATACAACAGGTGTAGACCTTACAGTGAAATGCTTACTTACAGGCTCTAACCAACAGTGCAAAAAATAATACAAAAAGGTATTAGGTGAACAATAGGTAGGTAAAGAAATAAAAACAACAGTATATACAGTAGCGAGGCTATATACAGTAGCGAGGCTATATACAGTAGCGAGGCTACATACAGACACCGGTTTTCAGGCTGATTGAGGTAGTATATGTACATGTAGTTATGGTTAAAGTGACTATGCATATATGATGAACAGAGAGTAGCAGTAGCGTAAAAAAGGGGTTGGCGGGTGGTGGGACACAATGCAGATAGATAGTGATGAAGGTGCCTCTATGTCATCTCTATGTCATCTCAAGGGAGGGGTTAGGTATAAAATAAACACTCTTCTAGAATTTCTAAGCAAACAGCTGGAGGCAGGGCTTTCTCCTATAGAGCTCCATTTTGATGTAAAGGTCTGCCTATCCATGTGAGAGACGCAGACTTGTTCTTGACCTTTAAGTCTTTACTGAAGACTCATCTCTTCAGTAGGTCCTATGATTGAGTGTAGTCTGGCTCAGGGGTGCGAAGGTGAACGGAAAGGCACTGGAGCAGCGAACCGCCCTTGCTGTCTCTGCCTGGCCGGTTCCCCTCTCTCCACTGGGATTCTCTGCCTCTGACCCTATTACGGGGGCTGAGTCACTGGCTTACTGGTGCTCTTCCATGCCGTCCCTAGGAGGGGTGCGTCACTGACGTGATCTTCCTGTCCGGATTGGCGCTCATGCGGTGGAGGAGATCTTCGTGGGCTATACTAGCCTTGTCTCAGGGTAGTAAGTTGGTGGTCTGTTGATATCCCTTTGCTTTGGCAAAGTGGGTGGGGCTATATCCTGCCTGGTTGGCTCTGTCCGGGGGTATCGTCAGACGGGGCCAGTGTCTCCTGAGCCCTCCTGTCTCAGCCTCCAGTATCTATGGTGCAATAGTTTGTGTCGGGGGGGCTAGGGTCAGTCTGTTATATCTGGTGTAATTCTCCTGTCTTATCCGGTGTCCTGTGTGAATTTAAGTATGCTCCCTCGAATTCTCTCTCTCCCCTCCCAGAGGACCTGAGCCCTAGGACCATGCCTCAGGACTACCTGACCTGATCACCCCTTGCTGTCCCCAATCCACCTGGTCGTGCTGCTGCTCCAGTTTCAACTGTTCTGCCTGCAGCTATGGAACCCTGACCTGTTCACCGGACGTGCTACCTTGTCCCAGTCTGCTGTTTTCTTCTCTCTCTCTACCGCACCTGCTGTCTTGAACTCTGAATGAGTTCGAATATCTACATAGGTGTTACAGAGGCCCATTATCAGCAACCATCACTCCTGTGTTTATCATTTTAAAAAGCTAATGGATCATTAGAAAACCCTTTTGCAATTATGTTAGCACAGCTGAAAACTGTTGTTCTGATTAAAGATGCAATAAAACTGGCCTTCTTTAGACTAGTTGAGTATTTTTTTTGTTTTTACCTTTATTTAACTAGGCAAGTCAGTTAAGAACAAATTCTTATTTTCAATGACGGCCTAGGAACAGTGGGTTAACTGCCTGTTCAGGGGCAGAACGACAGATTTGTACCTTGTCAGCTCTTGGATTTGAACTTGCAACCTCTCGGTTACTAGTCCAATCTAGTATCTGGAGCATCAGCATTTGTGGGTTTGATTACAGGCTCAAAATGGCCAGAAACAAAGAATGATCTTCTGAAACTTGTCAGTCTATTCTTGTTCTGAGAAATGAAGGCTATTCCATGTGAGAAATTGCCAAGAAACTGAAGATATTGTACAACGCTGTGAACTACTCCCTTCACAGAACAGCGCAAACTGGCACTAACCAGAATAGAAAGAGGAGTGGCAGGCTCCGGTACACAACTGAGCAAGACAACAATAGAATGTCTAGTTTGAGAAACAGACGCCTCACAAGTCCTCAACTGGCAGATTCATTAAATAGTACCTGCAAAACACTAGTCTCAACGTCAACAGTGAAGAGGCGACTCCAGGATGCTGGCCTTCTAGGCAGAGTTGCAAAGAAAAAGCTATATCTCTGTCCAGTGTCTGTGTTATTTTGCCCATCTTAATCTTTTCTTTTTATTGGCCAGTCTGAGATATTGCTTTTTCTTTGCAACTCTGTCTAGAAGGCCAGCATCCCGGAGTCGCCTCTTCACTGTTGATATTGAGACTGGTGTTTTGCGGGTATCAACTGTCCAGAGTCATCATTTTATTATAAGGGTGTGCCAGTGGACTTCTGGTAAGTATGCTTTAGTGAGAAAGTGTTGGGATCAGGTACAACTATGTTTACCTACCATCAAAATGAATATTTATGAGCAAATTCCCCCCACCCACAACTTCTCACCTCGATGCATTTTTGAAAATTTGAATGGGTTGGGCTGAAATTGGGGTTGAGAGTTACCCTTTAAGCAGAAGTAATGATTCGCCTCTTAGTGCCTTGCTCGAGGGCACAACCGCAGCAGGTAGGTAGCACATGATGAGATATTGACCTGACCTCCATTGCCAACTGGACTGCACACATACACACACTCACCTGGGTGGCAGTGGCACAGCCCTCCTTCAGCAGGATGTCTCTCAGCAGGTCGATGGGCGACTCGTTGACAGACCACATGACTCCCAGCTGGCGCAAGTGGGAGCGGGCGTGGCAGGACAGGGCCTTGCGGCTGTCAAAGAACTGGCCACAGAATTCACAGGTGATCATGAGCTCCTGGTCTGAACCTGGGGAAGGGAAATGAAGGGAGGGAGGGATTTGTCACTTGACATGTCACTGCATTTAGCTATGCTGCTTTGACTGAATGGATGGTCAATGGTCTGAGTGCAGTTATTCAATGGTAAAACAGAAAAACACAGATAGAAGAGGGAATTTGACATCAAACAAATTAGAAACCACAGAATTTATACCACTTGGCCAAAAAGATAGGACCCACATCTTACCGGAGTTGAAGGACTGGCCATTTTTGGCCAACTTCTGAGAACCCGGAGATCCATTACTGCTGCTGTACCCCCCAAGCGGACTGGAGAACCCCACATCCAGCTCCATCTCCAGGGGCTCCGGCTTGGGATAGACCAGGGTGGAGCCCTTCTTGGCCTTGGACCTGGGATTGTGGCTGGAGGCCAAGGGGCTGAGGTGGGCGTTAGCTGGGGATCTAGCTGGAGACCAGGCTGGGGCTGGAGACTGAGACGGGGTCTTGGTGGTGGTGTTACTGGGTCGTACCGATGCAGCGGCCGCAAGCACGCCGCTGCTGACCAGCTGCTGGACCGTGTCGATGGCCGACGCCTTGCCCAGGAGGTCGGTGACGCCGAGCTGGCGCAGGTGAGAGCGGGAGTGGCTCGCTAGGCCTTTGCGGTTCTCAAACTCCTCACCGCACAACACGCAGGTGAACTCACCTGTATTTCAAATAATATGTTTTGATGAATCACTTGAGGTTTTATCATTTACCTTTCTTGTTCTGTTCTTTGAAATGTGACATCCCTTTAAAATGACTTAAACTAAAATGACTAAATTTGACTTAAAATATGACTTAAACTAAATTGATGCACCAATCGCAGATTGCCCATTTAAAAATAACTTAAAACTCACCCGTGCTGAGCCTATGATCCTGTGGAGCGGTTCTTTCTGATGTAGAGGGCTTGGGCCGTTTGTTGGAGGAAGGCTGGTGAAGGGAGGAGGGAGATCTTTTATGTCTAGCAGGCGATGTGGACGAACCAGAGCCGGAGGGCTGTTTGTTAGAGTTAGAAGACATAGAAGGGTTGTAGACGTTGAGACCATCACTTGCTATAGGTTGGAGGTCTTCCGCTTCCATGATCTGGTAGAGGAATTCTATTGGTCCTCCTTTCGTCTCTGTGTTCTCGGTGATGCCGAACTGGCGCAAGTGGGCCCGGCAGTGACTGGCCAGGCCTTTGCGGGACTCGTACCAGGCGCCGCACAATTGGCACACATGCACCTCGTCATTGGTGTCCATCGCTGTAGAGGCAGGGGAGGAGTCAGAGACTGGTGTTAGAATGTGCCTGTTATACTTGGAGGTTAATAATGTCATTACATAAGAACATAAATATCTATCTGTATACATGTAATGGTACAACGTTCAATTCCACAAATATAATAGGCCTAATATGTGACTTCCTGATGACAAACATCTAATAACGAAACACTTAAAATATCCACTCCAATCGAAAACACCCAGGCTGAGACTTACCCAGGGTGAGAGGGGCATCAGTCTCCTGCGGTGCCCAGGCAGGCTTGGCCGAGGCCAGGCTCGCTCCCCCTGAGGGCGATGGTGTCTTGCCTGCTGTTAGGAACGACGACATGGAAGACTGCCGAGGCTTGGCCAAAACTGTCCCTTTACGAGCTACCTTGGATATATTATTCTGTGGGGTTGTCACTACTTTGACCCTACCCCCAAGAGGGGACTCCTTCTGGGAGATGAGTGTCCCTGACCCCTTGAGTTTTTTGGGTGAAGAGTAGACGGGTTTGGGTGGGTGCATGGAACCGTCCCTGTCTTGAATCAGCTGGTAGAGTAAGTCAATGGGAGCTCCGCTGTTGTCCGAGACAGCCACGCCGAGCTGACGGAGGTGGAGTCTGGCGTGACTGGAGAGACCACGCCGTGTCTCGAAGTAAGTCCCGCACACCTCACACATAACCGGGGCCGGGGCTGAGGGACAAGAGAGAGAGAAGGAGGAAGGGAAGAAGAGAGAGAGGAGGAAGGGGAGAAGAGAGAGAGGAGGAAGGGAAGAGAGGAAGTGGTGCAGAGGAAATAGTAAGACTGTGTGTGTAAATCCAGAGACATTCTGAATCTGATGAGGCAAAACCATGCTTCCAATCAAAAATGGTTCCAACTAGCTCAGACTATAATTCATGCACACCTTCTCTTTTCCTCTCTTTGTTCTTACCCTCTTCTTTTGTGTTCTCCATGAGTGCGGGTGACTGGATGACTTTGATTCCAGGGTTGACGATGGAACTAGCCTAGGATGTTGTCTTCTTCGGTACATAAGATAATTGAGAGGGGGGAAATGGGTAGAAAACTTATGGTGTATGTCTTAGCAGCTCATTGGTTAGAATGTAACTGAAACAGCATGCCGCATCCAGTCAATTCAGACCACTCTGAATTGGTCATAATGTAAATTACCAGTCAGTTCAGACCAGAAACAGCAGCTGGGCTGAGTTCCCTTTCAATAGATGTAAACAGAGATATGAGTTAATTTGCTCAGATTGTAAACTAGTTAGCTAGCTGCCATAACGATTTGAAAATTACAACTCCACAGCTTGGCTATCAGACTCAACTTAGCAAAAAAGAATACGTAAACTGGTATTGTAGTTTGTTAGCTAAATGACTGCACTTTGCTAGCTAACGTTAGCTTGCTGGCTAGATAGCTAGGTTTGTTGAAAACTGGATTTGTCAGAGAAGAGGATACTTCACAATAAGAGATAATAGGTAGCTAAGAACTTAACTAGTAAAACAGACCAAAACTCACCGAAAATATGCAATATTATGCTCTTGAATAATTTAACTCGACAATTTAACCCATGTTCCACCATCAGCGCCGGGGAATAGTTTACAGTAATCGTTTCCGGATCAAAATATTTACTCATTCAAATTAAAAGTCCTTGTTTTAAATCCCTCGATTGGACATTAAAAAAGTATAATATAATGTGGTGTCATTCCACAGCAACACTTTTGTGTATACATATTGTAATATCAGAAAGTGTTTTGAATTTAAATGAATCACACAACAAGCTATCTAATTCGATTGACATTTATTTTAACGACTTCTCTGGCAACATTTATTTTGAAAGCAAAATCTTTTAAAACGTATAGGGAAAGTTCTCTCTTCCGGATTAGCGGCTTTCACGCCATTGCAGTAAACCGCAACACAAACGCGTTAGTCCTTTCACAAGAAACGTAAGTGCATATTAGATACTTCGACTATCACTCCATGTATATTATGCTTAGTGTATTTTTCAGCTGCTAACATGTCGCTACTTTTGCCGTGGTTGCAAAGAGTTGCAGACAAAAGAAACCGGCTAACAACTAACGTTAGCTAGGTCAATTCTCCTTGTGCTTGTGGCCTCTTACTAACTGGGCTCTTTGTCCCTTTGAACAGTTTGGTGGGTGTTGGGGATTGGCACCTTGTTAGCCAATTAGCTAGCTAGTTGTAATGTAACTAGCTGCATAGATGACTAGTAAATGAATGCATGCAATACTATTGAATTGTTTCATTGTTAAACATGTCTATTTAACAATCTTAAGGCAATATGTAGTTTCAAGTTTGTCACATGCACAACTAGTGAAATGCCTTTCTTGATAACGTTAGTTCCAAACCGAACAATGTAGTAGTCAATATTTGACAAGGACCGCTGAATGTCAACCGAGTATGTAATTTCTTCATTGGGCAAGGTTTAAGACTACACTGTAAAACCTTTGTTCTCACGCACAGCCTTGAGAACAACTGACTTGCATGTGACTAGGCTTGGTATTGGTAAGTTGATCCTGCAGAATTGTACAGCTATCTAGGTAGGTAGTACAACACTGCTCTAGAATTGAGATCAGTGTAAAAAAAAAACTGGAGCTTTGAGCATTTTTCTAAAACTTTTCATTTAATTGTTTTATTACTTACTTTGTATGACTGATTTACCTTCATATGCAAATGCTTGTTAAAATGAGAGGCTCCTGGACCATAGCCTACTAGACTCCACCCTATTTGCATTGGCATATTGAGACGAAGTTCCAAACTGTATTGATTCACTGTTGATTGACTTTGCTGGGTCGTTTGTCTTTCCCAGTGAGCTGTCATTGTTACCACCATGTCTGCTGGAAACGCTAAGATAGGCCAGCCGGCCCCACAGTTCAAAGCCACTGCTGTGGTGGATGGACAGTTCAAAGATATCCAGCTGTCTGACTACATAGGTAAGGACTTATGATTTTCTCTAAATGACAATTTTATTGGCAGGTCAGTTGTTTACAGGTTACCATCTAACTACAAAGTTGCTGAAACATCAGAATGTTACCATGGATATCAGTCTGAAAAAAGTTGATGTAAAAAGAGGTATTAGTCTCTACAAGCCAGAATGTTGTATACAATTATAAGGTTACAATTATACTGGTTGTACATGCTGTTACTTTTGAAGAACTTTTTTTTAGGCGCAAGTAGGTCCAAATGTAACCGAAAGTAGTCTACCACAGCACGTTTCCTCGCTATTTTTTTTATTTTGCCTTGATTTAACTAGGCAAGTCAGTTAAGAACAAATTATTATTTTCAATGACTGCCTATAAACAGTGGGTTAACTGCCTTGTTCAGGGGCAGTACGACAGATTTTTACCTTGTCAGCTCGGGGATTCGAGCTACTTGCCGCCCCGCAGGCTACTCCCCTGCAATCAGCTAGACTCGGCCATATTGTGCAAGTGTTTGTCACATGCAAATTGCATCAGTATTGATAATAAAAATCGGAAGTACAAACAGTTATACAGACCAGTGTACTTAAGTCGGGTTAATAACACTACTCTGGATATTTAGTCTAAATCTGAGTAGCAGAAGGACAAACCGCACAGACAACAGTTAGAGCAAGTTTTACATGTCATTTTATTCAACATTCTGTCTTGAAATGACCATTTACACACTTTTTCACACGTCACAGGGTGTATATACCGATTAATTGTTTTACAGCCTGATTAATCAGACTAACTACAAAGCTAAGGTTCTTCATTGTCTTTAACAACCATGCATAACTACTCATGACGTCAGTTAACAAGCCCAGTCAGCCATGTGTGTGTGCAGGGTACAGAATAGTTAATATTCTGACTGGCTAGAATGCAACTGTCTTATGTCACCTTCCAGGATGCAAGTACATATTTTCAAAAGAATAGGCTATAGAGTAGCATGTACATTACTATTGGCGCCCAGAACCAAATCAGCTACTCAGTGTTATTACTGTCCCAAGAGACTAGGCCTACATGTACCCGAACATACACTCTTCTGACTCCTCTCCTGCGTGTCCCCCCTCCAGGGAAGTACGTGGTGTTCTTCTTCTACCCGCTGGACTTCACTTTCGTGTGCCCCACTGAGATCGTGGCCTTCAGCGACCAGGCCGAGGAGTTCCGCAAGATCGGCTGTGAGGTCATCGGCGCCTCCACAGACTCTCACTTCAGCCACCTGGCCTGGTAAGAACTGGTTTAGGCTTTTGATCATTGAATTGTTTTCGTAATTTCTGTTGATGGGAACTTTAAAGGCATGGAGACGTACAGTAGGGTTTAATATTCCTGCACCTCAATCAGAACGGTCAAGAGGCTGATCTATTTAAACCGATAACAAATGTATCCGTGCATTTCTGTCAGTGTAAAATGCTTTCCAGTTGTCCATCTGCCAATGTAAAACATTTTAAACGGGCGTTTGAGTACACTCCCACACGCTGGCTATCTCGTCTCTGCCTGCTGTACTGCTTATGGTGATAAGTGCCATAGCTCTTAGAAGAACTAACGGTCACTGGACTCAATCCAACAATGGTTTTAGAATCCTCTATGTAGGTTACATTTGCATGAATTGTTCATTTACTTTGACCATTACTGTGTGAATGTCAGCCTTTAGAGTTCTTAATTTGCCTTTTTGATACTATGTGATGCTCACTACATCCTTAATGAAGCGTAAACAAGGGCTGTATTTGAGTTTGATATGACATCATTGTGCCCATTCCCTCTCCCTCCCAATAGGATCAACACCCCCAGGAAGCAGGGTGGTTTGGGACCAATGAACATCCCCCTTGTGGCTGACCTCACCCAGTCCATCTCCAGAGACTACGGAGTGCTGAAGGAGGACCAGGGCATCGCTTACAGGTCAGTTATTTACCACACTGCCATCAGTAGTGTGTATGTGAAACCTCTGTATACAAGGTGCCATTTGAAGTTTAGTGTACACTTGCAAGGTTATTGTTAAATGAATGTGTATGCTTAATTTTGCATTTTAATTCACTTTAATGTTGGGTGACTCTTGTATTGATTCAAGCACATAATATCACAGATGCCCCATATGGCCTTCTGACCCGCTCTCACAGTCTGCTTCCTCTCCCTCACTCTCTCTCAGGGGTCTGTTTGTGATTGACGACAAGGGCATCCTGAGGCAGATCACCATCAACGACCTGCCAGTGGGCCGCTCTGTGGACGAGACCCTGCGTCTGGTGCAGGCATTCCAGCACACCGACAAATACGGAGAGGGTAAGCGATTAGCAGGTTTTAAATGTTTTTGCTACCAAGTTCTTACTTCAAGATCCAGAACAGGGCTCCACAGCGTGACCACTATACTCGCATAAGCTGCAAAATATTTTGCTGTGCGACCTGGAATTTTTTTGTGCCCCTACATTATTTGACACGTGCTCCTTGTAAAAAATAAAATTGTTTTAATAAAGTTTGCGTTGAGCCCTGCAGCATCTGGATCTAGTCGCATTGCTATGCACACAGGATACTTCCAACCACTTTTTAGGCATGAAGTCATTCAGTTAACAGAGCAAGCTATCATGTTCTGTTTACAACACCTATACCATTTCATTAGCCTCTTTATATGGGAGCTCAGTTAGTTTAGAACATGTGGAATGTGTTTGGAAAACATGGAATTTTTACCATTGGTTAAGAATTGTTGCAATATTCCATGTCAGTGTGACTCATCCTGGGCTTGTCCCTCTTCCTGTTATAGTGTGTCCCGCTGGCTGGAAGCCAGGCAGTGACACCATCGTCCCCGACATCCAGAAGAGCAAGGAGTTCTTCTCCAAACAGTAACAACAGAGCCTCAGGCTGTGTCCAAAATGGCACCCTATATAGTGCATATGGACCTCGGTCAAAAGTAGGGCACTTTATAGTGAATAGGGTGCCATTTCCGACCCACGCTCAGTCTCTCCTGAGATGTCCTAGCACTTACCTTTGGATGGGAAGTCCTCCCTTTAGCAGCTGTCTCTTGGTGTCCAACCGACACTTTAACAAGTTCTTTAAAACTGATGTTTGACTCCCACTTCTATCTTGACATTGTTACAGAATCCTGTATCTGTATGACAAGTAAGCTACTGGAGGAAAGTTTATTCTAGTCCCAAGCACTGAAAGTGTTTTTTCTCTTTTCTCCTCAAGTGTTAAAAAAAAGCATTGAATATTTTGTACCTCGCAATTGTTAACTACTCTCTCTGTCACAGGACATTAATAACAACTTATGGGAAAATAATGATTTATGTGTTGGCTGTGTTTTGTCTGAAATAAACTAAGTGGAGATTGTTTGTTGTCATGTGTGGAATTTAGTTTTGACCACTAGGCAGTGCTCTTTCGCCACTTTGCCAGATTGTCTACTATGTCAGTTGACAGAGCTGCTTCAACAATGGTAGGTGATCTAATAAAGGTTTTGTAAGATTGTATGTGGAGATTTCCCAGCACAGTCTTCATCAGTAGGCTATCCTGCACCCTAGATTTGATTCCTTGAAGCAGGCTACGTTATAAAAGCACTCAGTCATCAGATGACACCTTTTCTACAAAGTTTATCAATATGGCTGTCTGTCCTAGTTGGTCTCCAAATAAATGCAGAGAACCTACCACCCTGCCATCTCTAGATCATTGGCTAACTGTTCTGAGGGTATGTACTAGGGCCTAGCTCTAATTTAGATCTCTGTTTTAAGGATATCTTCCTTTGGTTGGCGTAGCTTAAATTCTACCAAGGTCCCGAGTTCTGCTGATATCAATGATATGGCCTTCATTTGGTCTATAATAGGCCTACACGTTTCCTGTTTAATTTATTGGCAAGGCTATTTGCTGAGTTTACATTAGACTTTGAATGTTCAGAGACCTGTACAAGATTACTCCCACGTAGCCTACCAATGTTTAGTTTCCCTTTTCACATCAGCAAGAACATCGTTTGCTTTGCTGGAAAATTGACTCGTGTATTTTTATATCTACATTAGTTTCGCATAGGGTTGTTTTGGGAACTTGAACGCTGCGGTGGCTGACTAGGGAAACTCCCCCCCCGTCTTTAATAAAAGCTTGCCATTGACAAACGTCTCTTCACACGCACAGTATGGCCTAGTAGTAAGGTCTATCGAAAACGCACCGCTCTACTGACGGGCAATGTAGGTGGGGGTTCACGGAAATCTTCCACCTGCTGTGACGTGTTATACCAAAAAAGTACCATATTTGGCAATACGTATGTACGTCAGAGAGGGCAAACACAACGCGGGCACGTCTCGTACGTCAAGCCCCGTTTCTGTGTTGGTTGATTAAAAACAGAAACCGTTCCGGAGGATAATTTACTGGTGAGCGTGGGAAATGTCAATGTAATTATGTATCCATCTATACAACACACCAGCTTCTATTCATATAATTAACACTAAAGCTTGTCATGGACACTATAGCTGAAATGTAATATATAGGCCTAGGCTATAACTAATTCATAGGCCTATAGCGTTCATTGGTTTCAGAAATGTCAATGTAGTTGTGTAGAAAGGATACAAAGCAAAATAGACGAGGGTACGTTTTCAGATTTTACTTAAATATATATACTGTACAAGTAAAAAAGACCGTGAGGATCAACCTGACTTAACACAATAACTTATAAATTGAATGCATTTCACAAATGACAGTTCAAAGTAAAAAAAAAAAAAACGAATGTAAACAGGCAAAGCCATAACTAGAGGACACTTTATATAACTTGTTCAGAATGCCCCGAGTGTTATTAGTCTAATTACTGTGCACGCGGTTTCCCATGTCCATCATAGCCTGGAAACCAATAAACAATACAAAACAAATAACCAACTTTTGAATATTTTCAACATGAAAACACATCAATGGTAGTTCACTCAATTGCTGTCCAAACAGTGCAGTAAGTTCTGATTGCTTTAACAAAGTAAAACAAATGTATTCCCTATTATTGTCCAGTGTTTATTTTATAGTCCATCGTTTTATAGTTTTCAAAACGACTTGATCTTGGATGTCAACATGAGTTGACAGCCGGAACTGACGTGTGTCATAACTTTCTGTTTGAGTTGAGCTACCTGCTCGCGCAGGACGGAAGCAGTGCTAGAGAGCCCGGCGTTGTCTGTCTTCAGAATCTTCACCTTGTCCTCCAGGCGCGAGATACGCTCCAGCTTGCGCTTCCGGCACTTGGTGGCTGCCAGGCGGTTCCTGAGCCTCTTGCGCTCGGCCTTGATGCGCTCCTGGTTCTCCATGTCGATTGGGGACAAGCCGCAAGCTGACTCGTCGTCGCTGCTCTGCATGTCTGGGACGGTCTGGGGCTCCTCTTTCAGCCCCGAATATCGCTGTGCGTGTAGGCCTGCTGCGGATAGCGAGTGCTGGAAGTGGTGGGATGGGTGCGCCGCGGCTTGGTGGTGCTGGTACTGGTGGTGAGGCAGGTAGCTGATGGTGGTGGAGGGGTAGCTGCTGGTTGCAGGTGTGAGGTTAGTGTGAGGGCCACAGCTGTTCAGGGTGGTGTACTCCAGGTGCTCCGGCTGCATGGAGGAACCAAACACCGTGGAGGCCACAGTGCACGTGGAGATTCCACCGGTTCCGATGGACACATTCGGTGGCGGCATCTGGTTCATCTTGTGGAGGTCGTCCAGAGCTTTAACGAACCCGTCCGCGAAGCCCTCTTGTTCCTCTGTGATTCCCCGACTGTAGAAGTACTGCCCAGGTGTCGGTGTGGTAGTGATGACACCGTTGCTGTTTTGGATGATCAATCGCTCCAGTTCAGGAGAGGCGAGCTTCAGCGAGCCGACTTCTGATGCGCTCCCGGTCGGATAGAATTCACTCTCGTTGCGCAGCTGAGCCTTGAGGCTTTGGTTCCGATAGTTCTCGGCGAAGTTCAAGTTCATGTTCTGCTTGAGAAGCTTGTAGTCGTGCAGGGCAGCGCCTGAATGACCATAAGCAGAAAGAAACGAGTCGTCATGATAGAAAGGCTGTTCCATTATTGTGGACATTATTCAAATATTGCTGGAATTCTTCAGTGTAGTAGCTGAATTTATAAGTCCAAAAAAGGGCAAGCCCTCTCGAGTGTCTTTTCGCAACCAAACGTTTCCGCAGAAGGTATATTATAATCAAGCCCAAAGTTATCAATGTAGAACAGAGCAAAACTTCCAAAATAGTGGAACTGTACTGTACCGAGTCAATAGCCGTCGGGTTTTTTTTCTTGACAGTTGTATTCAAACTGATGTCCGGTGACTAATTATTGGATTCCACACAGTCTTTCGTCCCGTTGATATTCTTTGCGAACTGGAATGTTAGTTGTTTTCTCGCTGGTCTAAACTCGTGTTCTACCAGTGTTCATGCGATACAGGCAATTTATACAGTTTATAGTGCAAGAAACGCACCGATTGGCCAGCCCTTCTTCCACGCCCTGAAACGTCAGATGCTCGATGACGTTGTTGCCAGGAACTGCTCAGATAAACAAGACTTGAGAGAGAGGAAAGTGATAGGATACGTAAATGATTTTATACCTGGGTTAAATGATAGTGTTATTTGCGTCGAACTTCCACTTTCGGATTCATTTTGACTTCATATATTGATGTGGATATAATATTGAGGTCTATCTTTATAACACCGTTATGAAGGGGGCATTGCCAGTTGGTCATAACATTATATTGATACATTTGAATACTCTACATGTATTGATAGGCTACATGTATTGTGTGCCTATTAGGGTCCATATAAGAAAATATCACTGGCATATTTAGCTGATTGAAGATTGCCTTACAATTACATCAGCTTGGGTCATTTACCTAAGAAAACTATAGGTCTTCCTCAGGCTAAGAACACGACTATTTAGCCTATGCAATGTCATTGGAGAACTTGTTGAACAGTAGCCAAATTCTCCTTCCCATCGCCTTGTATCCACACAGTGTTCAATAGTGTTCGATTGATACGGCGTAAGGCTGAGTCATGGCAACGAAATTGATAGCAAGTCCATATTTGGTTATCCTGGCGCATCAGATCCTCCTCCGTGTGAAAAGCGGGAAGCCAATCCCAGGTTGGACCGCTTCCAGGAGCAGGCCTCCGGGCGGGAAGAGGCGGAGTAGCGGTACTATACTCCGAGTAGAGCAGAAGGAGGTGGGATGTGGAGGAGAGCAGAGGCTAGAGTGGCAAGGTAGTGCGATATGTCCAGAATAGTTTATTCAGAACAAGAATAAGACTGGCACCATCACGATCACATGTGAAAAAGTGGTTTTGGCCCACTTAGGCTAGTAGGGCTATTATTTCTCAAGTATTGGAGTCTTTCCTTTTAATTTTCCACATGGTGACGCCAGCCAAACGGTTATGAATTTATTATGGAGTGGAAAAGTAATGTCCAGAATAACCAAATCAGAAGATTGTCTGACACCATAACGATGAAACCTGAAAAAAAGTGTTTTGGGATGCTTTTTATTCTTACAATCAACCTTTTGAGTTTTTATTTTTGCCTTTGACCCAGAGACAGAGGCCAAGCAGCTTTATTTTATTTTGTATTAATTGCTGTAAGCACCACGATGACACTTAGTGTGGTTTAGGCTTTTTTTTGTAATCAACCTTTGGTATTTTACGCATGGAAAGGCCACGCACGACTTTTAAATGTATTTTAATATTATTTGGCCTCAGGTAGAGTTTTACCTTGAGAAACCATGGTAACAAACAAAACAACAGCACCTGAGGCATAGAGGGAGCGCGTGGAGCAGAGCAGGAGACCCCTATATCCGAACACCTGTTTTTGGTTCGAAGAGAAAGACGCCTCTGTCTCCTGAGTATGGTAATGAGGTCTGAATCATTCTCTCATCCAGAATAGAAGAACGATCGAATCGAACGATGCAGGCATCCGCCCACGCGCCCCTAGTTCTCCAAGTTCTATCTCCATGTTCGACTCGTCCCAACCTTCCACCCATATCCTCAGGTGGAGTAGCAGTCTACTATGCTGTCTATACCTGTATGCCCATCAGGGGAACAGAACGTTTTCTGGCAATAACTCTTAAAAACACTTCCATTGTAATTTCCTTAAGTAAATACTGTTTTTTATTTTTTTTAATTTGTTTTCGGCAGCCAGCAACGACAGTACGAATGTTTTAATATCATTTTCCTCTTTCTGTGTACTCAGTTTTGGTATGACAATTTGTCAAATGCCAAGAAATATGACATATGTCAATTACGCACTGACAAATTTCCTGACGACAATTTGACCACAGACCTTGCAATGTATAGATAAGATAGCTTAAGAAGAAAATACTTAGAGACAATAATCGATTACTTACTTGTATTATGATTGGACTTGAAATCATCGGTTCAGTGCGTCCTGTAAGATATTATGAATATACTATGGCCATAAAGTGATGAGTAAAATGTGTTAATTATTTACAGACAAATGTTATGGTTATATTTCGTCTAGGTAAATTAATGAGTAAGGCATTGTTTGTACTGTAAAGACACACATAGTAAAATAATGAGATGAGTTTGGAGGGGAAACACCATAACGATGTTGTGGCTAGACAGAAACATTCAAGTTATAAGCCAAGTTGTTTGATAACTTGTATCAAAATTGTATTCAGGAAAGCAACTTCCGTTAGGCTTACCTTTACTACTGAGCCATGTCTTTTGTGGTGCACCCAATTCTGTGACTTTTTGTGCTATTTTTAGGCAACTTAGATATCAAAATCTTTAATAAATGTGCACCTCATGAATTGATCCCTTGTGATAATTTGAAAGGAAAAAATAAGATTAATATACTGTATCGGCATTTAGAAAGAAAATAAAAATAATTCCCCATGAGAAATGTTTTCAGAAATATCTCCATTGATTATCTTTCTCAAGCCAATGCTGACTCTTAATATTTTTCTTTAGGGGAACTAATGCTCTGCCTAAGTGGTGGTCAGCCCATGGGTCCAGCCCCTAGGACATGTCAATTATTAGGTCACCCCTACACACATACTCCTCCACATGAAACATTGACCTTATCTACATCTGCCCTTCTTCTTCTCTCCTGTCAGTGAGTAACTTCAGAGGAACAGCATGATGCATAGCGGCTCTTTCTTTGATTCCTTGCTCTTTTCTCAGCACCCCCTTCTCAATATGCATTGGGGGAGAAGGTTAGAGGGGAGTGAACTTGGATCCTCTCTTCCAATGTGGTTCGAGAAGGAGATGAGGATGTGAGGAATGAAGAAAATATTAATTGAGAAAGAGCCAGTCACCACAGCAGTGGTCTACTCTTGACTTGAGAGAGGTCACTGACCAGTCTGACCTCATTCATTAAAAGGTCAAGAAGATTGTCAGAAATCAATAGGGATCTTGTTCATTGTGGGCCTATGATCTGTGACACGGTTTGCCATTTTTTGGGGGTCCCACTTAGTGAGTGGTTATTACTAAGTAATTACTCACTCTAGTTATAGGCCTAATAATGACTGAGTGAGTTGTGGAGTGGTCATATAAGTGCACTGTTTCCGGTTCATTAAGATAGAAATGGATACTTGTTTTGTTTCCGTTTACTCAAAAATGTATTCAATATTTCATTAGAAAACAGGTATTTTCAGCACTTTATTTCGAGACAAGATTTCTCCTGAACACAAATAGAATACCCTTCTTTCCCCCTTTCTCTCTCTTTCTCTCACACTCATCACATGCATAGGCACACAGACTCACTTGAGCCCATACTCTCTCTCTCTCACGCAGACATGCACACATCTCATGCATGCCCAAACACACACACAGTTCACAGCTCATACAGGCGATTTTGCCATGTTTGTTGAGTGAGGTTAATTTAGGATGACAGACTTCATTTGCTTTCTGAGGAAGGTGAAATATGGGAAACAAAAAGATAGTAAAACCATAGAGCCCTGTGGTGTTAATCACTCACGGTGGTGAGCATGATGCAGGCGCGTGTGTGTGTGAGCATGCATGAGGCCTGTGGCAGAGCTGTAGGAAAAGAGGGGCACTTAAACCTTAAACCTCACTATTGGGCCCAAACATCACTGGGCCCAAACATCACTGCTCTGCCCTGGGCTGGGCGGAAGGGATGGAGAGAGGGAGAGGGCTAAAGAAGGAGAGATGGAGTGAGAGGAAGATATACTAAGAGCTAGGCCTAAGCAACACTCTGCCCTGGGCTGCAGAGAGAGAGAGAGAGAGATGGAGTGAGGGAAGGATATTGTATGAGAACGGAAGGAGAGCGGTAAAGGTCAGGCAAGGCTTTGAAAGAGAATGAGGAAAGGATGCAGCATGCTTAGGCAGGCTAGCCTAGCTAAGGGTGCGTTCGTTAATGGCTATCTACTCTGATTTCAGAGCACTCTCGTCTGTGTGCAGAATTCGTCAGAATAACTGACGAATTTACGAACACTCAACACCTGTTGAATATGGCCGGTGTCAGTAAATGTCGGTAAAAAGAAGTTAATTAAATTGTTGCCACCAGCACATTTACAGTCACCAACGCTCTGGATAACACGAAAACAGCATAACCAGCTCTGCTAGGGTGAGTAAAATGGTCAGAGTGAGATGTTCTCTCATTTGTGTCAGGAAAAAGCTAGTTAGCTTGGGTACTTGACTGCCTTTGTGACGTCAGAACGCTCTGATCAAACCTACTCCTCCGCCAGAGCATCCAGTGTACGCTCCGAGAGCGAAACGCTCTGAATTTACGAACGAACAATCTGACAACGCTCTAAATTTACGGACGCCCAGAGCGCACTCTGGCACTCCAGATTTAAATTACGAACACATCCTAAATGGGATGACTATGAACAGCACAGTATGGGGGGCAGAGATAACTTTTGTTTGGCTGCTACTCCCTGAGCAGAGATGAGGTGATGACTTTTAAGGAATTAAAAATAATAAAGTCGTCAAATAAAGACAAAGTATTATACACAACTTAAATATTGTATTATTTAATAGTAATTTAGTAGTTTACTATTGATATCTTCCCAATGTGGACCTGACAGAGACAATGGAATATTTTGTTTTGGCAATTGCTGTTCACCATTCTTGGAGTTGGAATGTCCATTAAAAAGCTCTAAAATAATTTTAGAGTAATTTAATAATGCATTTGATGTTGGTAAAAAAATAAATCTAAACCGAACCGACCTCAAAGCACACTAATCACTCAGCACTACCTTGATGACAAGACAGAGATTGATGGTTAAGTGTTAAGCATTCTCTCACAGTGAATGGCTTAGTAATAGAAAGAGGCATGTACGTTACGATCAACTTGATTGTGAGTCACAGAATTTGTGGGTGAAAGAAACTCATCTGAAATCCCGCTTGGCCTTTCTTTTTCAGTAAGAGCTCTGCATGGAGGTGTATCCTATGCGTGCCATCACTAACAGTATCGTCTCCGTTCTGCCATCATGTCCTGTAAACCAAATCTACGTGTTTGTGTTCTCTGTCCGTTGTATGTCATTAGTTCGCTTACTCCAAAGTTGAGTCCTCAGTTAGTAAAGGACAAACAATAAAGCTGCCTGAAGGACCATGATGTCTATTTGGCCTTCACAATGATGACTGTTTTTTTTACTTCCCTCCATCCCTCCCTTCTCTTATGCCCCCAGTTCCTCCATCCCTCCATCTCTCCTTCCTCCTATGCCCTTAGTTCCGAACTTCCCCCTTCACAATGACTATTTCTACTTCCTCTTTCTCTTCCTCCCTCCTCTTTTGCCCCCGGTTCACCCTCTGAGTCAGGCCCTTGCCGAACACTTAACACTGGCCATCGCAGTTAAATGAACCAGAACAAATCTCATCTACTCCCCACTACATGTCTTTTTCTCTGGCAAGGTCTTCTCTGCTCCATGCGCAGTGAACCAGAAACGGCCTGGAAGGTACGGTGAGTCAGGTATGGCACTGTCCCCGCGAGGACAACAGAGGAAAACTCGCTCGCTTCCCTGACCCAGGGTTGTTAGGGGTTAATAAAGGGGCTAGTCAGCCTTGTGCGTGGGGGTCACTAACTAGAATTATATACTTATTTTTATTATTTACCCCACCCCATTCGACCCCTCCCTCTCCTCCTTTTGTCAATCTCCCTTTTCCATCTGTCGTCGTTATCTGTCCGCCTGTGGGAAAATGAGATTTTGTGTATGTAATCGTTTTAATGAAGGGAATGCAGCGTTGCCGTTGAATCCTCGTTCCATAGCTCCCAGAGAAGTGCTAAGGAGCCTTGTAGCAGTGAGAGACCTTTAGCACAAGACAGGAGGCCAAATGAGCAGTGCAGAGCGCAGCAGGGAAAAGACGGTCGGCCCAAACTGTCCCCTCAGGCCCAGGGGCTGATGCGATACATATGGAGCTGTCCTTCCCGCTCCTCTTCCATCTCCTTAGCTGTCGTTCTGCCAGTCTGTAAAAAGGAGAACGGAACGGTCTTGTAAGTACAGGATTTATCCTTTGATTTAATTCATGCTAATTTCATTTAATTGAGTTGTCATTGTGTTTTTCATAAAGAGATGAGGCGTTTTCAATTGCTGTGTAAGGAATATCGAGGGAGGGTGGAGACTAGAATGGGTTTTTTTCTCACACATTTAGAATTACCTTTCATTACATTTTTAACCCTGACCTTTACAAAGGTCTAAAACAGGTTATTCCAGAGTTCAAACAACTCATCCTGCATTAAATTGGTTTGTGAGACTCCATTTGTTTGAGACCCCTGCTGTAAGGTGAAAAGCACCATGAATTTCTCAACTCTTCCATTATAACAGTTAGACAGGGTTTATCATTGGTCTGCTAGGGCACAATGTCAAGGTGGTATCTACAGAGGGTTATAGAGGTCACGGGTTGCCATGGAGATGTCCGTGACCTCAGGAATAAGGGGGGGGGGTACATTATGAAGGGGTCATGGCCGGGTCAGGGGAGGTGATGTCATACCTAATGCGGAGCGGAGAGAGTGAATGATGGAGAGATGAGATGTGAGTAAGTAGTAACTCACACACTCCACTCCAAACACACCAAAACAATGCTCATCACAGTCATGCTACTTTAAACATCTACTGTTTTAAAGTGTTGTTGACTAGACTCTAGAGTGACTAATGGAATGTTGGTCCACATGATGTTCTTGGCCAACTGCCAGTCATAGAGTAATGGTAGCCTGGTATCAATTTATGCATGTAGGCTTACAATTGTATTTACAGGTACATCATTCTGGATGAATTTGTTTCAAGTTGTATAGGAAATTAGTAACTGCCTTTAGTTTGTTCGTTTTTTGTTTGTAGTACCTTAGTGTGTACCTTAGTGTGTACCTACAGAAAGTATTCATACCCCTTGACTTATTACACATTTTGTTGTTACTGCCTGAATTCAAAATGGATTAAACATGTTTTTTTCCTCACCCATCTATACACAATACCCCATAATGACAAAGTGAAAACATGTTTTTTTTTATTTTTGCTATTTTATTGAAAATGAAATACAGAAATCTGTCATTTAGAAGTATTCCCACCCCTGAGTCAATACTTTGTAGAAGCACCTTTGGCAGCGATTTATAGCTTTGAGTCATCTTGCGTATGTCTGTATCAGCTTTGCACATCTGTATTTGGGGATTTTCTCCTATTCTTCCTTGCAGATTTTCTCGGCGGTGAACAGCAATCTTCATGTCTTTCCACAGATTTTCAATGGGATTCAAGTCTGAGCTTTAGCTGGGCCACTCAAGGACTTTCACATTCTTGTTCTGAAGCCATTCCAATGTTGCTTTGGCTGTATGCTCATTGTCATTGTCCTGTTGGAATGCAAATCTTAGCCCCAGTCTGTCGTTAGCACTCTGAAGCAGGTTCTCATCAAGGATTTGCCTGTATTTGGCTCCATTCATTGTTCCCTCTATCCGTATCAGTCTCTCAGTCCCTACTGCTGAAAAGCATCCTCATAGCATGATGCTGCCACCACCATGCTTCACGGTAGGGATGGTGTTCGGCAGGTGATGAGCTGTCCTTGATTTACTTCAAACAGCACTTTGCATTCAGGCCAAAGAGTTCAATTGTTGTCTCATCAGACCACAGAATCTTTTTTCTTACACAGTCTTTCACTTGCCTTTTTGCAAACTCCAGGAATGCTTTCATGTGCCTTTTTCTCAGGAGTGGCCTCTCTCCCATAAAGCCCAGATTGGTGAAGTGCTGTAGAGACTTTTTCCATTTCCCACTGATAGAGACCACTGTGCTCTTGGAAACTTTCAACACTCTAGAAATAGTTTTATACCCTTCCTAAGATATATGCCTTATCACAATTCTATCTTGGAGATCTACGGACAGTTCCTTGAACTTCATGATACAGTTTCTGCTCTGACATGCACTGTCAACACTGGGACCTTACATAGACAGGTGTGTTTCTTTCTAAATCATGTCCAAACAATTGAATTGGCCACAGGTGGACTCCAATCGGGTTGTAGTGGTGTTTCAAGGATGATCAAAGGATATTGGATGCACCTGAGCTCAATTTGGAGTGTCATAGCAAAGGGGTGTGAATACTTATGTAAATTAGATATTTAAAAATAAAACAGGTTTTCATCCATTTTGAAATCAGGCTGTAACACAAAATGTGAAATAAGTCATATACTTGTGTATTTGGTCTTAGTACTAGAGACGGTTCCTCTTTAGAGAAATAGCAGAAGTGAATGTGAGGTGGGAGGTACTGGTCTGGGTGTGGCTGGATGGATAGAGCTATAGTGCACCACATCTTCATTTCCCAAAATGGTGGAGTTGACCTGTGTGGCAAGAAGGTAGGAAAACCTCTCAACACCAGCACACAAAAATAATCTGGCAAAACTCACTCTCACAAACAGTTATGGCCCTAATTAAAAGTATTGATATTACTTCACTACTGTCTTGCAACTTTAAATAAACGGAATTAAATGAATGATATATACCCATTTGATTCTTGAAGAATATAACGTATAAATGCCTCGGGAGCTTAGTTTAACTGTCATACCCCATCAGAACCCAAAATATAAGGTTGTTTAACGCCAATGTTTGTAAACAACCTAAATGTAAACAAACACTGTATAGCCTCAAAACATAGTTAAAACTATAATGTTGATATCATGGAGGGTCAGTCCTTGCATCCATAGCTTTGTCTATGAATTTTAAACTGGTTACATTTATCCAGCCCTCTCCCTTAGCTTTTCAGCAAAACAAGACCAGGGAGAACGATTTGTTATTGTTTAAATGTATTATTCTAGCTTTAAGGATTAGTTTTAAATGTGTGAAATTACATAATAGTGTTTTTTTTTTTTTAAATGCAGTTAACCATTGCAGTACAATTACTTAGCATATTTACGGTAGCTTACGTCTGTCATGCGAGGACTTGTACTTTTGTTTGGAGGTCAGTCACACACAGACACAGACAGTATTTCCCAGCAAGTAATTTGAATGATAGATGGTGAAATGTTAAACATGTACCTCAGAGGCTATATATACTCTTCAATGCAGTAATACTTAGAATACTCCAGTGATCAGAATCCAAAAGTGAAAGCAGTCATTTCCAGTAGCGCTCTAGAGTCTGGCAACCAAAACAACTCCCCATCCCCATTTCAAAGAAATGGTGTGTGTCGGTGAGAGAGTGTGTGTGTTATAAAGATACTTTATCATTTGTTTGACAGTGAAAACATACAGTTGAAGTCGGAAGTTTACATACACTTAGGTTGGAGTCATTAAATCTTGTTTTTCAACCCTTCCACAAATTTATTGTTAACAAACTATAGTTTTGGCAAGTCGGTTAGGACATCTACTTCGTGCATTACACAAGTAATTTTTCCAACAATTGTTTACAGACAGATTATTTCACTTATAATTCACTGTATCACAATTACAGTGGGTCAGAAATTTGCATACACTAAGTTGACTGTGCCTTTAAACAGCTTGGAAAACTCCAGAAAATGATGTCATGGCCTTTGAAGCTTCTGATAGGCTAATTGACATCATTTGAGTCAATTGGAGGTGTACATGTGGTTGTATTTCAAGGCCTACCTTCAAACCCAGTGCCTCTTTGCTTGACATCATGGGAAAATCAAAAGAAATCAGCCAAGACCTCAGAAAAAAAATTGTAGACCTCCACAAGTCTGGTTCATCCTTGGGAGCAATTTCCAAACGCCTGAAGGTACCACGTTCATCTGTACAAACAATAGTACGCAAGTATAAACACCATGGGACCACGCAGCCGTCATACAGCTCAGGAAGGAGATGCGTTCTGTCTCCTAGAGATTACTTAGGTGCGAAAAGTGCAAATCAATCCCAGAACAACAGCAAAGGACCTTGTAAAGATGCTGGAGGAAACAGGTACAAAAGTATCTATATCCACAGTAAAACGAGTCCTATATCAACATAACCTGAAAGGCCACTCAGCAAGGAAGAAGCCACTGCTCCAAAACCGCCATTAAAAAGCCAGACTATGGTTTGGAACTGCACATGGGGACAAAGATCGTACTTTTTGGAGAAATGTCCTCTGGTCTGATAAAACAAAAATAGAACTGTTTGGCCATAATGACCATCATTATGTTTGGAGGAAAAAGGGGGAGGCTTGCAAGCCGAAGAACACCATCCCAACCGTGAAGCACGGGGGTGGCAGCATCATGTTGTGGGGGTGCTTTGCTGCAGGAGGGACTGGTGCACTTCACAAAATAGATGGCATCATGAGGAAGGACAATTATGTGGATGTATTGAAGCAACATCTCAAGACATCAGTCAGGAAGTTAAAGCTTGGTCGCAAATGGGTCTTTCAAATGGACAATGACCCCAAGCATACTTCCAAAGTTGTGGCAAAATGTCTTAAGGACAACAAAAGTCAGGGTATTGGAGTGACCATCACAAAGCCCTGACCTCAATCCAATAGAAAATTTGTGGGCAGAACTGAAAAAGCGTGTGCGAGCAAGGAGGCCTACAAACCTGACTCAGTTACACCAGCTCGGTCAGGAGGAATGGGCCAAAATTTACCCAAAAAGTTAAAAAATGTAAAGGCAATGCTACCAAATACTAATTGAGTGTATGTAAACTTCTGACCCACTGGGAATGTGATGAAATAAATAAAAGCTGAAATAATTAATTCTCTCTACTATTATTCTGACATTTCACATTCTTAAACCTAAAACAGGGAATTTTTACTAGGATTAAATGTCAGGAATTGTGAAAAACTGAGTTTAAATGTATTTGGGTAAGGTGTATGTAAACTTCCGACTTCAACTGTAATTGCATAGGAAATGCATAAAGATTTATCTTAGAAAGTAAGAGGGAGGGCTTTTAAAAAGAGAGAGAGGACACTGTCTGTTTGTGTGATGGTGTGAGTTTAGCTGAAACTGTGTGGGTGGCATGCTGCATTCAGATGCAGGGCTGATCATCATTTAGAATCAGCAACTGCCCCTGATTCTTCCAGGAAATAAAGCAATGAAGAGAAGTGTGTGTGTGTGATGATTGACATGATGATATGGTATGTGCTGCTAGACAAACATCAAATTCACTTTACTCTTGCTTGATTCACATGCTTGGGATGGAGATTTAATTAAGTTTCCTTAGGGCAGAGTTAAGTGAATTCACTTCCCCGGTCCATTGAATGACTGGTTGCATTCAACCTGTTTTTACCATTCAATTATATTTTGCATCAAAACAACTCAATTGAAAACACTTCAGAAATCAGCACCAACAGATTTATATTTGACATTTGAATCATTTTAGCAGACATTCTTATCCAGAGACACTTTACAATTAGTGCATTCATCTTAAGATAGCTGGGTGAGACAACCACATCACAGTTGTAGCAAGTCAATTTTCCCTCAAAGTACTTATCCGCAAAGTCGGTGCTAGTATGAAAAATGATCAACTTTCTCTTCCTCTACTATCAGCGACTGCTGTTGATGCCACACAAATGCCAACTAACACAGAGCTCCCTTCCTTACAGTTTATTTACCAGAAGTGATTCACCAGCTTGTACCCACAATATACATATTCACACACAAATAGTCCCTAAACGCACACAGTCTGTGTTCATAAGCATTGATTACTACCTATCAGAAATAAAGAGCAGACTACCAGTCAGTTGAAATCTGCAATGCCAGAAAATAAAGTCACACTTGCAACTGTTATACACAGGATGGATAACATACTTTAAAAACATTTCAGTCCCATGGAAACATGAGAACGTAGTACATATACACACAGACACTTCCACTCATAAAGGTCCTCTGTGCACCCCAGTGACTCGCAGATTCACACGCCCCCAAATAAACATGACATGCACTTTTTGGTCACACATCAAATGCTCTGTGCCTGGCTGTGCAGACCCCTCAGCTCGGTCTACTTTCCCCTGAATCCCCTGACAGACAGAGGGGAGAAAACACAGTCACTGCTAGGCATGGTGAAGCATGTGTGGCTTTCTTTTTCAGAAAATTGGCAACAGATTTATCACTCTTTCTCTTTCTTTTTTTACACCCTTACTTTTCACTGAAAGAGAAAGCTTACTTGCACTTATTTTTTGTAAGCAACACTTTGTGCAACACACATGATGATATACCTGAACAGTCATGAACACCCATTCTCAGAACTAGACTAGCCAGTGATGGATTTAGAGAAAAAAGCCAAATATTTCTGAAGGATATTTTCACCGTTGTATTTATCAGTCTGTTGTATTCTAGGTGTTTTCTGGGTCATCAGCACAAACTAGCAGTAGTGGCAATGCTAATTGTCAGGTAGTGGTAGCCGAGACAGGCGTAGCCTAGTTACCAACCACCAGCAGACTGGGAGAGGCCGAGCAATGAACCTCAACAACACTAGTACTGGTGCGACTGAAACTTCTCAGCCAGTAAGACAGAGAGAGAAAGGCTGCATGCTTTTAGTCAGGGAGCTCAGCCTAGACCACAGACGACTCAATTCTGCTCGGCAGTGAAACGGATAAACTTTAATTCTGTCCGGCAGCAAAACGGTTAAACTGAGATATATCATTTTTAGAAATCTCCGCCAGCTGTGCAGCTGACTTGGTAGTCCTGGTGGCTGAGGCCTAGAATGAGGGTGTCTTATCATGGTGGAAATGTTTTAATTATTGGGTTTTTAATTATTGGGATACACTTAATATCCATTAAGTGGAAAGGTGATGATCCTAACACTGTTTTGACTGTATCTCCATTAAAGAAAGGTGATGATCCTAACACTGGTTTGACTGTATCTCCATTAAAGAAAGGTGATGATCCTAACACTGTTTTGACTGTATCTACATTAAAGAAAGGCGATGATCCTAACACTGTTTTGACTGTATCTCCATTAAAGGTGATGATCCTAACACTGTTTTGACT
>QNTS01001548.1:288652-309567 GCA_003317085.1 Hucho hucho | reverse complement strand
TCTAGGTTAGCGTGCTGTATGGAGGTTCCTGTACCCTCTAGGTTAGCGTGCTGTATGGAGGTGCCTGTACCCTCTAGGCTACCATGCTGTATAGAGGTTCCTGTACCCTCTAGGCTAGCGTGCTGTATGGAGGTTCCTGTACCCTCTAGGCTAGCATGCTGTATGATACCGTCAAATATTTAATCGTGTTTACTGTTGATGTGCATTGGATAAGTACATAATTTATTTGCTTAGTTTTCCAGCTCACGTTATGGTTCATATTTAACAACTCTGTGGGGGCTGAACCTACACGACCAATGGGCACAACATGCTCTTAACCATCAAATAAATAGGACAACAGGGGCCAGAATACATTGTGTGTGTGTGTGTGTTTTGTTTGTTTAGAGTGAAGGCGTATGGTTATTCTCTGTAGGTGTGTGCCTTTGTACTGAGAATCACTGATTAGCAGCTTAGTCCTGACAGGTGAATCATTAACACCTCGTGTGATGGATGTTTGTATAAATGCGTGCGGCTGTGCGTGTGTGTGTGTTTGTGTGTGTGGGCGTTTGAACATTGGTTTGTGTGTATGAAACAGAGAGAGAGAGAGAGAGAGACATAGGGAGAGAGACAGCGAGGGAGAGAGAGAGAGAGAGAAACACATAGAGAGAGAGAGATGGTCTGTTTAAATGTCCAGTGTGCATCTGTGTCATGTGTACACTGTATGTATTGTAATGATGCAGTGCAGCGGCGGTCCCAATGATTTATCATTGCTCTCCCAGGAAACATTGCAACTTTACTATTATCATGTATTTTTTTTCTGGACAGAATAGACCCTGCAACTGGGGGCATATACAGTACCAGTCAAAAGTTTAGACACACCTACTCATTCAAGGGTTTTTCTTTATTTTTACTATTTTCTACATTGTAAAATAATATTGAAGACATCAAAACTATGAAATACATATGGAATCATGTATTAACCAAAAAAGTGTTAAACAAATCAAAATATATTTTATATTTGAGATTATTCAAAGTAGCCACCCTTTGCCTTGATGACAGCTATGCACAATCTTGGCATTCTCTCAACCAGCTTCACCTGGAATGCTTTTCCAACAGTCTTCCAACAGAACCACACATGCAGAGATCATCCGTTCACCTACTCTGCCATTTCCACCGGTCTAATGTCCATTGCTCGTGTTTCTTGGCCCAAGCAAGTCTCTTCTTCTTATTGGTGTCCTTTAGTAGAGGTTTCTTTGCAGGAATTCGATAATGAAGGCCTGATTCACGCAGTCTCCTCTGAACAGTTGATGTTGAGATGTGTCTGTTACTGTTACCAGGGGTCAGAGTTCAACATGGACCAACGCTGAAGTATTCTGAAGTGCTCCAATTCCTCTTGCCCAATGCTTCTTCACTGTTGTCATCTAGTCCTGTGAAATTGTTTTCCACACAGAATTTTTTGACCTGCCTTAGGATCAGCTTGAAAATGAGCAAAAAGACACAGAGGGAGAGAGAGAGTAAGAGAGAAAATGAGATAGTATTTTTAGCCTCCAATTGTTTCTCTCGTGTTTTTGTGCTATGTTACCCTACCTCGAAAGGTTGCTGGATCGAATCCCCGAGCTGACAAGGTAAAAATCTGTCGTTCTGCCCCTGAGCAAGGCAGTTAACACACTGTTCCCCGGGCGCCCAAAGACGTGGATGTCGATTAAGGCAGCCCCCCGCACCTCTCTGATTCAGAGGGGTTGGGTTAAATGCGGAAGACACATTTCAGTTGAATGCATTCAGTTGTAGGTATCCCCCTTTCCTTTTCTCGTTCATCCTCACCCCTTTACTTTCGGCGTGAGAAGAAAATGAATAATTACGTTGATGTGGTTAAACAATGGTGATGTCAGTAAGCTGGTTGTAATGGAAGGTATTGTCTCAACAGTGTCTGAATTGGTTCGCCCCCTAATTACTGTTCCCTCTCCGTCACCGCCTCTACTCTCTCTGTTTGCACATGCTCGTTACGCATTATTGGTGTATAACACAAGGTTGATACATGTTTAATCAAAGCTTTACTGGTCATATTGCTGAATAGCCAAATTGAGTAATTGCGAAACAGTTTCAATATAAAAGTGCTTTGTTTGCTGTTCCATTGTGGGTCTTGTCATCACAGTCTTAGTGCTTCCTTCTCTTTCTGTTAACTTCTAATTTAGCAAACCTTTTGGGCGTCTATCTTTTACAAACTTTTTTTCTCCCCCTTTTGTTTCTTCCTCTAACTTTTCCAACTTCTTTGGCTTCTCCCTCTTACAAATTGTCTGTGTGATCCATCTCCAGGTACACAGCGGTGGTGATGCCTGTCCTCTACAACACCACACACAGCTCCAGGAAGCGGGTCTCGGCCATGATCGCGACAGTGTGGATCCTGGCCTTTGCTGTCTCCTGCCCCCTTCTGTTCGGATTCAACACATCAGGTGAGACACGTGAGTACAGGTGAGATGCACCCACACCCCCTTGCGCATGTCAGACACGCCAGTGTAGATGAGATTGATGCCCAGTTTGAAATGAACCCCTAGCCAGCAAGGCCATATAACCCTGTACTACTTCCTCATAGATCTGGAAGGATTGGATGGGTATAATATGGTAGCTGCGCCACCAAACCCTCTGGTTGGCTTGGGAGTGTTTCTACCACATTGCTTTCGCCCATCCAGTCCTTTTAGACATCTACAGGACATGTCGAGGCCGTTGTGGCTATTAAGACTGATTTTGGAATAGGCAACAGTCAACGGAACAGATGAGACACGCCTTCGAAGATTAAGTCATGGAAGTAGAATTCTGTTCGATACTGCTATACAGACACCACAGAATAGGTGAGATATTAGACCCCACAGGTGAACTACACCAGAACAGGGGACTTGCTGAGCTCCAGTCAGGGTTTGCTAGTAGTACTAGGCTGGGAAGGAGAGGAGCTCCAGTCAGGGTTTGGTAGTAGTACTAGGCTGGGAAGGAGAGGAGCTCCAGTCAGGGTTTGGTAGTAGTACTAGGCTGGGAAGGAGAGGAGCTCCAGTCAGGGTTTGCTAGTAGTACTAGGCTGGGAAGGAGAGGAGCTCCAGTCAGGGTTTGCTAGTAGTACTAGGCTGGGAAGGAGAGGAGCTCCAGTCAGGGTTTGGTAGTAGTACTAGGCTGGGAAGGAGAGGAGCTCCAGTCAGGGTTTGGTAGTAGTACTAGGCTGGGAAGGAGATAAGCTCCAGTCTCAGTCAGTCAGTCTCCCTCCTAGGGTCCTTGTGTGGTGAAGCATGCACTATTGATCCGGAGCAAACAGTGTTCAATCACGTCCGAATGAACACAGAGCTAACATGCAATTTGCATACTCCACAACAAGGGGTCAATGCCAGTTCACTCATCTCACTAATAGAAACGGGCCAATTTTCAGAATATGGAAGGCTTCTCTACCCATGGATTTAAGTGGAGATTTAACAAAATGTGTCAATGCTACCTGGTTTGAGCAGGTAGCATTTTACCAATGTGTATCAAACATTTTTAAATGAAGTGTGTCAATAACAGATGACACTTACTACAGTTATCTTGCTAGAAGGCCGTAGGAGCGGTGCTAAAAAGAGATGTGTTGTTGATGTGTATTGTTTATTCATTTGAACATGGTGGTTTTCTCCTCACGGTGGTTTTCTTCTTCCTCTCTCAGACGACCCGACGGTGTGCTCCATCTCCAACCCTGACTTTGTCATCTACTCGTCGGTGGTGTCTTTCTACCTGCCCTTCATCGTCACCCTGCTGGTGTACATCCGCATCTACGTCTTCCTCAGGAAGAGGAGGAAGAGGATCGCCTTCCGCCAGGCCAGCAGCGGGAAGGTGCAGCCAGGTTCGGCCCAGCCCTCCGTGGTGAGAACACAGCCATATGGTCCCACAGTGACTGTGCAAATGAACATGGAAGTGAGTGCATTCACTCTCATACAACACACACACACACACAAACACATATGCATGCATCAGCCTAGCAGTTAAGAGTGTTAGGCCTGTAACCGAAAGGTGGCCGGTTCGAATCCCCAAGCCAACTAGGTGAAAAATTGGCCAATGTGCCCTTGAGCAAGGCACTTAACCCTAATTGCTCCTGTAGGTCGCTCTGGAAAAGAGTGTCTGATAAAATGTCAAATGTAAGGATTTCCTTATAGAAGAGAGAGCAAGCTCAATGTGACATGGAAAAAGAAATAAAAAACCCTGCACGCTCACATCAACATTTCGCTCATGAATAGCCAATGTCACAAGTGGCATCTGTCATGGTGATGTCAATGTCCATCGCCATTGTATAAAACGTGCACAATTGCCATGGAAACGGAGTGAGGCGATTATCCAGATATTAGGTTGGCGTAGTTACAGGAGTGACAATGATAAAACCTCTCCAAGGAGCTGCTGTGAGCTCCGCTCTGCTGTCTAGGTGGCCTGGCTCCATATGATGTAGATAGGGGATTGTATCTGTGATGTGAGAGTTGGGTGAACAGGCTCAGTTCTATTCACCTCTCAGTTCAGGTTCTATGATAATGTGGGATCTGAGGAGCCGTAGGCTTGGGGAGTTTCTTTGATCATTGCAGTCACGATCAGTCAGTTTCAGGGTCATTTCCGTTACACTCGAGGTTTCAGGGTAATTTAAGTCACACTCAAGTTTTCAGGGTCATTTCCGTTACACTCGAGGTTTCAGGGTAATTTAAGTCACACTCAAGTTTTCAGGGTCATTTACGTTACACTAGAGGTTTCAGGGTCATTTACGTTACACTAGAGGTTTCAGGGTCATTTACGTTACACTAGAGGTGACTAAGGTCATGTCCATGATGTGACGGTAGCAGGTGGAAAGATTGTAGGACACACTTTATGTTACAGTCCATTTTTTACCTATACTTAACAAAAATATAAATGCAACAATTTCAAGATTTTACTGAGGTACAGTTCATATCAGAAAATCAATCAATTTAAATAAATTCATCAGGCCCTAGTATATGGATTTCACCTGACTGAGCAAGGGTGCAGCCAATGGTGGGCCTTGGGAGCCAGGCCCACCCACTGAGGAGCCAGGCCCAGCCAATCAGAATGAGTTTTCTCCCACAAAAGGGCTTTATCACAGACAGAAATACTGCTCAGTTCTCTAAAACGACGTTGCAGGCAGCTTATGGTAGAGAAATTAGCATTCAATTATCTGGCAACAGCTCTAGTGGACATTCCTGCAGTCAGCTCCCTCAACTTGAGACATCTGTGGCGTTGTGTTCATTTTAAAGTGGCCTTTTATTGTCCCCAGCACAAGGTTCACCTGTGGGCGGGCCTGCGTGCGTCCGTGTGGAACAACACTTTATGTTGCGTTTATATTTTTGTTCAATGTACTTAGAAATCACATTGTCAAACAAATGGTAATTACATGATAATTATAAACAAATGACTGTTTTGTTTAATTGGGATTCAGTAAAATAGGCCATTAAATTATTTTTAGTTCCAAAAAGTGCCAATTGTTACCACATAATCGTCTTAGTAACCAAGCAACACCATCTGGAGGGAAGTCTAGGATTGTATTAGTGACATGCTGGTTATAAAATCAAATCCTTCATTTGAGTGGCGGATTGTGGGATCATTTCCAGTCTTTGAGCCCAGGTTTGGATCATATTCATTCTGGGATGGTTGTGTAGTCAGCTCACATCCCAGGAGACATCTGAGATGAGGGAACTAACGGAGTGGTGTGCTGTTTGGGAATGTTAGAACGAGGTTTAGTTCCATCTAAATGGAGCAACATTTGATATGGAGACAAGAGCCCCTGTTTATTTTTCTATTAAAGAATGCAGTTTTTTTCACACCTTTCACTGTTGATCTCAAGATCATCAGCAACACAGCAGGCAAAGATATTGAGAATCCGGTTTAAGTTGTTGGAGGGCCCTGTGACACAGGCGGTTTAGTTAACAGATACTAGATGGGTGGATGGATGGGTGGATTGGGGGATGGATGGATGGATGGGTGGGTGGATGGATAGGTGGGGGGGGTGCTGACTGCTGGAAAAAAGTTGTTTACCTTTTGAAGGGTGAGTCAGGTGAGATATTTCCTCTCTGCCACCCCTCTCTCCCTCCTCTCCCCCATCTCTCTCTCTCCCTCCCTCTTGCTTCATGTGTGTTTACCTGTTGAAGAATGAGTCAGTCATCATTTCTATCTCTCTCTCAATTCCTCTCTCTCTCCCTTCATCTCTCTCTCCCAGGAGAAGTGTCTGCAGGAGGAGACCCCCAAGGAGAACAGAGACCTGTCCCCCATCAGGATCAAAGTGGTAAGAGGAGTGTGTGTGTGCCTTTGCAAATTCCTGTGTTTACAGCGTGTTGGAAAGTATGAGGAAGAGTACTGGAGATGGTTTTTGGATGACTTCAAGCAGCACTGTTGTTGGTTTAAACAGAATCTAACTGACTGACTCATTGAATCTGGTGGTATATTCAGAGATTCTTAGTTGTGAGGGCCCGTTCTGTTTTTAGAGAGTGTGTGTGTGTGCGTGCGTGCGTATGTGCATGTGCGCGTGTGTGGACTTGTTTAACTATTCTAGTGAACAAACAAAAAATTGACCAACTGGGGACATTATGTGAGTCCCCCTTAAATAAATATTAAATAAAAATACAAATAAAAAACTGCTATTTGTAGGGGGTTTAGGGTTAGAATTACGTTAAGGGTTAGGTATTGGGGTTAATGTTGGGTAAGGGTAAGAGTATGGATTAGGTTTAGGGAAAATAGGATTTTGAATGGGACTGAATTGTGTGTCCCCACAAGGTTAGCTGTACAAGACTGTGTGTGTGTGTGTGTGTCTGTGTCTGTGTGTGCGTGCGTGCGTGCATGCGTCCATGTCATTACTCTGTGCTAGCCCCCGGGCTGTGAGGGAGCTGAAAATCTGAATTCTGATACCGGGCTCCATCTCCTCGCCTCACTGTCACTAAACTCGCAGGTGCTGGGTATCCCGCTTTACTTGTCACACCAATCCACAAATGACTTCAAAGATGGAGCAAATGACAAGCTTTAATTTCCCCCTGTAAACAGGGCTGCGAGGCTCGGCTGTTAGACGCGAGTTTAGACTGACAGGCGGAAATATGAGGAACAGGAAGGAAGAAGCGGTGAACCAGGAAGGGGCAGGGTCCCTGACAGGGTGGGGCGGAGATCAGGGACAGAGACATGTGGAATCATGAATAAATAACAGAGTCAGGTCAGCTAGTGTCCCAGGTCTGAATCAATCCCTGATTATAGGGGAAATATGAAAGCGAACGGCTGCATCTAAATATCAGGCAAGGGGTTGTCTTTGGACCAGGGCCGGTTTCCCAAAAAGCATCTTAAGTTAATCTTAGAACCTAGAAGATTAACTTAGCCTTAAGATGCTTTTGGAAAACCGGGCCCTGATCAACAGTATGGTTGTCTATGGACCAGATCATGACGATGGTGAAGATGGCGCCAGAGAGGATGACTGCCGTTTTATCGGCTCTTAACTTCTTAGGGAGCGGCAGCAGAGGTGACAGTTTTGGAGAGTCTGGCGTGCCCAAAGTAAAATGCCTGCCACTCAGGCTCAGAAAATAGGATATGCACATAATTAGTACTATTGGATAGGAAACACTCTGAAGTTTCTAAAGGTGTTAACATAATGTCTGTGAGTATAACAGAACTGATATAGCAGGCGAAAACCCGAGGAAAATCCATCCGGAAATGCAGTTTTTGGTGACCTTTGCTCTGTTTGACACTCTCCCCATTGACTTCAAGGCAATCCAGCTCCTGGATTGCAGTACCTCTGGCTTCCTATGGCGCGAGTCTGGGTGCGCGCCCCACTTTATTTTACTTATATAACGTTTAGGTGACCATCCGAGTGAAATATTATCGCTAATATTCATAAAAGGATAGCTAAGGATGCATTATAACTGGTATTTGATTTGTTTAGGAAAAGTTTATAGGTATATTTGAGCGCGTTCTCTTCACGTTTCAGCAGAAGTTCTTCAAAAGGTAAGGGATTTGTTTTCGCTGTGAAATGGGTTTTGTGTGAACCGCGCTGGTTTATGAATTTATGCTAACGGATAAATATTGTAGGTGCTATCCTCAAACAATCAAATGTTGTGCTTTCGCCGTAAAGCCTTTTTGAAATCTGACAACGCTGTGATATTGCCAAGAAGCAGAGCTTTTGATGACTATGTAACACTTGTATATTGATGAATGTTTAATAATTAAACTTTTGGATTTTGAATTTGGCGCCTTACATTTCACCGGGTAGTGTCGGGAGTGGGGCGCTAGCGTCATTCAATGGAGAAAGAAACTGAGATTTCGCTGAAAGAGATCGGGGTGCCTTGTGAGGATCAGCCGACAAGTGACTTAACTGCCTTTGCCATCTGTACTGTTAGCCAACATTCAATTGCTGGAAAATAAATGGGACAAAATGAAAGCATATCCTACCAACGGGACATACATTTTTTTAATATCTTATGTTTCACCGAGTCGTGGCTGAAGGATGACATTAATAACATACAGCTGGTGGGTTATACACTCTATCGGCAGGATAGAACAGCAGCCTCTGGTAAGACAAGGGGCGGCGGCCTATGTATATTTGTAAACAACAGCTGGTGCACGAAATCTAAGAAGTCTCAAGGTTTTTCTCGCCTGAGTTAGAGTGTCTCATGATTAGCTGTATTTTTCGTAGCTGTCTACATACCACTACAGACTGATGCTGACACTAAAACTGCACTCAATGAGCTGTATACCGCCATAAGCAAACAGGAAAATGCTAATCCAGAGGCGGTGCTCCTAGTGGCTGGGGACTTTAATGCAGGGAAACTTAAATCAGTTTTATCTAATTTCTATCAGCATGTTAAATGTGCAACCAGAGAAGAAAAAAAAAACTCTAGACCACCTTTACTGCACACACAGAGACGGGTACAAAGCTCTCCCTCGCCCTCCATTTGGCAAATCTGACCATAATTATATCCTACTGATTCCTGTTTATAAGCAAAAATTAAAGCAGGAAGCACCATTCACTCGGTCTATGAAAAAGTGGTCAGATGAAGCAGATGCTAAACTACAGGACTATTTTGCTAGCACAGACGGGAATATGTTCTGGACTTCTTCCGATGGCATTGAGGACAACACCACCTCAGTCACTGGCTTCATCAATAAGTGCATTGATGATGTCGTTCCCACAGTGACTGTACATACATACCCCAACCAGAAGCCATGGATTACAGGCAACATTCACACTGCGCTAAAGGGTAGAGCTGCCGCTTTCAATGAGCGGGACTCTAACCCGGAAGCTTATAAGAAATCCCGCTATGCCCTCAGATGAACCATCAAACAGGCAAAGCTTCAATAATGGACTAAGATTGAATCGTACTACACCGGCTCCGACTCTCGTCGGATGTGGCAGGGCTTGCAAACTATTACACACTACAAAGGGAAGCACAGCTGAGAGCTGCCCAGTGATACGAGCCTACCAGACGAGCTAAATAACTTCTATGCTCGCTTCGAGGCAAGTAACACTGAAACATGCATGAGAGCATCAGCTGTTCCGGACGACTGTGTGATCACGCTCTCCGCAGCCAATGTGAGTAAGACCTTTAAACAGGTCAACATTCACAAGGCCGCAGGGCCAGACGGATTACCAGGATGTGTACTCCGAGCATGCGCTGACCAACTGGCAAGTGTCGTCCCTGATATTTTCAACCTCTCCCTGTCTGAGTCTGTAATACTAACATGTTTCAAGCAGACCACCATAGTCCCTGTGCCCTATAACACTAAGGTAACCTGCCTAAATGACTACCGACACGTAGCACTCACGTCTGTAGCCATGAAATGCTTTGAAAGGCTGGTCATGGCTCACATCAACACCCTTATCCCAGAAACCCTAGACCCACTCCAATTTGCATACCGCCCCAACAGATCCACAGATGATAGATTCTCTATTGCACTCCACACTGCCCTTTCCCACCTGGATAAAAGGAACACCTATGTGAGAATGCTATTCACTGACTACAGCTCAGCGTTCAACACCATAGTGCCCTCAAAGCTCATCACTAAGCTAAGCACCCTGGGACTAAACACCTCCCTCTGCAACTGGATCCTGGACTTCCTAATGGGCCGTCCCCAGGCGGTAAGGGTAGGTAACAACACATCCGCCACACTGATCCTCAACACGGGGCCCCTCAGGGGTGCGTGCTCAGTCCCCTCCTGTGCTCCCTGTTCCCTCATGACTGCACCTTCAGGCACGACTCCAACACCATCATTAAGTTTGCAGATGACACAACAGTGGTAGGCCTGATCACCGACAACGATGAGACAGCCTATAGGGAGGAGGTCAGAGACCTGACCGTGTGGTGCAAGGACAACAACCTCTCCCTCAACGTGATCAAGACAAAGGAGTTGATTGTGGACTACAGGGAAAGGAGGGCCGAGCACGCCCCCATTTTCATCGACGAGGGTGTAGTGGAGCAGGTTGAGAGCTTCAAGTTCCTTGGCGTCCACATCACCAACAAACTAACATGGTCCAAGTACACCAAGACAGTCGTGAAGAGGGCACGACAAAACCTATTCCCCCTCAGGAGACTGAAAAGATTTGGCATGGGTCCTCAGATCCTCAAAAGGTTTTACAGCTGCACCATCGAGAGCATCCTGACGGGTTACATCACTGCCTGGTATGGCAACTGCTCGGCCTCCGACCGCAAGGCAGTACAGAGGGTAGTGCGTACGCCAAGCTTCCTGCCATCCAGGACCTCTATAACAGGCGTTGTCAGAGGAAGGCCCTAAACATTGTCAAAGGCTCCTGCTACCCTAGTCATAGACTGTTCTCTCTGCTACCGCACGGCAAGCAGTACCGGAATTCCAAGTCTAGATCCAAGAGGCTTCTAAACAGCTTCTACCCCCAAGCCATAAGACTCCAGAACATCTAATCAAATGGCTACCGAGACTATTTGCATTGCCCCCTTCAATGCTGCATAGTAACTTTAATAACTTTACCTACATGTACATATTACCTCAATTACCTCGACACCGGTGCCCCCGCACATTGACTCTGTACCCCCTGTATATAGCCCCACTATTGTTATTTTACTGCGGCTCTTTAATTATTTGTTATTCTTAGCTCTTACTTTTTTTAGGTATTTTCTTAAAACTGCATTGTTGGTTAACTTCTTAGGGATGAGCACACGAGGTGACCGTTTTGGAGAGCCTGGCGTGCCCAAAGTAAAATGCCTCCCATTCAGGCCCAGAAAATAGGATATGCACATATTTGGTACCATTGGATAGGAAACACTCTGAATGTTCCAAAACTGTTAACCATTTGTCTGTGAGTAAAACAGAACGGATATGGCAGGCAAAACCCCGAGGAATTTCTGTCCTGGAAAAAGTGGTTTTCACAGAGTGCCTCATTTGGAACCCCTCCCTCATGAAAATGCCCATAAAAGGGCATATGAATGCAGTACCTATCGCTTCCTCTGGATGTCAACAGTCTCGAGAAAGTGATTTGATTCTGTATAGATGCTTTAGAGCAGAGAAGAAGAGGGAATAAGGAAGTCTCCCTTTGGAACTCTATAGGACTGGGCGNGCGAACCAAATGGAGATTTATGGATAAAATACATGACTTTTTCTAACAAAAGAACCATGGATTGTCTTCGTTGGACACTTAGGAAGACCTCAGCAGAAGTTCTTCAACAGGTAATTGATTTGTTTTCGCTGTGAAATGTGTTTTCTGTGAACCGTGGAGGCTTATGAAATTATGGTAATGGCAAAAATATGTTAGGTGCTACCCTCAAACAATCAAATGTTGTGCTTTCGCCGTAAAGCCTTTTTGAAATCTGACAACGCTGTGATATTGCCAAGAAACAGAGCTTTTGATGAGTATGGAACACTTGTATATTGGTGGATGTTTAATAATTCAACTTTTGGATTTTGAATTTGGCGCCTTACATTTCACCGGGTAGTGTCGGGAGTGGGGCGCTAGCGCCCCAGCAATCCCCAAGAGGCTACGGGCTTGTAAGTAAGCATTTCACTGTAAAGTCTACACCTGTTGTATTCGGCGCATGTGACAAATAAAATTTGATTTGATCAACAGTAAGGTTCTCTATGGACCAGATCAACAGTAAGGTTCTCTATGGACCAGATCAACAGTAAGGTTCTCTATGGACCAGATCAACAGTAAGGTTGTCTATGGACCAGATCAACAATAACGTCATTGCTCAGCACCTTCAGATGTGACTGACTGTGTTCCTTTCAGGAGAGTATAGAGCCGGCAGGGCCCCCTAAAGCTCACCTCCTGTCAGGGTGTCTGCGGTGTAAGCGTCCCCGGACGGCCCCTGTGGAGAACACTCTGCTGCCCCCGGTGGACATCCAGAACTACTGCAGCATCAGTCACGCCTCCTGCGGCCGCACTGAGCACGACCGTGCCGAGGAAGAGGTGGCCAAAGAGAAAGAGCGTATTCCTGTGCGGAGGAGCTGCGAGGTCAAGGAGCTGTCTAATGGACGCATTCACACGGCCCTCCGTCCCGCCCCCCACTCCCAGTCCCTGACCAGCCAACAACAACATCGAGTCAGGAGCATGCAGAACAGGGAGAAGAAGGCTACGCAGATGCTGGCCATTGTGCTTGGTGAGTAGCACTTCTGTTTGTATTAGGCCTATCACCATCTGTATAATGTACTTAGCTCTATTAACTCTACCATGTGATTTGACTGAAAACACGTTGACCATGAGAATGGACCAGTAAAAAAAATAGTTAAGCTATTGCTAAAGGACGTTACATGTGCATCAGTGAGGCTGCTGAGGGGAGGACGGCTCATAATAATGTCCGGAACCGAGCAAATGGAATAGCATCAAACACATGGAAACCATATGTTTTGATACCATTCCGCGCCAGTAATTACCCAGAGCCCGTCCTCCCCAATTAAGGTGCCACCAACCTCCTGTGATGTGCATTGATGGAATGCACTTTAGGGAACTAGTTACAAAAAGGTCAAATGGTAGTGCACTGTTAAAATGAAGTGCTCTGTAACACAAAAACTAGTGGCAACTGAGCTGCCACCACCTTAGAAACGAAACCTTGACTTTGCTGGAGTATTGAAACACGTGGTTGTGAGGTTATTGGGACAGATTTAAGGTGGACTGAAACATTCATCCTGAGGTGTTCTGAAACATGACATGGTGTGCTGTAACATCACTTAATCAAGAGTTGCGCAACACCTTGTCAGGGACTGGGAACACTAACACAGAAAAGGTTGAAAACACTGGTGTTTCGAGTCCTGTCTAGTGCAGAATTAGATCCCTTCTTCTGATGTTTCGAGTCCTATCTAGTGTAGAATTAGACCCCTTCTTCTGGTGTTTCGAGTCCTGTCTAGTGCAGAATTAGATCCCTTCTTCTGGTGTTTCGAGTCCTGTCTAGTGCAGAATTAGATCCCTTCTTCTGGTGTTTCCAAATACTGTGAATGGGAGTCCCTCCTCTTATATGGTGTGCTGATAAACGCCTCATCAGTAATTCCGAAAGGTCAAATGGACAGTATTATGCTCAAACAAAGGATACGAGAAAATACAGTTTTGTTAATAAGTTTGTCCAGGATAATAATGAGTACAAAATGTGTTTTTCAAGACACGATTGAAGCTTTAAATGCTTTCTTATTTGCAAATGATCAAATGACAACAAAATATTAACAGGTCTTTAACATTTTTACATTGATAAAGACCATTCAAAGATCTGTAAGGTATTTATCATATTCTTCCAAAATCAACAGAAATGTGCCATTATATTTCACATTCATGGAATAAAAAAATACAGGAAATGACTTCTAATGTTAGCAGTAGCTGTCATACAAAACTTCAGCCCCTTTCTCAATGCAATCCACTAGTCATCCATTGTGCTAATGTCCTGACCTGAGTCTTTATACTACGGTGATGGTACATGGAAGGTTGTACAGATGAATTGAATCACAGTACAGTTGAGTTAGAGGATATGATTGACAGTTGACAGTTGAGTTGGCATTAATCTGTGATCCTGGCTGTGGTTAGGATTGGCCAGCCGGTGTTTTTCTGCAGGGAAACAGAGATGGCTAATAATAACGACAAGCAATAATGAATGTACATGAATGCATAATTAGGATATCAAATGATATAATATTAATACATTGCAGTACAAATACTATTATTACATATCAATAACAATATGTAAAAATAATATGTGATTAAGCTATGTAAATATAGTGTCAAGATACCAATATGAATGTCAAGTGGGATGCGGTAGGCCAAAGCTAGAGCAGGCTAAAATGGCAGTGGCTAATTAGTTTAGCATATAGCATGTGGGGTATAAATCAAAACAGTAGATACAACTCACGAAGCTAGTATTAACTAAAAAGCAGGCTTTCATTTGCATAAAAAATATAGTGCACGAAAGGTGAAATTACATGACGTGTCAGTTAACTACAGTACATGTAGCATCAAGAAAACAGATCAATGAATCAAAATAGCTGTTTGACTTGGATTATTAGCATTTGTGGCCGAAATGTTACACAAAACAAATGTTCGTATTGACTGAATTCTGTTTTTGTTTCAATGTGATAACATTTTGTACTCACCTTGTCACGTCCTGGCCATAGAGAGCCCTCTGGGTTCTCTATGGTGGTTAGGTCAGGACGTGACTAGGGGGGTTTTCTATGTTGTTGGTTTTGTGTGTGGTTCCCAATTAGAGGCAGCTGTTATTCGTTGCCTCTAATTGGGGATCATACTTAGGTAGTCCTTTTTCCACCTGTGTTTGTGGGATATTGTTTTTGTATGTGCCGTGTGAGCGCTACTTAGTGTCCGATTCAGTTCTTTCTTTGTTGTTTTTTTAATCTGTTTTCACAATTAATAAATATGTGGAATGTCATGCACGCTGCGCCTTGGTCCATTTCCGAACACGAACGTGACAGAATATCCCACCAGTCCAGGACCAATCAGCGTGCCACAAAGGTGAAGGAGAGTTGGACATGGGAGGAGATCATGGGTGGATGCGAGACCCTTCCTTGGCGGGAGTCGCCGAGGAATAATGGGGGACAGCGACGACGCTGGGGTCCGTGTCCACAAGCAGCCCAGGGGCAACCCCAAGATTTTTTTTGGGGGGGCACATGGGGCTGTTGGCCGAGCAGAGGAGAGAGCCAGAGCCTGAATGGGAGATGTTAGAGGAGTTTAGGGACGATATCGGAGAGAGGTGTTGGCAAGGAGTAGCCCAGCCCGGGTACGTCCTGTGCCAGCTCTCTGCACTCGCCCTGAAGTGAGTGTCACCAGTCCGGTGCAACCTGTGCCGGCTCCACGCACCAGGCCTCCAGTGCGCCTTCCCAGCCCGGTACGTCCTGTGTCGGCTCCCCGCACTCGCCCTGAAGAGCGTGTCACCAGTCCGGTGCAACCTGTGCCGGCTCCACGCACCAGGCCTCCAGTGCGCCTTCCCAGCCCGGTACGTCCTGTGTCGGCTCCACGCACTCGCCCTGAAGAGCGTGTCACCAGTCCAGTGCAACCTGTGCCGGCTCCACGCAACAGGTCTCCAGTGCGCCTTCCCAGCCCGGTGCCATGGCCGGAGCCTTCCTCTGCGCCGGTGCCCAGTCCAGGCACGGCATGCAGTCCCGCTCCATGGCCGGAGCTTTTCTCTGCGCCGGTGACCAGTCCAGGCACAGCGTTCAGCCCGGCTCCATGGCCGGATCCGCGGTCTGAGTGGGTGCTACGTCCCGCACCGGAGCCGCCACCGACGCTAGTGGCCCACCCGAACCCTCCCCAATATAGTTTCAGGTTTTGCGGCCGGAGTCCGCACCTTTGTGGGGGGGGGGTACTGTCACGTCCTGGCCATAGAGAGCCCTCTGGGTTCTCTATGGTGGTTAGGTCAGGACGTGACTAGGGGGGTTTTCTATGTTGTTTATTTCTATGTTGGTTTTGTGTGTGGTTCCCAATTAGAGGCAGCTGTTTCTAATTGGGGATCATACTTAGGTAGTCCTTTTTCCACCTGTGTTTGTGGGATTTTGTGGGATTTTGTTTTTGTATGTGCCGTGTGAGCGCTACTTAGTGTCCGATTCAGTTCTTTGTTGTTTTTTGTCTGTTTTCACAATTAATAAATATGTGGAACGTCATGCACGCTGCGCCTTGGTCCATTTCCGAACACGAACGTGACACACCTCTTCATTGACCCATGCTTTCTTGGATTGTTTCAGCTGAGCATTTAGTGTGCTCTCACCTGTCTGAGTTGGTGAAGGACCTCAATACAGGGGAGGTGCCTGCACTTTAGAAATGTTACCTCCGCTATAACTTACATAGCCCTAAACATTTTGATTGTAACATTATTTATAATCTCACAAAGTTGCCTGGAAACTGTAGTCTATAATTAGTGCCAAAGTCTACCTTAGGAAAAGTATTACATTCCCAGTGTCTTCTTTAAAATCTTAATGAAAATATTGACAGAACATTCCATATTTACAATCAATATTTATGCTATAAATCATATGCAATTTAAAAGCATTGGATTGTATGAGAGACATTATTTTAGTGTTTTGGTGCTGCCTTTTACATGCACTGAAACATCAGAAAGTGTTTTCACAGCACTCTCTAAAAAACACGATTCAGATTGAAGAGCCACTTTGGGTGTTTCAGAGTACTTCCATTCTGTTTTTAAGTACATTCATTGTATAATAACACCAGATCTCAGTTCAGGTGCACTACCTTTCATGGTTTTCCGACACAACGATGGTGTTTTGAGTCGTTCTATTTCAACAGTGTGGGAGATGATAGACTGTGAACACTGTTGTACAATACTGAGGTTATGGCCATGGGAGTCAGAGGACAGAATCACTTTCCCTTGCAGATCTATTACCGCCATTGTAACACCATTATACTCTACAACACAATAGAACAATGTCTACAGTGCACTATAAAGCCAATATATTTCCTATGTGGGATATCAGTTACAATTCATTCTCTTCACAGCTGGGTGCCTAGCACTAGTTAGTCTGCAGCTCTTTAGTCTGCAGACTAACTAGTCTTTAGTCTTTAGTCAATCAGAACAAACCATTGGAAAGCTCAAATGTAAATTGGTTGGGTGGATCCAAAGATAGATATCCACTCTATGAGACCAAACACCTGCTACCAAACATCTCTCTTTTTTTCACACACATACACACACACACACACACACACTGTAATGATTAGCAGTGGTGTTGACGGCCATTGGTCGAGGCTGTTCACTGTGAGAGCTGACATGTTGGTGAGTCCATGCCCTACTGAGTGACACTGAAGCTAATCAGAGGTGTCTACTTAATTAGACAGAGGAGTCACACACACGCATACACAGAGCAGATGTCCTCAGCCTCACACACTCCCTAGCTTCTCTGGCCAAGAGAGAATTGGATTGGTCTTTGAACTGTGGGGGAGACACTTTCTAAATTCCACATTGACCCTTAGCCCCCCCCAGCCCACTACCCTAAGCACTCCCTCCCCCCAACCCTTTAAGAACCCCCCCAACCCTCTAAGCACTCCCTCCCTCTCCCCAACCCTCTACCCTCTAAGCACTCCCTCTCCCCAACCCTCTAAGCACTCCCTCCCTTTCCCAAACTTTTACCCTCTAAGCACTCCCACCCAACCCTCTAAGCACTCCCTCCCTCTCCCCAACCCTCTACCCTCCAAGCACTCCATCCCCCCAACCCTATACCCTCTCAGCATTCCCTCCCCCTCAACCATCTAAGCACTCCCTCCCCCCAACCCTCTACCCTCTAAGAACTCCTGTGGATCTATAACTATGAGAAGGTGTAAGCAAGCCAAGTACTACATTGCTTAAATCTGATTCTTCCAAATCTACAATGTCAAATCATAATTTGATCACTCTGAAAATTGTCCTTCGCCGCAGGAAATTCAAATGAGCTTTGTGATTTACATACATTTACTGAAAACCAGGCAGAATAAATGTCTTGCTACTGTAGGTCCTACTACTGCGAACATACAAATATACAAAAAAAAATCTGAAATCCAGACATACCCATCAACAACCGTCCTTTTATATAGCTTAATAACACAAGATAGATATTGGTCTCCACTACGACTTACAAGTGTATCGGAAATGCAGCCGTAGGCTACACCTAAACTATAGCCTACTGTAGCCTATCGGAACAAATTTCCCATTTTAAATGATCACTTTTATGAGAATAATAAAATCCTCTTGCTGCAGGATTATTTTATTCCTGTGGCGAAATTGGTCAAATTAAGATCCTACACCTGTACTTAATGTGTCTATAGGGGATATTGATCTACTTGGAATTCTGCCAATGTGTTGAAGTTGCTGTGTGTTAAAACATATTATTATTACTACTAATGTACTCCCTCTCTCTTTTACTCTTTCACTCCCTTGCTTTATCTCGCTTTCCCTCTGTCACGTTTCATCTCTTGTTCTGTCTCCCCCTCTCTCTCCCTCCATCATGCACTCTCTCTCTCTCTCTCCCCCCTCTATCATACTCTCCCTCTTTCTTTCACTGAGCTTTTTCCTTCTTCTCTCTCCCTCTTCCCATTCCTCTCTCAATTCAATTTCAATTTAAGGGGCTTTATTGGCATGGTAAACATATATATTTACATTGCCATGCAAGTGAAGTAGATAAACACAAGTGAAATAAACATTAAAATTAACAGTAAACATTACAATGATAAAACTTCCAAAAGAATAGAGGCATTTTAAATGTCATATTTTGTCTATACACAGTGTTGCAACGATGTGAAAATAATTAAAGTACAAAAGGGAAAATAAATAAAAGTTAGTAACCACTTTTGGAGCTAACTAGAGCTTTTAAATAATATCCTGATGTTGACAGCAGATGAGAGTTGTATTCATAAAATGGCTAACTTAGCTAGCTAGCATATATGTGTGTAACCGGTGTGAAATGGCTAGTTAGCTAGCGGGGTGCGCGCTAACAGCGTTTCAATCGGTGACGTCACTCGCTCTGAGACCTTGAAGTAGCCGCGGCTTTTGTGGCGCGATGGGTAACGATGCTTCGTGGGAGGCAGTTGTTGATGTGTGCACAGGGTCCCTGGTTCGAGCCCAGGTAGGGGCGAGGAGAGGGACAGAAGCTATACTGTTACATATATATACAACATTGGGTGGTTAGTTAGCTAACCAGATGAGCTAGCTAGCAAACAATGTAACAAAACTGTAATTTCGGATAAAAGAAAAATCTAACAGGCTCTGCATTTCAGTGATTTAGCCATTTAAACAATTGGTTTTTGGATAAAAACAAAAAAATTGTAAAGCCCTCAATGGCTTTAATGTGTTTCTAACATGAGCTTGTCCAAGGTGTTCAGCTCTATGAGGGTTGCTACCCATTGGGATTGGTTCCCTAACATTCTGGGGTGGGGCTTAGCGAAGGGTCAATAGAACAATTACCTCCACTGCTGGGTGCCTTGCACAAATTAAGTCTGCAGTTCTAGTGTCTTTAGTAAGAACAAACCATTGGAAAGCTCAAATTTTAAATTGGATGGATCCAAAGATAGATATCCACTCTATGAGACCAAACACCTGCTACCAAACGTCTATCTCTTTCACACACTCACACAAACACACACAGAGCAGATATCCTCACCCACTCCCTAGCTTTTCTGGCCAAGAGAGAATTAGATTGGTCAGCCATGTCATATATGACTTGGACATCTTTGAACTGTGGAGGAGACATTTTCTAAATTCCACTCCCCTTCCCCCAAGCCTCTAAGAACTCCCTCCCCAAGCCGGATCCGGCCGGTGACACACTTCTATTTCTATCCAGTCTGCGCGATGAATTGGGTTGTCAATTCAGTTAGGCCGGCTTCCATGCCTACCGCCCGCGGTGCGCTGCACTACAAGTCACAGCAAACACTGCCAACGTACTGCACGCCAAATGGCAGTGCATCTCCACACACAACCCTCCTCCCAGACCCACCTACACCAGAGCACAGTGCGCTGTATCATATAATCACTAATAGCACTGACCGAATCTTCTATCGGACCGAAAGTTGAAACGTGTTGTGGGCTAAATGTCCATGCCAAGTTTCGGATCCAACGGGTCATTGCTGTTGCCTACAGAAAATGGCATATTGGTTGTCATAAAGATAAAAGATTGTTCACATGCGGGTATAAGTTACTACTTAAGGAGAATAGGGCACACAAGCGACTGCCAGTGTAAATAAGTCAACAGTTGAGTCATCTACTTTATGAAATTACAGCCTGATGCGCTCACTTTGCTGAATTCAGCGTCAATTGCGCTGCTTTCGTGTGTCCGGTTTACAGCGCGCAGCGGAGGGAAAGTGTTCAGACACATGCCAGTCGTAACAAGGCTACTAAAATGTTGCAGTCTGCCTTCAGTTTTTAAAGCTTGAAAATGAATAACCAAAAAACTAAACCTGCAACAAAACACCATACAAATGAGAAACATGTAGGCCTATTACAGCAACATTTGAGCAGTAGCCTAGGCTGGCTACTCAACTACAATACATGTTGAATGCTGCATTCAACTGCACCGGTGATCCATGCAGTGCGACAAAATACAAAAACTGGTTTTAAGTTTAAAAGTTAGTGTACGTTTATTTTTTAAATTAAACTTTTTGATTAGGGTTGCAGCATATTATGCACATCTGCAAGCATAGCAGCAAAGGCTGTAGAAATGATTTCTCTCTTTTAATATGTTAAAATGCTATATACAGCATCCTATGTACATCAGTGGACATTATAAAGGGCCATATTTGTCCAAAAAAAACAACAGCCAGTTGTAAAAACAAACATAATAAGCTATGTCTGGCCTGCAAATTCCTTGTTTTTTCAATATGGCCTGTGCACTGATAGTTTGACAGCCCTGCTCTAAGCACTCCCTCCTCTAACCAACCCCCCACCCTCTACCCTCTAAGCACTCACCCCCCACCCTCTACCCTCTAACCACCCACACACCCTCTACCCTCTAAGCACTCCCCCCCACCC
>QNTS01001548.1:238486-271763 GCA_003317085.1 Hucho hucho | reverse complement strand
GGGGGGGGGGGGCAGATCCAGGTGCCTTGTGAGAATTCGTAGGCGAGTGGGTAACCCGCCTCTACCATCCGTTCTATTGGCCAACGTGCAATCACTAGAAAATAAACTGGATGAGCTCCGGTCGAGACTATCCTACCAACGGGACATTAAAAACTGTAATATCATATGTTTCACTGATAATATACAGTTGACTGGGTTTTCCATGCATCAGCAGGACAGAACAGCTACGTCCGGTAAGATGAAGGGTGGTGGTGTGTGCCTATTTGTCAATAACAGCTGGTGTGCGATGTCTAATATTAAGGAATTCTCAAGGTATTGCTCGCCTGAGGTAGAGTACCTCATGATAATCTGTAGACCACACTATCTCCTAAGAGTTCTCATCTATATTTTTTTGTAACCGTCTATTTACCACCACAAACTGATGCTGGCACTAAGACCGCACTCAACAAGCTGTATAAGGCCATAAGCAAACAAGAAAATGCTCATCCAGAAGCGGCGCTCCTAGTGGCCAGGGACTTTAATGCAGGCAAACTTAAATCTATTTCTACCAGCATGTCACATGTGCAACCAGAGGAAAAAAAATTCTAGACCATCTTTACTCCACACACACAGACGCATACAAAGCTCTCCCTCACCCTCCATTTGACAAATCTGACCATAATGCTATCCTCCTGATTCCTGCTTACAAGCAAAAACTAAAGCAGGAAGTACCAGTGACTCGTCTCAATACGGAAATGGTCAGATGACGCGGATGCTACACTACAGGACTGTTTTGCTAGCACAGACTGGAATATGTTCCGGGATTCATCCAATGGTATTGAGGAGTATACCACCTCAGTCACCAGGCTTTATCAATATATGCATCGACGACTTCGTCCCCACAGTGACCATACGTACATAGCCCAACCACACATCTGCCACGCTGATCCTCAACATGGGGGCCACTCAGGGGTGCATGCTTAGTTCCCTCCTGTACTCCCTGTTCACTCATGACTGCACAGCCAGGCACGACTCCAAAACCATCATTAAGTTTGCTGATGACACAACAGTGGTAGGCCTGATCACCGACAACGATGAGACAGCCTATAGGGAGGAGGTCAGAGACCTGGCCGTGTGGTGCCAGGACAACAAACTCTCCCTCAACGTGAGCAAGACAAAGGAGCTGATCGTTTACTACAGGAACAAGAGTGCTGAACAGGCCCCCACTCACATCGACAGGGCTGTAGTGGAGCGGGTCGAGAGTCTAAAGTTCCTTGGTGTCTACATCACCAACAAACTATCACGGTCTAAACACACCAAGATAGTCATGAAGAGGGCACGACAACGCCTTTTCCCCCTCAGGAGACATGGGTCCCCAGATCCTCAAAAGGTTCCTACAGCTGCACTATTGAGAGCATCCTGACTGGTTGCATCACCGCCTGGTATGGCAACTACCCGGCACCCGACTGTAAGACGCTACGGAAGGTAGTGCGTACGGCCCAGTACATCACTGGGGCCAAGCTTCCTGCCATCCAGGACCTCTGTACCAGGCGGTGTCAGAGGAAGGCCCAAAAAATTGTCAAAGACTCCAGTCACCCTAGTCATAGACTGTTCTCTCTGCTACTGCACGGAAAGCGGTACCGGAGCACCAAGTCTAGGTCCAAAAGGCTCCTTAACAGCTCCTACCCCAAAGCCATAAGACTGCTGATCAAATAATCAAAGCCACCCAGACTATTTGCATTGACCCCCCCCNTAACTTGTACCCCCGCACATTGAATCCCCTGTATATAGCCTCGTTATTGTTCTTTTATTGTGTCACTTTTTTTAAACTTTCGTTTATTTAGTAAATATTTTCTTAACTAAATTTTCTTAACTGCATTGTAAGCATTTCACAGTAAGGGGTACACCTGATGTATTCAGCGAATGTGACAACATTTGATTTGATATTGATATCTGCATGTTGATATTTCAAAGTCAAAGTCACCATTATTAGTCAGTTGTACAACCGAATGCCTTCAACTGAAATGTGTCTTCCGCATTTAACCCAACCCCTCTGAATCAGAGAGGTGCGGGGGGCTGCCTTAATCGACATCCACGTCTTCGGCGCCTGGGGAACAGTGGGTTAACTGCCTTGTTCAGGGGCAGAACGACAGATTTTTACCTTGTCAGCTCGGGGATTCGATCCAGCAACCTTTCGAGGTAGGGTAACATAGCACAAAAACACGAGAGAAACAATTGGAGGCTAAAAATACTATCTCATTTTCTCTCTCTTACTCTGTTGATATTTGAATATTGATATCTGCATTCTGTGCTGCCATCATGTCTGGAAAATATGGTGCGTATGCTAGAAATCGTGTGTGTGTGTGCTTCTCTCTCCGTTTTTACTGACTGAGTGTTTCTACTGACTGAGTGTTTCTACTGACTGAGTGTTTGTTCAGACTCCTGTGTGTTCTGGTGTTCTCCTCTAGTTCTAACTTTACTGTGTGAAGTGTCCCACGCTCCACGCTGTATAGACTGAGGCTAAAGCTATGTAGACAGGGCCAGCTATGTAAACACTCTCACACACACCCCTTCCCCTCCTCCTCTCTCTCTCTTTCTCTTTCTCTCTCTCTCTCTCCTTCTCATTCCACCTTTCTCATTCTCTTTCCTCTTCTGTTTCCCTCCCTCCGCTCTCGCTTCTTCTTTCTTCTTCACATTCTCTCTCTCTCGCTCTCTCTATCATCCAACAAAAACTCAGAGCCTTGACAAACTGTGTGTGTGTTAGCATCCAACCCCGGGCAAATAAATAGAGCTGAAGGACAGTTATGGCACCTCTAACAGTCTAGAACTTTTATTCCTTTGCATTTCATTGTGTCTCACTCTCCACCCACTAGCGCTCACTGTTTCCTCCCACCACTGTCACAGAGCAGTCGCACATGCAGTCACACACACACATGCACACGCACACGCACACTCATACTGTGTGTTCTTCATACATACACACACAGACATTCTCACAAAAACAGTCACACAGTTAACATAAATTGTGTCTGCGTATAAAGTATGTGCAGATTTCTGGCATAATGGTGTGAGATGAGGATTACGGTCCCAGAGATGTGCTTGTAGTCTTTGATGATTGTAACAGTTGTGAATAGAAACAGAGCAGTGGACTGGGAACCATTGCATGCCTATATACTATTCTATTTTCTACATCCTGCTATTTTCTTTACTTTTGAACCGGAACCCCAACAGAAGCTAGCCAGCTAACTAGCTACTAGTCAGCTAGCCACTGCTAGCGGTGATCAGCTACCTTTAGCCCGGACAACTCTCGCCAGTCTGCACAGCGCGACAAATCGGACTCATTTTTCTCCATATCTCCGGATTCCTACCGCAAGCTCTGAACCTTTTCACCTGGATCATCGCAGCTAGCTAGCTGCTATCCGATTGGCCACTCCTGGCTAACGTCTCTGTCCCGAAGCAAGAACCAATTAGTCTGGAGCTAGCCTTGCTAGGCCCATCTCCCGGCTAGCCGAAGAGGTCCATCAGCCACTCCTTGGGCTACAATACCTATTTTGCCAATTGGCCTGGACTCCCGCCGACCCATCACAACTGGACTACCGACGTAATTCGCCCAAGTTTTTTTTTCTCCAACTGGCTTCTCCGTTGTGACGTCCCCTGAATGCCCATCTGCTAGCCGCGGCCCGCTAGCTGCCTGAATCGCCTTGTCTCCGGCCCGCCGAGCCACTCACTGGACCCCTATGATCACTTTGCTACGTATGCCTCTCCCGAATGTCAATATGCCTTGTCCATTGCTGTTTTGGTTAGTAATGATTGCCTTATTTCATTGTAGAGCCTCTAGCCCTGCTCAATATGCCTTAGTTAACCCTTTAGTTCCACCTCCCACACATGCGGTGACCTGACCTGGTTTAAATGATGTTTCTAGAGACAATATCTCTCTCATCGTCACTCAACGCATAGGTTTACCTCCACTGTATTCACATCCTACCATACCTTTGTCTGTACATTATGCCTTGAATCTATTCTACTGTGCCCAGAAACCTGCTCCTTTTACTCTATGTTCCGAACGTACTAGACGACCAGTTCTTATAGTCTTTAGCCGTACCCTTATCCTACTCCTCCTCTGTTCCTCTGGTGATGTAGAGGTTAATCCAGGCCCTGCAGTGCCTAGCTCCACTCCCATTCCCCAGGCGCTATCATTTGTTGACTTCTGTAACCGTAAAAGCCTTGGTTTCATGCATGTTAACATTAGAAGCCTCCTCCCTAAGTTTGTTTTATTCACTGCCCTAGCACACTCTGCCAACCCGGATGTCCTAGCCGTGTCTGAATCCTGGCTTAGGAAGACCACCAAAAACCCTGAAATTTCCATCCCTAACTATAACATTTTCCGACAATATAGAACTGCCAAAGGGGGCGGAAATGCAATCTACTGCAGAGATAGCCTGCAGAGTTCTGTCTTACTATCCAGGTCTGTGCACTAACAATTTGAGGTTCTACTTAAAAATCCACCTTTCCAGAAACAAGTCTCTCACTGTTGCCGCTTGCTATAGACCACCTTCTGCCCCAAGCTATGCCCTGGACACCATATGTGAACTGATCGCCCCCCATCTATCTTCAGGGCTCGTGCTGTTAGGTGACCTAAACTGGGACATGCTTAACACCCCGGCCATCCTACAATCTAAGCTTGATGCCCTCAATCTCACACAAATTATCAAAGAACCTACCAGCACAACCCCAAATCCGTAAACACGGGCACTCTCATAGATATCATCTTAACCAACCTGCCCTCCAAATACACCTCTGCTGTCTTCAACCAGGATCTCAGCGATCACTGCCTCATTGACTGCATCCGAAATGGGTCTGCGGTTAAACGACCACCCCTCATCACTGTCAAACGCTCCCTAAAACACTTCAGCGAGCATGCCTTTCTAATGGACCTGGCACGGGTATCCTGGAAGGATATTGACCTCCTTCCGTCAGTAGAGGATGCCTGGTTATTCTTTAAAAGTGATTTTCTCACCATCTTAAATAAGCATGCCCCATTCAAAAAATGCAGAACCAGGAACAGATATAGCCCTTGGTTCTCTCCAGACCTGACTGCCCTTGACCAGCACAAAAACATCCTGTGGCGTACTGCATTAGCATCGAATAGCCCCTTCGATATGCAACTTTTCAGGGAAGTTAGGATTCAATATACTCAGTCAGTTAGGAAAGCTAAAGCTAGCTTTTTCAAACAGAAATTTGCATCCTGTAGCACAAACTCCAAAAGGTTCTGGGACACTGTAAAGTCTGTGAAGAATAAGAGCACCTCCTCCCAGCTGCCCACTGCACTGAGGCTAGGAAACACTGTCACCACCGATAAATCCGCGATAATTGAGAATTTTATTGAGCATTTTCCTACGGCTGGCCATGCTTTCCACCTGGCTACCCATACCCCGGTCAACAGCCCTGCACCCCCCACAGCAACTTCCCCAAGCCTCCCCCATTTCTCCTTCACCCAAATCCAGATAGCTGATGTTCTGAAAGAGCTTCACAATCTGGACCCCTACAAATCAGCCGGGCTAGACAATCTGGACCCTCTCTTTCTAAAATTATCCACCGAAATTGTTGCAACCCCTATTACTAGCCTGTTCAACCTCTCTTTTGTATTGTCTGAGATCCCCAAAGATTGGAAAGCTGCCGTGGTCATCCCCCTCTTCAAAGGGGGAGACACTCTAGACCCAAACTGCTACAGATCTATATCTCTCCTACCCTGCCTTTCTAAGGTCTTCGAAAGCCAAGTTAACAAACAGATCACCGACCATTTCGAATCCCACCGTACCTTCTCCGCTATGCAAACTGGTTTCCGAGATGATCATGGGTGCACCTCAGCCACGCTCAAGGTCCTAAACGATATCATAACCGCCATCGATAAGAGACAATACTGTGCAGCTGTATTCATCGGCCAAGGCTTTCGACTCTGTCAATCACCACATTCTTATCGGCAGACTCAACAGCCTTGGTTTCAGAGTTCAGTGTGTCAAATCGGAGGGCCTGTTGTCCGGACCTCTGACAGTCTCTATGGGGGTGCCACAGGGTTCAATCCTCGAGACCGACTCTTTTCTCTGTATACATCAATGATGTTTCTCTTGCTGCTGGTGATTCTCTGATCCACCTCTACGCAGACGACACCATTCTGTATACTTCTGGCCCTTCTTTGGACACTGTGTTAACTAACCTCCAGACGAGCTTCAATGCCATACAACTCTCCTTCCGTGGCCTCCAACTGCCCACACCTGCCCTCTCGCTGCCCACACCTGCCCACCCGTCCAGCATCACTACTCTGGACGGTTCTGACTTAGAATATGTGGACAACTACAAATACCTAGGTGTCTGGTTAGACTGTAAACTCTCCTTCCAGACTCAGATTAAGCATCTCCAATCCAAAATTAAATCTAGAATCGGCTTCCTATTTCGCAACAAAGCGTCCTTCACTCATGCTGCCAAACATACCCTCGTAAAACTGACTATCCTACCGATCCTTGACTTCGGCGATGTCATTTACAAAATAGCCTCCAACACCCTACTCAGCAAATTGGATGCAGTCTATCACAGTGCCATCCGTTTTGTCACCAAAGCCCCATACACTACCCACCACTGCGACCTGTATGCTCTCGTTGGCTGGCCCTCGCTTCATATTCGTCGCCAAACCCACTGGCTCCAGGTCATCTACAAGTCTTTGCTAGGTAAAGCCCCGCCTTATCTCAGCTCACTGGTCACCATAGCAGCACCCACCCGTAGCACGCGCTCCAGCAGGTATATTTCACTGGTCACCCCCAAAGCCAATTCCTCCTTCGGCTGCCTTTCCTTCCAGTTCTCTGCTGCCAAAGACTGGAACGAACTGCAAAAATCACTGAAGCTGGAGACTCATATCTCCCTCACTAGTTTTAAGCACCATCTGTCAGAGCAGCTCACAGATCACTGCACCTGTACATAGCCCATCTGTATATAGCCCATCCAACTACCTCATCCCCATACTGTTATTTATTTGATTTATTTTGCTCCTTTGCATCCCAGTATCTCTACTTGCACATATATCACTCCAGCGTTTAATTGCTATATTGTAATTATTTCGCCACTATGGCCTATTTATTGCCTTACCTCCCTTATCCTACCTCATTTGCACACACTGTGTATTGACTTTTTCTTTTGTGTTATTGACTGTATGTTTGTTTATTCCATGTGTAACTCTATGTTGTTGTTTGTGTCGCACTGCTTTGCTTTATCTTGGCCAGGTCGCAGTTGTAAATGAGAACTTGTTCTCAACCAGCCTACCTGGTTAAATAAAGGGGAAATAAATATACGGCTTTGAATATAATGAATGTTCTTCTACGTTCTCTCACACAGCTATATTTACAGTAACAGATTGGGGATGTATAACCTCCCTACTCAGCTTCACATATACGTTCAGTGTACATAGTCACTGCACACTCTACAAAGTTTGGCACTAGACAGACCAAAATGGCGGAACTTCAATATAAAAGCGGGAAAAAAATGAAAACAAATCAGTATGTTGGAGCTGCTCCATGCTCGTAACCATGGCATGGTAACCATAGCGTTGTTGCCGTGGCGCTGTGCTGTGATCATGGTGCTGTTGTGCAGCAGTAGTGTAGCCGTGACTAGACTAGGGTTATCTACAGTGGCAGTCAGTGCTATCCTGCTGGGAGCCCTCTAGCTATGTACATCATTACATGTTCTATCACTGAATGCCTAAACACCCTCTTCCCCCATTAACCCATGAAATGCATCTCCCCCCTCCTCCATCTCCCTTTAGTGTGTGTAGTTTACTTTTTTTATACTTTGGATATCGCTGTTCAACATTAAAAGTTCATATGACTAGAGGATGTCTTTAAAGATCCAATGCAGATGTTTTTCTCTCAATATCAAATCATTTATGGGTGATAATTAAGTACCTTACTGTGGTTGTTTTCATTTAAAATGGTAAAAAATAAACAAAAATAGCTTCTTAGCAGAGGGCAATTTCTCAAGCAATAATTTTACTAGGACTGTCTGGGAGTGGTCTGAGTGAGGCGGGGAAAATGGAAAATTAGCTGTTAATTGCAGAAAGGTTTGGAACTATCTTATTGGTCTATTAACTAATTTGTTGCATGGTGATGTCATCAGGCAGGCCAAATCTCCATCCCATAAAAACAGGCTGAAATTTCAGGTAGTCTTTTCAAACAGCTCTTACACTAAAAGGGCATTATCATAATTTTCTCAATTTCACAGTATTATTCAAACCAGTATTATTCCAAAACACAGGAAAATCACATTTGACTGCACTGGGCCTTTTAAGGTAGCTAACCAGCCATACAGTACTGTTTCATGCTGCTGTATATCCACTTCTATTAGAGATTAGAGGACCCAGAGAATTACCAACAGAATAGAACCGTGATTATCATCTGTAGGCCCAGGTCCCAACCAGGAAGCTGCCTGCCACTGCACACTCAATGACAGGAAGGACAGAGGGAGAGAGAGGGGGAGCGAGAGAAGTGATAGATTAAGAAAAATCCAACAATTTATCCCAAAATGTGTGAGAGAAAGGTAAGGGCAAACCAGCCTTCCCACTGGGCACAAACTGGTTGAATCAACGTTTCAATGTAATTTGTCAACGTATTGTGACGTGGAATCTACATGGAAATTACATTGGATTTGAAAAAAGTTATCAACTGTTGTTTTGAGGGGGAAATTTCAATCACAGGATTATATCATCGATGTAAACAAATTTCAACATAGACAACCCCTATATGAAATAGGTTTAATTTGTACCTTTGAAACAACGTCAGATCTTCAACGTTATATCCACTATCAGAAAATTACTACACACTGGGCAGCACCTCCTACTGGAGAGTTGATCCATCTACAGCTATTCTCCCATCCAGGGTTTTAACCAAGCCCAGCCCAGTTTAGCTTTGATGTTTGTCACTGACTACTACCAACGTGTTATCATGAGAATGATTATTGAGAGATCTCTTAATAATGAAATATATTCACTGTTGCTATCGAAGTCATTCCAAATGGTAGGTTTAATAGAGTAAATTAAATATCATCAATGATACTATGGCCTATATAGCATTTTCAAAGTCATTGTCATGACTGTCCTGTGAGGAACCGAATGTGACAGATTAGCTTGGCAATAGATGACAGTAACCAGACCTCTCTCACCCACAGAAGGTGGGAGGAGGGAGCTGGTGGGGGTTAACAGCTCACACCCTGTCATAAATTAAAGTAGAGGAGATCCAGAGAGATCTCCCTCTCCAAAATCCACAAAAGAATGTGCTTTGTCTACACACACAGTCTTCCCGCCGAAACCCTAACACGTTCTAAAGTGAATACTGGAACAATATTTCTAACATAAGAACGTGGGAATGGTCAGAGATGATCTATAGAAAATTCATGTCATATTGGTTTAATTTTGTGATGTCATTAAAAAGGTTATAAAAGAAATACTGTAACTTGGAAAGTATTTCCCATTTATCTGTCAAGTTTCCATCCTTAATGTTGTGTATGAAATATGAAAAATTATGCAAGTATGTTTGTTAGGATAGGGATGTGATTTTAGGAGCCATAAGAGTATTTGTCTTCTATAAACTGTGCACAGTAAGTAGCCACACCCCGAGTGAGGTCAGAGAGCTTGTCAATCTGACGGAACCGGCTTTTTCAAGACAGTGCATAAAAGTATTGGTAAAGAAATTAACATTAGACCAGAAAAAGATGAAGAGGTAGCTAAACGTTTGAAATGGTTGGAACTTTGAACCTCAACACGAGGCAAAGAAAATAAACTCACCTCCCAGACCAGAGAGGCGTGTAGAGCTGCAGCTCAGGTCCAGAGTGGTTTGAACCCTGAATACCCACACGATTTGTAGAAGAAAACTCCCCTCTCAGAGAGCTGGTTCCGACAGAGATAAACAGCAAACGAAGGCATTCACACATAAATACATTCATTATTTCTTAATTCAAACGGGCTGCAGTTCATGTGCAAAGATTTCTGTGAGAATAGTTTCTAAAATGTATCAACGATAAGTGTCTCTCTTTCTTTTTCTCTCTTTCTCTCTCCATGTCGTTGTGTAAAAAGCCACCATATTGTGTAATTTTTGTGTGTATGTGTTAAGTGTGTATGTTTATTCTGTGATATTATTTAGTTAGCTAGTAAGGAAATAATTAAACCAATTTGTGTAGTGCTGAATCATGAGTAAGGCTGGGGTTTTTGCAGATCCAGATCCAGGTTACGACTGTTCAGAATTATGATAAGAGGTTATAATTAATATGTTGACTGTTTTATGGATTTGATAGGTAAAGACCTTTAGGGTTGTTGTGTGGTGTTGTTAATTATGACAGTGGTGTGGTAGATTGAGTGTTTGTGTATATGAGTGTGGTGTGGTAGATTAAGTGTTAGTGTATATGTGTGTGGTGTGGTAAATTGAGTGTTTGTGTATATGTGTGTGGTGTGGTAAATTGAGTGTTTGTGTATATGTGTGTGGAGTGCATGTGTACAGTGCCTTCAGAAAGTATTCACACCCCTTGACTTTTTCCACATTTTGTTGTGTTACAGCCTGAATTTAAAATTGATTTAATTTGTGTTTACAAATTTAAAATTTATTTAATTCATGTTTACAAATTAACTCAAATAAAAGCTGAAATGTCTTGAGTCAATAAGCCTTCAACCCCGTTGTTATGGCAAGCATAAATACGTTTAGGAGTAAAAATGTGCTTAACAAGTCACAAGTTGCATATGGACTAACTCTGTGTGCAATAATAGTGTTTAACATAATTTTTGAATGACTACCCCATCTCTGTACCCCACACATACAATTATCTGTAAGGTACCTCAGTTGAGCAGTGAATTTAAAGCACAGATTCAACCACAAAGACCAGGGAGGTTTTCCAAATGGTTTGCAAAGAAGGGCACATATTGATAGATGGATAAAAAAGAAGTAGACATTGAATATCCCTTTAAACATGGTGAAGTTATTAATACCACTTTAGATGGTGTATCAATACATCCAGTCACTACAAAGATGCAGGCGCTCTTCCTAACTCAGTTGCAGGAGAGGAAGGAAACCGCTCAGGGATTTCACCATGAGGCCAACAGTGATTTTAAAACAGTTACAGAGTTCATTGGCTGTGATAGGAGACAACTGAGGATGGATCAACAACATTGTAGTTACTCCACAACTAAACATAAATGACAGCGTGAAAAGAAGGAAGCCTGTACAGAATAAAAATATCCCAAAACATGCATATGTCATGTCTTTAGTAGCATTAAGTGTGCAGATTGTAATTTTATCAAATCAATTCTCTGTTATTATTATTATGTGATTAAACTAATCATGTAAATTTAATTAACTAGGAAGTCGGGGCACCACGGAAAATTTTCAGATTACAAAGTTATAATTTTCCGAATATAACTTCAGATATTTTAATATCTGATCATTTAGTCTTCTATTAATTAATTATTCTTTACCTTACGTCAGTCTCATTTCAAACATCGTAGAATTCTTGGTTTTCTGCACGAACCCAGCCTAAACTATGAATCATCCATACACCAATTGATTTAATCATTTATTTATTTATTTACTTACTAACTAAATAATCACAGAAATGCATAGCAAACAAACAGTAGATATAGATATTGGTTACTAACAATGATAGGGAATATCCCCTAGTGGCTAAACCGATATAACGGCTTGGTATACAAAGAAAAGGGGTGTAGACCGATAAAGGAGCAGGAAAGACAAAATGGATCACTACACACAGTTGATAATTATATTAATCGAAATGCTAATCCTTTGCACATGAATACTCACTCATTCGGGAATAATTGCAATCAATATATTTACGCCCATATGTTGTCATGATCTTCTCTGTTGGAATCGTCGGTCCGTAGACAGTTCATCAGAGAGTCTCTGGTTACTTCTGGTGGTAGCTCTATCGGTGGCTCCTGATAGTGTCTGTTGTAATGGATACGTCAGGCGTCCATTTTCCTCAGAATAGATGTTTCGGCGGTTGTCGGTATTCGCATCCCGGGTTTACATAATTTCTAGCTACAGACTAGTAATTAGTATCTAAGATTTGCTTTTATTCTGTAGGGATTGATGGTCTCAGAGTTTAACCATTTCCAGCCGTGTAGCCAATGCTCCACGTGGTATGGTTTTCTATTCCTGGTACTCAACCATTTGCAATCACAGCTCCTGCTGTGGGTTTGCCTCAGTCTAAAGAGGATTTCCTCAGGAGGGGTTTTTATTCATAACAATAGAAAGGGCGGTTCCATGACGCCAGATCATGTCTGTGCTCATGGGGACGTGGCTGCTGACTAGTTAAACTTTACAGGGAATACAATTCTCTCAAAATTAAAGGTTAACATCACATTACATCATTTCACAAATAGTTTCACCTTTACTCATTCATTTTATACAAGAATTAGACGCAAACACCATAATTGAGAAATGTACACATTCAGAGATATAGTTATGTGTGTTTCCTGTCCTTCATGAGGTCACCAAATGAAACACACTCAACATAACTGTCCCTTAAGTGTCCACGGACCCTTCCCACAAGTGGACATATTGTTTCATTCTCCCATTTTGGGGATTTAGGAGTTCGGCCACGTGAAATCCTTTGTTCACTCTGTGGTCTCTCTTTCTGCATGGCCAGGAGGAGAGCGTCTCCGCCAGAAATTTACGACCTGAAATAACAGAACCTGGGTGTAGGAGAGAGTGAGAGAGGGGGAAGCCACGATCTACACCCAGAAAAGGTCACGTCATGACACACCCTGTTTACAACAAGGCACTAAAGTAATACTGCCAAAAATGTGGCAAAGAAATTAACTTTTTGTCCTGAATACAGTGTTATGTTTGGGGCAAATCCAACACACATCACTGCGTTCATATTTTCAAGTATGGTGGTGGCTGCATCATATTATGGGTATGCTTGTCATCGACAAGGACTAGGGAGGTTTTTAGGATAAAAGGAAATGGAATAGGAGGGATCAGAAACCAATCATACCCAAGCACAGGCAAAATCCTAGAGGAAAACTTGGTTCAGTCTGCTTTCCAACAGACACTAGGAGACAAATTCACCTTTCAGCAGGACAATAACCTAAAACACAAGACAAATATACACTGGAGTTGCTTAACAAGACGATATTGAATGTTTCTGAGTTGCCTAGTTCCAGTTCTTTTTTTTTTTTTTTTGTGTGTAGATCGTTGACAAAAAAAATACAATTAAATCAGTTTTAACTTTGTAACACAAACTTATTTAGGTTTGCAATAACTAGGGGGTTGAATTCTTATTGACTCAAGACATTTCAGCTTTTCATTTTTAATTTAATTTAATTACATTTTTTATTTCATCTTTATTTAACCAGGTAGGCTAGTTGAGAACAAGTTCTCATTTGCAACTGCGACCTGGCCAAGATAAAGCATAGCAATTAGACACATACAACAACACAGAGTTACACATGGAATAAACAAAACATACAGTCAATAATACAGTAGAAAAAAGAAAACAAAAAAGTCTATATACAGTGAGTGCAAATGAGGTAAGATAAGGGAGTTAAGGCAATAAATAGGCCATGGTGGCGAAGTAATTACAATATATCAATTAGACACTGGAATGGTAGATGTGCAGTAGATGAATGTGCAAGTAGAGATACTGGGGTGCAAAGGAGCAAGATAAATAAATAAATAAAATACAGTATGGGGATGAGGTAGATAGATGGGCTGTTTACATACAGGCCATGTACAGGTGCAGTGATCTGTGAGCTGCTCTGACAGCTGGTGCTTAAAGCTGGTGAGGAAGATATGAGTCTCCAGCTTCAGTGATTTTTGCAGTTCGTTCCAGTCATTGGCAGCAGAGAACTGGAAGGAAAGGCGACCAAAGGAGGAATTGGCTTTGGGGGTGACCAGCGAGATGTACCTCCTGCTATGGTGACCAGTGAGAGGAGATAAGGCGGGGCTTTACCTAGCAGAGACTTGTAAATTACCTGTAGCCAGTGGGTTTGGCGACGGGTATGAAGCGAGGGCCAACCAACGAGAGCGTACAGGTCGCAGTGGTGGGTAGTGTATTTATTTATTTTATTTATTCGTTTATTTGTCAGGGACAATGCAGCGCACATTATTACATACATAATTATCACAGTCAGCCATAATAATATGTGTAGATGTGTTGCATAAAAGGTTTCTAGCCAATAGGCTAATTTGCAACCCCAGTCCCTGGTCAGGCCTTTCTAAACAGGTAATCCAGATATATAATTTTTAAAAGGACCACATAGTGTGAATTACACAATCATGCAGCAAATACATTGTATACAAACATCAACATTTCACAGTCGAGACCACATTACACAAAACAGCACATCACGTAACAACACAAGCCCCAAGCACCCAGCCGCTCACACCTGCTCACCTATTCCCAACCCCAATAGTGAGGGCCTGGGCCGCTACATGACTATCTCCCATACCCAGACCCCACATGTGGGGTGATCCTTGGCAGCATGCGCAACAACCAGGCATCCAGTACAGACAATACATTACAACAAAACTGACTCAGTGGCCACATATTTGGTTTTCTTTCAGCCAGTATTTGACCTTTCTATTAAATGTTTTCAGTTCGGTTTGTGTTTTTATTTCGGTTGGTAAATCATTCCAAAAATGGGTCCCTATCACTGAAAAACATGACTGGCCGAAAGTGGTTTTGCGCCCCTCTGCTATGCAGTTGCCACCCACTGCTCTCCTAGTGGCCACTCTCCTTGTGTTTATTTTTGTCACAAAAGGACAGAGTACGGCTGGAGCTAGATTATTTGCACATTTNTTTGTCCGGACAGTCTTACAGAGTTTGTTAATGTGTTTATTGAATTTGAGTTGGGAATCCAGAATAATACCTAGGAATTTAAATTCCTCAACTTCCTCTATGGCTTCTTGATCTATTTTGATAGTACACTTAGCTTTCCCTCTGTTAGAGAAGCACATAGATACAGTTTTTTTTACGTTAAGCGTCAGATGGTTGTCTTTAAGCCACTGGGATATACCCTCCATTTCCTTGGTCAGGGTCTCTGCTACCACAATTGGTGTCCTAGCTGATGCATAAATTACTGTGTCGTCAGCGTACATTTGACAGTTGGCTGACTGAAAGCATGTTGGTAAATCGTTTATATATAAACTAAAAAGCAGAGGCCCCAAAATGGAGCCCTGTGGGATGCCCATTGTGGATTGTAGTGGTGTTGAGAGTTCAGTGTTTATTTTAACACGTTGCTCTCTATGCTCCAGATATGATGCAAACCAGCCAATAGCATGTTCAGAGAAGTTAAAGATGGTAAGTTTATTCAAGAGTATATTGTGGTTCACGGTGTCAAAGGCCTTTTTTAGGTCTATAAACACAGCTCCCACAACATTACCCTTGTCCAGCCTACTCTTAATGTTCTCGGTAAGGTAGCAGTTAGCCATGGGGTAAGGTAGCAGTTAGCCATGGGGCTTTGGTGACAAAACAGATGGCACTGTGATAGACTGCATCCAATTTGTTGAGTAGAGTGTTGGAGGCTATTTTATAGATGACATCGCCGAAGTCAAGGATGGGTAGGATGGTCAGTTTTACGAGGGTATGTTTGGCAGCATGAGTGAAGGATGTTTGTTGCGATATAGGAAGCCGATTCTAGATTTAATTTTGGATTGGAGATGCTTAATGTGAGTCTGGAAGGAGAGTTTACAGTCTAACCAGACACCTAGGTATTTGTAGTTGTCCACATATTCTAAGTCAGAGCCGTCCAGAGTAGTGATGCTGGACGGGCGGGCAGGTGCGGGCAGTGATCGATTGAATAGCATGCATTTAGTTTTACTTGCATTTAAGAGCAGTTGGAGGCCATGGAAGGAGAGTTGTATGGCATTGAAGCTCGTCTGGAGGTTAGTTAACACAGTGTCCAAAGAGGGGCCAGAAGTATACAGAATGGTGTCGTCTGCGTAGAGGTGGATCAGAGAATCACCTGCAGCAAGAGCGACATCATTGATGTATACAGAGAAAAGAGTCGGCCTGAGAATTGAACCCTGTGGCACCCCCATAGAGACTGCCAGAGGTCCGGACAACAGGCCCTCCGATTTGACACACTGAACTCTATCTGAGAAGTAGTTGGTAAAACCAGGCGAGGCAATCATTTGAGAATCCAAGGCTGTCGAGTCTGCCGATAAGAATGTGGTGATTGGCAGAGTCGAAAGCCTTGGCCAGGTCGATGAATAAGGCTGCACAGTAATGTCTCTTATCGACGGCGGTTATGATATCGTTTAGGACCTTGAGCGTGGCTGAGGTGCACCAGCTCTGAAACCAGATTGCATAGCGGAGAAGGTACGGTGGGATTCGAAATGGTCGGTAATCTGTTTGTTAACTTGGCTTTCGAAGACCTTAGAAAGACAGGGTAGGATAGATATAGGTCTGTAGCAGCTTGGGTCTAGAGTGTCACCCCCTTTGAAGAGGTGGATGGCCGCGGCAGCTTTCCAGTCTTTGGGAATCTCGGAAATACGAAAGAGAGGTTGAACAGGCTAGTAATAGGGGTTGCAACAATTTTGGCAGATACTTTTAGAAAGAGAGGGTCCTGCTGATTTGTAGGGGTCCAGATTTTTCAGCTCTTTCAGAACATCCGCTATCTGGATTTGGGTGAAGGAGAAATGGTGGGGGCTAGGGCTGGTTGCTATGGAGGGTGCCGGGCAGTTGACCGGGGTAGGGGTAGCCAGGTGGAAAGCATGGCCAGCCGTAGAGAAATGCTTATTGAAATTCTCAATTATAGTGGATTTATCAGTGGTAACAGTGTTTCCTAGCCTCAGAGCAGTGGGCAGCTGGGAAGAGGTGCTCTTATTCTCCATGGACTTTACAGTGTCCCAGAAGTTTTTTGAGTTTGTACTGCAGGATGAGAATTTCTGTTTGAAAAAGCTAGCCTTAGCTTTCCTAACTGCCTGTGTATATTTGTCCCTGACTTCCCTGAAAAGTTGCATATCGCGTGGGCTATTCGATGCTAATGCAGAACGCCACAGGATGTTTTTGTGCTGGTCAAGGGCAGACAGGTCTGGAGTGAACCAAGGGCTATATCTATTCCTGGTTAAATTTTTTTTTGAAGGTCAATGTCATTCCAGGATACCCCGGCCAGGTCGATTAGAAAGGCCTGCTCGCAGAAGTGTTTTAGGGAGCGTTTGACAGTGATGAGGGGTGGTCGTTTGATCGCAGACCCATTACGGATGCAGGATATGAGGCAGTGATCGGCTATACGAACTGGCCGTCTGGCACGTTCGGAACAGAGAGTAAAAGGAGCAGGTTTCTGGGCACGATTGCATAGATTCAAGGCATAATGTATAGACAAAGGTAAGGTAGGATGTGAGTACATTGGAGGTAAACCTAGGCATTGGGTAATGATGAGAGAGAAATAGTCTCTAGATACGTTTTAAACAGGTGATGTCATCGCATATGTAGGAGGTGGAACAACATGGTTGGTTAAGGCATTTAGAGCAGGGCTAGAGGCTCTACAGTGAAATAAGACAGTAATCACTAACCAGGACAGTAATGGACGAGGCATATTGATATTATAGAGAGGCATGCGTAGCCAAGTGATCATATGGGTCCAGTGAGTGGTTGGGCTGGCTAGGGACACAGCGATTCAGACAGTTAGCAGGCCGGGCTAATGAGCTAGCAGTTAGCAGACCGGGCTAACGAGCTAGCAGTTAGCAGACCGGGGCAGGCAAGCTAGTAGTTAGCAGACCGGGGTTAGCAAGCAAGCAGTTACCAGACCGGGGTTAGCAAGCAAGCAGTTAGCAGACCGGGGCTAACGAGCTAGTAGTTAGCAGACCGGGGTTAGCAAGATAGTAGTTAGCAGAAGGGCCTTAATTAATTTAATTAATTTGTAAACATTTCTAAAAACATTATGGGATAGTGTGTGTAGGTCAGTGACGCAAAGTGTCAATTTAATCCATTTTAAATTCAGGCTGTAACACAACAAAATGTGGAAAAGGTCAAGGGGTGTGAATACTTTCTGAAGGCACTGTATGTGCTAACAGGTGTATTCAACTCTTTACCCTATGAGGTCCGGACCCTGCTGGTTTTCTGTTCTGCCTGATCATTAATTGCACACACCTGGTGTCCCAGGTCTAAATAGGTCCCTGAATAGAGGGAAACAACAAAAATATTTAGTGGAACTGGCTTGAAGGTCCAGAGACGCGTTTGATGGTGTTAGTGGATACCAGCAGAAGAGAAAGAGAGTGGAGTTGGTTCTCTGTGTACATGCCACACACAGGGGACCTGATGAATTCAGAACCCAATATAATTACAGTGTAATTGGACCCAAACCATCATAATAGTTTGTTAATTTCACACTTCATTTTCACACTCATCATCATTTCCATTTGAAATAGGCCGGCTAGGTTTCTTCCCCACAAATCAGATACAGAGTAAACACGATAGCCCCCATAGACAATAAAAACCTATTTCCAGCCATCCTCCGTTTGTTCTGTTCATCAATATTCTCGGACGTCAGGCTGGGTTCTGATTCAGCAACTCTCTCTGCCTCTGTGCCCAAGTTTTCAACTTCAGTTTTATCACATCCACACACCACTCACTGTAGAGTAGAGCAGCCCTAGCACCCTTAGCTGCATCTATCTCTCTTCAATCATCTAACACCATTCCATTTGTGCCCCATTCAACTTTGTAATTATGCTTGTGTGTGCGCGTGCACACGCATGCTCCTCACTCTGAGCACAGTGATTGCATGTCATGTATGTTTTGATCACTCCGTAATAATGCATGAATGTGACATGAAGAGTCAGTGAGTGATTGTGTGTGTGTGTGTATTTTGTGTGTGTATTGGGGACCAGAAATCCTCACAAGGATAGTAACAAGGACAATTCGGACTAGTGAAGACATTTCGCCGGTCCCCTAAAGAAAAAAGGCTATTTTAGGTTTAGGTGAAGGTTAGATTAAGTGTTTAGGGGTTAGGGAAAATAGGATTTTTTATGTGAATAAATTGTTTGGTCCTCACGAGGATAATAAAACAAACGTGTGTGGGTGGGCCTGGTACTGACAGTTGTGTCACTGTGAGGGACACTGGCTGTATGTCTTCTGCATGTAAAAATGAGAGTGAGATCTTCCAATAGTACATACAGGGGCACATTCTGAAATTGCATTTTTGTCCCCCCCCAGTTTTAACATTGGAATGTGATACAAAACAAGGCACTTCTAAAACCAAAGTTGCACCCCTGAGTAAATATATTGCGTGACAGGTCACAATAAGTTTAGAAATGACTTAAAGACATGCTGCTGGACAATACGGATCCTCTCTCTCTCTCCATACCCTTTGCTCTCTCTTTCTCTCTCTCTCCTTACCCTTTGCTCTCTCTTTCTCTCTCTCTCTCCTTACCCTTTGCTCTCTCTTTCTCTCTCTCCTTACCCTTTGCTCTCTCTCTCTCTTTACCATTTTCTCTCTCTCGCTCTCTCTCGCTCTCTCTCTTTAATCAATCATCTCTTTTTGCTCACTCACTCAACCTCCTCCTGGTTTCTATTCCTTTTCCCTTAAAACATTATATTATTCCACCCTTCTTTTCTCTCCCTCATATATCTTTCTTTCATTTAATCCTTTCTCTCCATCTCCTGTCTCCCTCTCTTCTCTATCTCTCTCTGTCCCTCCTCCTCTCTGTTCATTCCAGCTGCAGGCCACTGTTACCTGTGTGAAACTCATTATTTAAATCTGTAGATTCAGAGACCCACAAGGGAACAATGTTTAATGGATGAACACAAATAAATAGCTTTGATTCCCTCCCTCAATTTCAGCACAATGCAACGTCAATTGGGACATGAGCATGAATGCACACACAATCACAAGCACACCCTCTTCATTCACAATTACACACACAGTGCACAAACACTCAACTCTTTCTCTCCCCGTCTTTCAGTCTTTGTTTTTCTCAGTCTCCCAGTCTCAGAATCACTCTCCTTGTTGCTACCCATCTCTAATTCTCTCTTTAACTCTCTCTCTCTCTCTTCTCTTTTTAGCTTTTTTTTTTACCACATTTTCATTTGTTTTGTAATTTTTGTTGGGGGGGCACACTATTCATTTCATATTACACGTTTAAGTTGTATTAAGTAGCAAAGAAAAACAGTAAGAAATACATACAGAGTTTAAGTGACAATAAATTCAATATAAACAGGAAAAGAAAAGAAAAAAGAAGTGGGCCTCCAACCCCAACCTCTCATCCACTCTCCCAACATGCTTCCATCCACCCCCAACCTCTCATCCACTCTCCCAACATGCTTCCATCCACCCCCAACCTCTCATCCACTCTCCCAACATGCTTCCATCCACCCCCAACCTCTCATCCACTCTCCCAACATGTTTCCTTGAGCAAGGCACTTAAGCAGAAACATATCTAAAGCAGGTAAAACAAATCCTGCTCTAGTCAAAAAATTCCATTGTTCCATTGTAGCCTGCAGCGCATTTTCTATATTAGCGGGTTACGGTCGGGTGTCAGCCTCAGATTTTCACTTATATCACATATAGTTGGGTGGTTGTGGATGGGTTTATTAGCAGGTGCGAATGAACAAACAGTTCACCTGCGCACCACTACTGTGGACCATGCTTTTTTAATGGCTAGCTCAGAATATTAACTTTCCAAAAGATGTTTATATATTATAGAGATCGGAAGCCCAGATCATTTATTTATACATCTCATCATTGGATGGTTCGGTAGTTGGGTTTCCAAGGGACTCCATAGCCAGCATAGCTGACCTATGTTGTAAATATAGAAAAAAGGATTTGCCTGGTAATGTGTATGTCTTTCAAATCCTGGAATGTTGTCAAACCATTACTGTCCATGATATCGGCAAGGGTACGGATTCCACATTTGGTCCATTGGGGAGATGCGAAAGGCCACCCTCCAGATCGCAAGGCATTATTGTGAAATATTGGAGTATGCCATTTTGATTCCCAGTTACATTGTTTTTCAATTTTGAGCCAAATAGAAATTGTGTGAGCAGTAATAGGACTAAAGCATAGTTTACACCGTTCAAGGGATATATTAATGAAGACCACCTCTTCCAGGGCAATAGGAAACACCACATTTCTCTCTACACTCAGCCAGGGGGCAGAAGAATCATGTCTAAACCAATTTAGGATGGGAAGAAATGCTAGTGCCTGTAAATATAATTTTAGATTGGGTACAGATAGTCCTACGTCTTTCCCTCTTTGCAAGTTTGTTAATTTTATCCAGGATCACTTACCTTGCCATATACATTTTGAAACCGCACTATGAATTGTATCCTAATTGTATCCTAATTGTATCCTAATAGCCAGAAGGGGGAGCCATGGGAAGCATTGAACGACAGAAATTCAGCCTTGGCAATATACTCATTTTGACAATAGATATTTTGCCAGTTAAAGCAACTGGGATATTAGTCCACCTACTGAAGTCGGGTTTGAGTTGATTTGAGCATTCTGTTAAAGCATCTGGCAATGGTTTTATCTAAGGAAACAATTGGGATTTCATATGTAGAGATAGAGATGGAGTCCACCATCGGGGTCTTGAGAGGGCAGATTTGGTTCGATTTCTTTTATAACTTGAGATAGATCTGAATTAGTCTAATGATCTTCAGAGCGTTTAGGAGGGATTGAGATACATTGTCTAGATAAAGTAAGATATTGTCGTCGTATAATGAGGTGACGTGATCCGTAGAATCTAGAGATATTGGTGTAATTTAGAGATATTGGTGAGATGGGATCACCTTGACTGCTACTTCTAGTTATTCTGATTGGAACAGAGCAAGACCCATATGTTTTCCTGCTTTGAGAGATAGAACTGCCCAAGGAGCTTTGGTTTCCGATGAAGCATGTAACATATGTAATAGCCCCTTTGAGTTCATGGAGAGAGATTTGGGCTCCCAGCAAGCCGGCTTCCTGGTTTATAGAAAAGTTTTTTTTATATAATTTAAAAAGGATTCGATCTGGCTTGCTGCCAGATCGAATGCTTGCTGCCAGATCGAATGCTGCCATTGTTTTTCTAAAATGTAATTGTTATCTTTAGTGTTGATAAGCCCATGGATGGAAAATAAAAAGCAGGATCCACACAGGGTCACTCCCCTGGGTCGCTCCCCACGCAGAAGACCCTCTCTATAAATCCCCCCCTTCCCTGCCCCCCATTTCCCAGCCCCTTTCCTCTCTAGCCCCCAGTCCTCCCTGCCCGGTTCAGCCCCAACCTCCTATAATTACAGGGTTGTGATAGCGAGTGGCAGCCTTACATATGAATTATCTTAAGCAGCTCTTTCTATCAACCCCCCTCTCTCTCTTTGCTCTCCCCATCTCTTGCACTCTTTTCCTCCCCCGTGTCTTTCTGTCTCTCTCTGGCTGAATCCGAAACCACTCCCTTCCCCCTCCATAGGCATGTTCACGCGTACCTCCGCCATATGCACAAGTGTCCCAAAGCTGAGGGAGTGAAAATTATAGAGGGTGTAGGGGCTAATTAGATCCTCCAATAGCCACTTCGGCCAAGCCAGCAAGGTTGCAAGCTTCAGAGCTAAGTGCTATCCCGACGTGCACTGCGATATGTTAAGAGTTTGCACAATTTAATACAAAAGAATGGAGAGGCGTGCCTAATTGCAGTATATGCCACCAGTATTTGTTTGTCTGATGTTGAGACTTGACATGTAACAGAGGAAATACCTCCCAAATTAAACGTTTAACTGTTTATATCTTGTTGTTCATTTCAATTGAATGCTTGTTTTATTATTTAAAAGTGGAACACTAATTGCATAATTCAAGTCACCATGGGACTAAACACCCCCCTCTGCAACTGGATCCTGGACTTCCTGACGGGCCGCCCCCAGGTGGTAAGGGTAGGTAACAACACATCCGCCACGCTGATCCTCAACACAGGGGCCCCTCAGGGTTGCGTGCTCAGTCCCCTCCTGTACTCCCTGTTCACTCATGACTGCATGGCCAGGCACGACTCCAAAACCATCATTAAGTTTGCAGATGACACAACAGTGGTAGGCGGGATCACCGACAACGATGAGACAGCCTTTAGGGAGGAGGTCAGAGACCTGGCCGTGTGGTGCCAGGACAACAACCTCTCCCTCAACGTGATCAAGACAAAGCAGATGATTGAGGACTACAGGAAATAGAGGACTGAGCACGCCCCCATTCTCATCGACGGGGCTGCAGTGGAGCAGGTTGAGAGCTTCAAGTTCCTTGGTGTCCACATCACCAACAAACTAACATGGTCCAAGCACACCAAGACAGTCGTGAAGATGGCATGGCAAAACCTATTCCCCCTCAGGAGACTGAAAAGATTTGGCATGGGTCCTCAGATCCTCAAAAGGTTCTACAGCTGCACCATCGAGAGCATCCTGACTGGTTGCATCACTGCCTGGTATGGCAACTGCTCAGCCTCCAACCGCAAGGCACTACAGAGGGTAGTGCGAACGGCCCAGTACATCACTGGGGCCAAGCTTCCTGCCATCCAGGACCTCTTTACCAGGCGGTGTCAGAGGAAGGCCCAAAAAATTGTCAAAGACTCCAGCCACCCTAGTCATCGACTGTTCTCTCTGCTACCGCACGGCAAGCGGTACCGGAGCGCCAAGTCTATGTCCAAGAGGCTTCTAAACAGCTTCTACCCCCAAGCCATAAGACTACTGAACACCAAATCAAATGGCTACCCAGACTATTTGCATTGCCCCCCCCCTTTTACACCGCTGCTACTCTCTGTTGTTATCATCTATGCATAGTCACTTTAACTCTACCTACATGTACATACAACCTCAACTAACCGGTGCCCCCGCACATTGACTCTGTACCGGTACCCTCCTGTATAAAGTCTCGCTATTTTTATTTTACTGCTGCTCTTAAATTACTTGTTACTTTTATTTCTTATATATATATTTTTAAACTGGATTGTTGGTTAGGGGCTCGTAAGTAAGCATTTCACTGTAAGGTCTACACTTGTATATTCGGCGCATGTGACAAAATTTTTTTGATTTTATTTGAGTATGTCCCAAAGTTGATGGGTTTATTGTTCCCCTAGCCACTCTCGGGAAGTCACCCTAGGAGTTTCGTCAGCAACACGTGACAACGGAAGGCCCTCCAATCAAGTTGGTAGGGGCGATGGGGTGGTTTGAGATTGCCCGTCTCTCTCCCTCTAGCTATGGCTCAACAGGGTAATCTCAGTTTATTACTGCAGAGGCTAGTAGTGCTGCTGTGGTAGGTGGGGGTGGGGTGGTATAATGGTCTTCTGATGGATGTAGGACCCTGTATAATCTGAGGCTGGCTCACAGGAGCTGGATGTGGCTATGCTAGTTTTACAGTCAAGGCAACAGAAATGGCTGAGAATACTGGTAGACCGTTGACGTGTGTAGTCACTGCGGGGATGATGCAAATTGGTATGCCAAAGCACGCACACACTCTCTCCCTCTTTCTCCATGCATGCACACACGCCACACATGTGGAACACACACACAGTGTATATGGGATAAACAGAGGGAGTCCAGTACGCGATGCTCAGGGGTAGTTAGTCTCAGCTGCAGGCAGGAACCCAGTTCTCCCAGCTGTCTCTTTGCCCTTTCACTCTCTCTGTCTCTGTCTCTGTCTCTGACCCCATCCCTGCACATCTGGCTTCAAGCATCAGAGAGGAGCACAAACATAAACAGTTGACACTCAAGAAAAAAGAACAGAGGAAACACAGACATAATCCTCAAATACCCACAGTGGCGTACTCATATACATAAACACACACGGGGTAATCAGGCAGCTGTCCTCATCACTCTATTTGATATCCTGTAGGGTGTTGAGTCACTGGGCAGTGGAGATTTGTGTGTGTGTGCTTACGCACATGTGTGTGTCCATCAGACAGCAGTTTAATCAGCGGAGGTATGGAGTGGTGTCTCTGTGCCGTTCTCCAGGCTGGACTGTACATCACTTTCTCTGGCTGACATTACTCACTCTGAGGGCTCAGCCAATGAGCTGAGAAATGAGACCATAATCATAGGCCACTAACTCACTATTAAAGTCAACTGCAGCTGACTAAATCATAGACCTTAAATTCAATCTGAGGGCAAAACTAGTCCATTATCCCCTTTGCCTTGGAAACTATTTATGCATGCAAGGCTGGGTGCGTCCCAAAAATGTGATGGTAATTTATTTTCCTTGACACCTTTATCTGATCCAAAGGATCTAATGGCAAATCCCCAGTTCGTCTCTGCCGATTTGCTTGGGATGCATTTGAATAGTAGACCAGGAACACAGAAGCCACTTTATAGTATTTAGATGAACCCACTGTGTCCCATGTCCCTAATAGATCACGATGTGACTTCATCCCATCCCGGTCCAACACAGCAGTGAACACGCTAAAGGAGGACCGACAATCTCAGTGTTTGATCTCTCCTAAACCCCTGGCCAAGCCCTAATCCTGTCCGAATGATTTCTGCCCCCCTTCAGTCCTTATTAACAGGCAGGATGGAAACTCACCTCCCATCATGGAGCAGCGATATGGGGTTTAAATCCAGATCATTGAATAATCCCTCAAAATAACTCTAGGCTAGAGAAGTCCATACAGTGGCAATCTACTGGATTATCTCCCCCACCCAACCCCATCCTTACATCCCCACACCGCTTCTCTCCCCCATCCAACCCCATCCTTCCATCGTTCTATCCCCACACCGCTTCTCTCCCCCAACCAACCCCATCCCTCCATCCCTCCATTGTTACATTACAGCCTTATTCTAAAATGGATTACATAGTTTTTCCCCCTTCATCAATCTACACACAGTACCACAATGACAAAGCGAAAACAGGTTTATATAATTTTTTACAAATATATTACAAATAAAAAATTGAAATATCACATTTCCATAAGTATTCAGACCCTTTAACTCAGTACTTTGTTGAAGCACCTTTGGCAACGATTACAGCCTCAAGTCTTCTTGGGTATGACGCTACAAGCTTGGCACACCTCTATTTGGGGAGTTTCTCCCATTCGTCTCTGCAGATCCTCTCAAGTTCTGTCAGGTTGGATGGGCAGCGTTGCTCCACAGCTATTTTCAGCTCTCGCCAGAGATGTTCGATCGGGTTCAAGTCCAGGCTCTGGCTGGGCCGCTCAATTCCGAGTTTCATAGCAAAGGGTCTGAATACTTATGTAAATAAGGTATTTTTTTGTGTGTATACATTTGCAAACATTTCTAAAAACCTGTTTTCACTTTGTCATAATGGGGTTTTTGTGTAGATTGAGATTTTTTTGTAATTCATTTTAGAATAAGGCTGGAAAAAGTAAAGCGGTCTGAATACTTTCCGAATGCACTGTAACAAAAAAATACATCTCAATAGGCGATCCATGACATAGCTCAAGTGTGTGTGTGTGTAGGGGGAAGGCTTTCCTTTTTGGTTCTCTATTGTTTTTTTGTTTTTTAAAACATTTACATTTCTACATCATACAAAACAGAACGTAGGTATTATTAATACTAAAACATACAGAAAATATCAATGATGTAATACATATTTTTTTTTATTCTAGTGCAACTGTAATCACTCTGAAAAAATCTTATTATAATGATTCAGGAAAATGTTATTCTTGTTGTTAATTACTAGGGTTAATGTTTTAATAAGATAGTTAAATTCAATAAAAAATGTGTAATTTTGGTATAGAATTTTTGTTTGTGTATAAAGTATTTGGCAACAAGAATAAAAAAAATCACAATCATTTCAATGGTCTTGTTATCATTGCAATAGTAACATATTATATCTTTCATGTCAAAAACATGGCTAGTGTTCATAATGGTAACTAAGTATTTTGCCAGGTTTTACCAAAATTCTGACACAAATTTACATTCAAAGAACAAGTGAGACAGATTCTCACCTTTTTCACAGAAAATGCAGATATCATCAATAGCCATAAATTTGGATAACATAGAATTACATGGATATATCTTATGTAAAACTTTAAAGTGCACTTCCTTAACTTTGTTTGGTGTACAATATTTGTAAGGCCTTAACCATGCATTTTTCCAGACAATGTCAGGAATAAGCATGTTCCAGAAAATGTTTCCTCTCTGTGTAAGTTGGTGTTGTAAATGAAGAATTTGTCTTATATATTATTACAACAAGATTTCTCAAGTAAGCCCACGCCTTCCAATCTGAGTTCTGGATAAGCTTTGTGATCATTACCAAAGCTAAGATGAGTTTTCATTAGAGTAGTTAGACACTGGGAACGGCTTTGACCACAGAAATAAACTATCTGAAAGGTATTGGGAACTATTTCAATGTTATAAATTGTTCATATGTAAGAATATTACCCCTTTTGTCGAACACATCAAGGACAAAGTCAATATTCCTCTCATGCCAGTTGGGGTAGAACAATGACTTATTCCTTACAGTTATGTCTGAATTATTACACAAAATAGCTTTATTGGAGAAAAATTGTGCAGGAAACATATTTTCCAGGCCATTAAAGCTTGTTGGTGAAACCTAGCCAATTTAGCGGGTAATCTTTCAGGAATATAATTACATTTCAGTAAAAATTGAAGACCTCCCAACTTATTAAACACATTATTTGGAATGAAATACCATATTGAATCAGTATTGATCAACATATTTTTAACCAGTTGATCTTGAAAGTGTTATTTATGTCAATAAAGTCCAACACTTCCAGACCATCTTCAGATCTTTTATTAGAAAGGATGGACTTTTAGTTTGTGAGACTTATTTTTCCAGATGAAGTCAAGAAAGGTCTTATTGATCTCTTTACAAGTAGAAGGATTTACAAATAAAGATAATGAGGGGTACACAAAACGAGACAGTCCCTCTGCCTTGGACAGAAGTACTCTCCCAAGTATAGAAAGAATATATTTTTGGTTTTCTTAATTTTAGGAGAGAAATTCATATGTTATCTGACTAAGTGTTTTTTTGACAGATGTATTTCTAAATATTTAACACAGTCCTTTACAGGAATATTTTATATTTCTTTGTCATCAGAGTCACAGAATTTCACATTTAGAAACATTCAGTTTTAATCCTAATGCAGTAGAAAATGCAGTTATAGCATTAAGGGCATGGGCGACCTGGTCTTTGTCTCTTAGAAAAAGAGTAGTATCATCAGCCAGTTGGGAAATGCTGATTTCTTTGTTAAAAATGGTTAAGCCATGCAGATTTGCATTATTCAGAATATCTAGAGAGAAGTTCCACAACCAAAATGAAATTGGGCATCCCTGTCGTACACTTCTGTTGATACTGAATCTTTTGGAAGTATTAAGGTTTAGTAACACAGAACTATTTATATCTTTGTAAAACATGCAAATTACTTTGATACAATTTTCACCGAATCCAAAAAGTTTAAGAGACCTAAAGAGAAATGAATGTTCCATTGTGTCAAAGGCCTTACAGAAGTTCAAAAATAAGACAACCGCATCTGAGTCAATTGCATCTGAATAATCTAGAAGGTCCAAGACTAAACAAATGTTAGAGCTTATGTGACGGCCCTTCATAAATCCTGTTTGAGTCTCATTTATAATGGCATCTATTCCTTTCTTTAATCTTTTGGCATAAAGCAGAGCAATCAATTTGTAATCAATATTTAATAAAGTAATTGGTCTCCAATTGTCAATGAGAGAAGGGTCTTTATCGGGCTTCGGAATCAGTGAAATAAGGCCCTGTTTCATAGTGGAGACCATTTCCCCACTTTTAATGCAATCTTGAAACATATAAAAAAATCTGTATTCTAGTAACTCCCAAAACTGTCTATAGAATTCAACTGACAGGCCATCAGGGCCAGGTGATTTCCATTTTTTCATTGAATTCAGAGCCTCTCTAATTTCTTCAAATGACACAGGTGAATCGTAAACTGAGTGGAAATCATCCTCAATTACAGGGACATAATTCAGAATGTGGCAAATGTAGCTTTCACAACCATCTTCCTGAAATTGAGAAATGTAAAGGTTTTCATAAAAGGAATTGACAAATTATGATATTGTAATGGGATCTTTGCATAAAGCATCGTTAATTTTGAGTGCAGTTATAGATTTTCTTTTGTAGTTTCTCTTTTCAAGTCCAAAAAAGTAACTAGTGTTTCTTTCCTCATCTTCAATCCATTTTGCTCTTGACCTTACAAAGCCACCCTTTGCCAGATCCATGTAAAGCTGTTCTAATTCTAGTTGTAAAGACTTGAATACAGACTCTTCTTCTTCTGATAGATTATCTTTCTTTAGAAAACTGTCAAGCTTGCTCATCAGCTCTTTTTCTCTAAGGTTCTTTAAGTGCATCAGCTCTTTGGCACGTTTAATGGCTTGTAAATAGCTTGTAAATTCAGGGAAATCAAGTGATGATCAGAAAAGGGAGCCAACTGATGATCTACATCTGTAACAAATTGTAACAAAAAGGGGGAAATTAGGAATAAATCTATTCTAGATTTAGGTGACAGAGTTTTGTTGGTCCAGGTATAACCCTTTGCATCTGGATTGAAATAACGCCAGGAATCATCAACACAGAGATCCTTGCATAATGTAGTGATGATATTGCTATTTTGAGGGCTTTGACCCGTTCTAGGAGGAAAACGATCAACAGATGCTTCAGGTGTTTCATTAAAATCCCCTGAAATAATTAGAAAAGCCTCTGAGTATTTGTTGCTTAAATCCTGTACTTTCCTGGTAAATTGGGTAAAAAGGGTCTTATTTGGAGCATGTGAGTTATGTCCATATACATTACAAATGATGAAAATAGCATTGTCAAGTTTAACAGTTACTATGACCCATCTCCCATCTTGTGAAGATGTGGATTCTAGAACGTCACCTTTAAACTTGTGAAAAAGTGTCAAAACACCAGCAGAATGATTTGATTCATGACATGAAATAGGCCATGTCTCCCCATTGTGATTTCCAAAATTTCAAATCACTTTCACCTGAATGAGTTTCCTGAAGAAGGACAAAATCTGCATTACTGGGTTTACAATATAAAAATAAGGCTTTCCTTTTTGTAAGATCTCTCAAACCCCTGGCATTCAGACTAACGATATTGAGTGAGTTGAAAACGAACTCCTGTATTAAAAAAGAAAGAGCACAAATTAGATAACAGAAGTAGTAATGTGAACAATAAAACAAACAGTGAACCTTGAGAGGAATACTCCGACGGAAAACTACGCTCAGCTGAGGTAGCGGTGGTTAACAGTATAACAAATCTAATTACTTCCTTTTAAAAAAAATTGGCAAGTGTTCATCATTTGTAGTTTGAACGGTACATTTACTCGTGACAGTACTGCCAAGAGTACAGTTAATGTACTCACAGTTCCAGTTTGGTAAATGTCAACAGAGTTACCCAGTAATCATTCTTCCTTCGATAAACGCGTGTGGGCCCTTGAACCCAGCCTTCTTTCCCTGTTGTCGTGCCTTCTGTATAAGCGGCCACAGTTTCTCCCTGGCAGTCTGATCCTGCGGTATGAGCTTCTTTGATGCGGAGCTTCTTCTCGTCCAGAAACTTGTTCCCCTTGGCCATTCTCCAGATGATGTCCCTGTAATGGCACATAGTTAAGCGCAAGATGATATTGCGAGGGGGTCCATCAGATCTTCATTTCCCAAGTCGATGTACCACATCAATCACGTCTCTTAGCTTGTCTTTGATGCACAGAGCCACCTTTCCCAGGATATGAATGACTGCTCCCCTAATATCCTCTCCCTCTACCTCTTTTACACCTTGGATTTTCAGATTCCACCTGCGAGAGTACCTTTGAAGTTCAGCTACATTCTCACACAGCTCATTATTTAGGGATTGCAGTTTCTTCAACTCATTCTCTAGGAACGTTATCTTTTCCTTGTTCTCTTTTACAATTTTGTGTAGCTGACTGACAGTTTCTGACAAATTATCGATCTTCTTTGATGTTTCTTCGATAGCCCGCTCTATGATGGACACTTTGGAGAGCGTGGCGTCTTGTTTAGTAGACAGGGACTGGATTGCAGAGAAAAGTTCAGACATGGAAATGTCCTCTTCTACTTTTTTCACCAGTGGATTTTTAATTGGGGTCTGAGGTAAAGAGGTTGCAAGGATTTCATCCTGGTCAGTTTTGTTCTTTCTCTTGCTTGATTTCGCGGCTTCTTGTGTATCCATGCTGATCTGGTTCTCGTTGTGGCTAGCTAGCATGTCTGCCGTCTTCTGTGAGACTTGGATATTCCGTCTACTATTGTCTTTCTGTCGTGTTTTTCCCATTCAACTTGACAAACTTATCCTATGTTGCTAAAACAAGTTATAGTTAGTTTCTTTCAACATTGATAGCCAATATTAGACTGTTAACCACCTAACCCTCAATGTTGCTTTGACGAGCAAGAAAACACTCCCTCTCACAGCGATGCCATCTTGGATTGATTTGTTCTCTATTGTTCCTCAAGAAAGGGGGAGGCCGATGACATTATGGCTTCCCATCAGACCAACTCCTTGAAGTTGACAGTTGTGTAAAAAATAAAAAACGATTTTGCTAAAAACATATTTTTTTTACCTTTAGTGTGTGTAGTTTACTGTATTTATACTTTGAATATCACTTTTCAACATTAATATATCACTAGAGGACGTCTTTAAAGGTCCAATGCAGACGTTTTTCTCTCAATATAAAATCATTTCTGGGTAACAATTAAGTACCTTACTGTGATCATTTTTTTATTTATAAACAATTGTCTTTTAAATATTTTTTTTTATCACTTCTTAGCAAAGAGCAATTTCTCAAGCAAGAATTTAGCTTGGACTGGTCTGAGTGGGAATCTGAAAACTAGCTGTTATTGGCAGAGGTTTGGAACTCTTATTGGTCTATTAATTCATTTACCACCTGGTGATGTCACAAGGCAGCCCAAAACTCCATCCCACCAAAACAGGCTGATATTTCAGCCGGTCTTTTTAAAGGCCATTATCATCATTTTCACAGTATTAATCCAACCTCATAGTGTGGAAATATACACTGACTATACAAAACATTAGGAACACCTGCTCTTTCCATGACATAGACTGACCAGGTGAATCCATGTGAAAGCTATGATCCCTTATTGATGTCTCCTGTTAAAGGGAGGAGACAGGTTAAAGAAGGATTTTTAAGCTGAGACAATTGAGACATGGATTGTGTGTGTGCGCCATTTAGAGGTTAAATGGGCAAGACAAAAGATTTAAGTGCCTTTGAACAGGGTATGGTAGTAGGTGGCAGACACACCGATTTGAATGTGTCATGAACTACAAGGCTGCTGTGGTTTTCACGCTTGACAGTTTCCTGTGTGTATCAAGAATGGTCCACCACCCAAAGGACATCAAGTCAACTTAACACAACTGTGGGAAGCATGGAGTTAACATGGGCCAACAACCCTGTGTAACGCTTTCGACACTTTGTAGAGGCCATGCCCCGACTAATTAAGACTTTTCTGATGGCAAAAGGGGTGCAACTCAATATTAGAAATGTGTTCCTAATGTTTTGTACACTCAGTGTATATAAAACACAAAAAAAACAAATTTCTGGATGCACTGGACCTTTAAGTATTTTTCTTGTTAGAGTAAATCTCTTGGTAGTTATTGCCACTGAAGGCAATTTGACCTTACATGTTTCAGTAGCAGGCTACAGATGTTTTAGACACATTTCCCCAAAGACATTATGTATGCAGGCAGTAGATTACACTTCCAGTCTCCTCAACCAAGGAACAGTAGGCTTACAGTACACTAACACCATCCTTATCAGACTCTGCACTTCCCATCAAATACTGTAAGCCCCCAAACAAAACATTGAAACATGCTCCAATACAATTTTAGGACCCTTAGTGATTTCAGCTCCAAACTCCAAATTGCCCTAACATAATGACGTAATTAGTCCCGTTTTAGATAAGTCTGATCATGAGCATCATCATCACACAGACAGCATGTTAATCCCCATGCCAGTCCCACGGTCATCATCATCACAGACAGCATGTTAATCCCCATGCCAGTCCCACGGTCATCATCATCACAGACAGCATGTTAATCCCAATGCCAGTCCCACGGTCATCATCACACAGACAGCATGTTAATCCCCATGCCAGTCCCACGGTCATCATCACACAGACAGCATGTTAATCCCAATGCCAGTCCCACGGTCATCATCACACAGACAGCATGTTAATCCCCATGCCAGTACCACGATCATCATCACACAGACAGCAAGTTAATCCCCATGCCAGTCCCACAGTCATCATCACACAGACAGCATGTTAATCCCCATGCCAGTCCCACGGTGATCATCACAGACAGCATGTTAATCCCCATGCCAGGTTCACG
>QNTS01001548.1:216953-227282 GCA_003317085.1 Hucho hucho | reverse complement strand
ATCATCACAGACAGCATGTTAATCCCCATGCCAGTCCCACAGTCATCATCACACAAACAGCATGTTAATCCCCATGCCAGTCCCATGGTCATCATCACAGACAGCATGTTAATCCCCATGCCAGTACCACGGTCATCATCACACAGACAGCATGTTAATCCCCATGCCAGTCCCTTGGTCATCATCATCACAGACAGTTTGTTAATCCCCATGCCAGTCCCACAGTCATCATCATCACAGACAGCATGTTAATCCCCATGCCAGTCCCACTGCATCAACACAGGGCACTTACAGTGGGTTCTTGAACATTTGTACGTATGAAATTACCAGTCATTGTGCAATATGTGGTTTCTCAGGAATGTTCTTGCATCATAGAATTACAGTACAGATAGAATCTCTATTTCTCTTTTGATTAATTACTTGAGACTCATGTTGGCTCCTATAGATAATGCTCAATGGGATAACGTGTGTTTTGAGTCTCCAGGCAGCCCAGGTGTAATGCACTCTGTCAAAGGGCGTAGCTTCCCTCCACAATAGAATGAATTGTCTTCCCACTTATCATACCACATCTATCCCAGTCATGAGCCGCTGGATTAAAGTGAACCGCTTAGGAAAAAGGTTACACCATTCAAGACCTTTTCATCAGTCCCTCCGACCGACCTTTTATACCTCTTCTTGTGACCTCTGAGGCTGTGGAATGCCAAGAGTGGGAGACGAAGACCCGGCCGAGTAACCATAGCAACATACAGTACTGGCACAGATAGATGTTTCACCGGATGTAGAGTTCTGAAGCATCCGATTGGAATATGGTGAGGAGAGGAAGCACAGTGGCTGGCAGTGGGAGAGTATGGAGCGAAATGGAACTGGGCCGACATTCTGCAAATTTTCTCATCTATGAAACATTTGATCTCCATACAGTTTTCGGTTCCCAAATCAAATCAAATTGTATTGGTCACATACACATGGTTAGCAGATGCGAGTGTAGCGAAATGCCTGAGCTTCTAGTTCCGACCGTGCAGTAGTATCTAACAAGTAATGTAACAATTTCACAACAACTACCTTATACACACAAGTGTAAGGGAATGATAAAGAATATGTACATATAAATATATGGATGAGCGATGCCCGAACGACATAGGTAAGATGCAGTAGATGGTACAGAGTACAGTATACAGTATATACATATGAGATGAGTAATGTAGGGTATGTAAACATTATATAAAGTGGCATTGTTTAAGTGACTAGTGATACATTTATTACATTCAATCATTAACTATTAAAGTGGCTAGAGATTTGAGTCAGTATGTTGGCAGCAGCCACTCAATGTTAGTGATGGCTGTTTAACAGTCTGATGGCCTTGAGATAGAAGCTGTTTTTCAGTCTCTCGGTCCCAGCTTTGATGCACCTGTACTGACCTCGCCTTCTGGATGATAGCGGGGTGAACAGGCAGTGGCTCGAGTGGTTGTTGTCCTTGATGATCTTTTTGGCCTTCCTGTGACTACGGGTGGTGTAGGTGTCCTGGAGGTCAGGTAGTTTGGCCCCGGTGATGCGTTGTGCAGACCTCACTACCCTCTGGAGAGTCTTACGGTTGTGGGCGGAGCGGTTGCCGAACCAGGCGGTGATACAGCCCGACAGGATGCTCTCGATTGTGCATCTGTAAAAGTTTGTGAGTGTTTTTGGTGACAAGCCAAATTTCTTCAGCCTCCTGAGGTTGAAGTGGCGCTGTTGCGCCTTCTTCACCACACTGTCTGTGTGGGTGGACCATTTCAGTTTGTCTGTGATGTGTACGCCGAGGAACTTAAAACTTTCCACCTTCTCCACTACTGTCCCGTCGATGTGGATAGGGGGGTGCTCCCTCTGCTGTTTCCTGAAGTCCACGATCATCTCTTTTGTTTTGTTGACGTTGAGTGAGCGGTTATTTTCCTGACACCACACTCCGAGGGCCCTCACCCCTCCCTGTAGGCCGTCTCATCGTTGTTGGTAATCAAGCCTACCACTGTAGTGTCGTCTGCAAACTTCATGGGTGAACAGGGAGTACAGGAGAGGGCTGAGAACCCACCCTTGTGTTGAGGGGTGGAGATGTTGTTTCCTACCCTCACCACCTCTGGCCGGCCCGTCAGAAAGTCCAGGACCCAGTTGCACAGGGCGGGGTCGAGACCCAGGGTCTCGAGCTTAATTACGAGTTTGGAGGGTACTATGGTGTTAAATGCTGAGCTGTACATAGTATTCCTCTTATTCCTCGAGTGCTACGGGGCGATAGTCGTTTAGCTCAGTTACCTTAGCTTTCTTGGGAACAGGAACAATGGTGGTCCTCTTGAAGCATGTGGGAACAGCAGACTGGGATAGGGATTGATTGAATATGTCCGTAAACACACCAGCCAGCTGGTCTGCGCATGAGGACGCGGCTAGAGATGCCGTCTGGGCCGGCAGCCTTGCGAGGGTTAACACGTTTAAATGTTTTACTCACGTTGGATGCGGTGAAGGAGAGCCCGCAGGTTTTGGTAGCGGGCCGTGTCAGTGGCACTGTATTGTCCTCAAAGCGAGTAAAGAAGTTGTTTAGTTGGTCTGGGAGCAAGACATCGGTGTCCGCGACGGGGCTGGTTTTCTTTTTGTAGTCCGTGATTGACTGTAGACCCTGCCACATATGTCTTGTGTCTGAGATTCTCTGCCTCTAACCCTATTACAGGGTCTGAGTCACTGGCTTACTGGTGCTCTGCCATGCCGTCCCTAGGAGGGGTGCGTCACTTGAGTGGGTTGAGTCACTGACGTGATCTTCCAGTCCGGGTTGGCACCCCGCCTTGGGTTTGTGCCGTGGGGGAGATCTTCGTGGGCTATACTCGGCCTTGTCTCAGGATGGTTGGTGGTTGAAGATATCCCTCTAGTGGTGTGTGGGGGCTGTGCTTTGGCAAAGTGGATGGGGTTATATCCTGCCTGTTTAGCCGTGTCCGGGGGTATCGTCGGAGGGGGCCACAGTGTCTCCCGACCCCTCCTGTCTCAGCCTCCAGTATTTATGCTGCAATAGTTTGTGTCGAGGGGTTAGGGTCAGTCTGTTATATCTGGAGTATTTCTCCTGTCTTATCCGGTGTCCTGTGTGAATTTAAGTATGCTCTCTCTAATTCTCTCTCTCTCTTTCTTTCTCTCTAATTCTCTCTCTTTCTTTCTCTCTCTCGGACATGAGCCCTAGGACCATGCCTCAGGACTTCCTGGCCTGATGACTCCTTGCTGTCCCCAGTCCACCTGGTCGTGCTGCTGCTCCAGTTTCAACTGTTCTGCCTGCGGCTATGGAACCCTGACCTGTTCACCATATGTGCTACCTGTCATAGACCAGCTGTTTTCAACTCTCTAGAGACAGCAGGAGCAGTAGAGATATTCTGAATGATCGGCTATGAAAAGCCAACTGACATTTACTCCTGAGGTGCTGACCTGTTGCACCCTCTACAACCACTGTGATTATTATTCTTATTTGACCCTGCTGGTCATCTATGAAAATTTGAACATCTTGGCCATGTTCTGTTATAATCTCCACCCGGCACAGCCAGAAGAGGAGTGGCCACCCCTCATAGCCTGGGTCCTCTCTAGGTTTCTTCCTAGGTTCCGGCCTTTCTAGGGAGTTTTTCCTAGCCACCGTGCTTCTACACCTGCATTGCTTGCTGTTTGGGGTTTTAGGCTGGGTTTCTGTACACCACTTTGTGACATAAGCTGATGTAAGAAGGACTTTATAAATAAATTTGATTGATATTATGGCAAGAACAGCTCAAATAAGCAAAGAGAACCATCAAGCGCTAGGATGAAACTGGCTCTCATGAGGACCGCCACAGGAAAGGAAGACCCAGAGTTACCTCTGCTGCAGAGGATAAGTTCATTAGACTTACCAGTCTCAGAAATTGCAGCCCAAATAAATGCTTCACATAGTTCAAGTAACAGACACATCAACATCAACTGTTCAGAGGAGACTGCGTGAATCAGGCCTTCATGGTCGATTGCTGCAAAGAAACCACTACTAAAGGACACCAATAAGAAGAAGAGATTTGCGTGGGCCAAGAAACACGAGCAATGAACATTAGACTGGTGGAAATCTGTCTGTTCTGCTGAGTCCAAATGAGAGATTTTTGGTTCCAACTGCTGTGTCTTTGTGAGACGCAGAGTAGGTGAACGGATGATCTCCGCATGTTTGGTTCCCACCGTGAAGCATGGAGGAGGAGGTGTGATGGTGCTTTGCTGGTGACACTGTCTGTGATTTATTTATAATTCAAGGCACACTTAACCACCATGGCTACCACAGCATTCTGCAGCGATACGCCACTCCATCTGGTTTGCGCTTAGTGGGACTATAATTTGTTTTTCAACAGAACAATGACCCAACACATCTCCAGGCTGTGTAAGGGCTATTTGACCAAGAAGGAGAGTGATGGAGTGCTGCATCAGATGACCTGGCCTCCACAATCACCCGACCTCAGCCCAATTGAGATAGTTTGGGATGAGTTGGACCACAGAGTGAAGGAAAAACAGCCAACAAGTGCTCAGCATATGTGGGAACTCCTTCAAGAGTGTTGGAAACGCATTCCAGCTGGTTGAGAGAATGCCAAGTGTACAAAGCTGTCATCAGGGCAAAGAGTGGCTACTTTGAAGAATCTCATAAAATATATTTTGATTTGTTTAACACTTTTTTGTTTACTACATGATTCCATATAGTTTTGATGTCTTCGCTATTATTCTACAATGTAGAAAATAGTAAAAAATGTAAAACCCTTGAATCAGTAGGTGTGTCCAAACTTTTGACTGGTACTGTACAAAAGTATGTGGACACCCCTTCAAATTAGTGGATTCGGCTATTTCAGCCATACCTGTTTCTGACAGTTGTATAAAATCGAGCACAAAGCCATGCAATCTCCATAGACAAACACTGGAAGTAGAATGGCCTTACCGAAGAGCTCAGTGACTTTCAACATGGCACTATCATAGGATGCCACCTTTCCAACAAGTCAGTTTGTCAAATTTCTGCCCTGCTAGAGCTGCCCTTGGGCAATGCATGAAGAAACGCCCCACTGTCAACCTGTTGCATTCACGTTGCTGGTCACTTGATCAAAGCCAGGATCAAGAAACCTGCCTATTTTCCTCGAAAGTACGTAATGTCACGATTCCAAAGCTATACAATATTACAGAGAACAAGGATAATTATCTTACATCTTGGAAAATATTTGCAATGTTGTACTTCTTGTTCACGAAATTCATGCTAATGTTTGGTTTTTGAGCTAGCGCCCAATTGACCTTCACTTCTTGAAGGAGAGCTCTGTGTCCAAACATGCGCCGTGCGGCCCTTTTCGACTTATTGGCAACGTACACAATGGGCAATAATACGATTCTAATGGAGTTTCCCCATCTCCTCAAAAGTATCTCTGTGGGAGAGCAACATTACTAAAGATTTTTCTAACTACCCCAAAATACACCACTGCCTGTCGCTTCCAATGGGAGCAAATTAATCATAGTGGGCAGAACAACTATATTGGGGCCTTCTAGCATTTATTTGTATATTTCCGTCAGAGAACGCCTACTCTGTGAAGTGCACATATGCAATAACTCAATTTGCCCTTGCACTCCTTCTAAACAATGCAATTGGCAAAGGGTAAAGTCTACAAAACGCAGTCCACTATGTTCCAGATTCTAGTTTTGGAAACAGAAATCTGTATGGAGATCAAATGTTTAAAATCAATGAGAAAATGTGCATAATGTTAGTCAAAATATATCTCACTCCATCTTCTCCCTCTGCCAGCCACTGGGCTTCCTCACATCACCATATTTGGTAGTGAGTGAAAACGCCAACCGAATGCTTCACATTTATACATCCGGTGAAATATCTGGCTCATTGAATTATCTGTGACTTTACACTGCTCTCGCTCAGTGGCAGAGACTAACTGCAAGTTGAACTTGGTGAGTAAGATCCTAAATTGATAGTGCAGTTTGTTTAAGTGATTTTACAGCTAGCTAGCTACTGTACTTCACATGCTGATATGGACTTTGTTATTATTGTGTGTAGCTATGTTTTCTAGCTAGCCAGCCAGCCCAGAGAGAGAGAGCATTGCATTGTGGGTTTTGTAGTAGATTTGAGCTGCGACAGATTTCCAGAAACGATTTTCACATTTCTACAAACCTGGTTAAAACAACAAAATGATTGTTTGAACATTTGTTCACGAAATAGTTTTCACATTGTGTTATTTAACACTGTTAATCAATGGCATTAGTGTCTTGGGATGGATTATCCCTTTAAACGGTGCTTTCCAGCTACACATTCGGCACTTCCTCAGTGTCTAGAAGGGTTCCCTCTGCCATACTGACAACACCAGTTCTGCTCAATATCACAGGCATTTTTGAAGCCATAGTAATAGCTGGACTTTGAAATGGCCTGACTATAAAACACCACCTTGTGTAACTGAACCCCCCACGGCCTTAATCCTTATTTAACATCACCTCGTGTAACTGAACCCCCACGGCCTTAATTCTTATTTAACACCACCTCGTGTAACTGAACCCCCCACGGCCTTAATCCTTATTTAACATCACCTCGTGTAACTGAACCCCCACGGCCTTAATTCTTATTTAACACCACCTCGTGTAACTGAACCCCCCACGGCCTTAATCCTTATTTAACACCACCTCGTGTAACTGAACCCCCACGGCCTTAATCCTTATTAAACACCACCTCGTGTAACTGAACCCCCCACGGCCATTGTCCTTATTTAACATCACCGCGTGTAACTGAACCCCCACGGCCTTAATCCTTATTAAACACCACCTCGTGTAACTGAACCCCCCACGGCCTTAATCCTTATTTAACACCACCTCGTGTAACTGAACCCCCACGGCCTTAATCCTTATTTAACACCACCTTGTGTAACTGAACCCCACACGGCCTTAATCCTTATTAAACACCACCTTGTGTAACGGAATCCAGCACAGCCTTAATCCTTATTAAACACCACCTTGTGTAACGGAATCCAGCACAGCCTTAATCCTTATTAAACACCACCTTGTGTAACGGAATCCAGCACAGCCTTAATCCTTATTAAACACCACCTTGTGTAACTGAACCACACACGGCCTTAATCCTTATTAAACACCACCTCATGTAACTGAACCCCCAACGGCGTTAGTCCTTGTTACACACTACCTCCCTGGCTCTGAAACAGGCAGCAGACAGCTGGCAGAGAGAGAGCAGGTTAAAGAGGGGGGCCAGTGGGTAGCTGCCATTGATGTCCATAGCAATCTGGCTGGCGTGTGTCCAGGACCGATGTGAGACATCACACAGAAAAGTTGTGGAGAAACTTTAAAAGATCTGCTGAAGTCTGTCTGTGTAATAAGTTCAAGCGGGCTGTGGGGCCTACCTGCTGCGTGTGTGCCACTCACGGACCCCTTTTAAATGTAAATTTTAAAAATGTTAATATTTTTTAGACGCTCTTATTCAGAGCAACTTACAGGAGCAATTAGGGTTGTGTGCTTTGTTCAAATACTGCCCGCTGTCAATCACACCACCACAGCAGGGCACACACACACACGCTCTAAAACCTTTCATAATACCCATGAACACGCGCATGCATGCCTACACATTCACACCAGAACTCAAACTCGCACGTGCCCACCTGCATTAAAGCTCAATCACTCACATACACGCTCACCTGTCACACACACAAACATCGCACGCACGCACGCACGCACGCACACACGCACACACACCATTGCTCTCAAAATAATTCCACCCACCCCGCAGTCACACAGTCAATTACAGTCACAATCCTTCAAAAGACTCCTGTATTGTCTCCATCCCAAACTGCCGTGGTGACCGGCTGCCATATGTTGATCTGTTCTCAGCAGGAGCTGACAACTAAAACCTCTAGTTAACCTCAACCAAACCGCTGGGGAACATAACCACTGACAAACACTAGCGCATATGTATGCATGTAGGGAGCGTATCAATGTGTATAAAGTTCCATCCTCTTTCAGTCTACATGACACACAACAGATGTATGGAATGGGTCACAAGGTTAAGATTTGTATGAAAGATACTTATAATTCACAGAAGACATTAACTGCTGTAAAAACATGAAAACTAATTGTGTAGAGACCAATGTCTGTCCCCACAACTCCATACTGGAGCCATCTCTCCCTGGTACCGTATAGAACAGAAACATGAACTAATGCTCTGGAATAAGGTATCACCAAAGACATGGTAAATCTCCCAGAGGCCCATCCTGAGTTGAACACACATAGATGAGCATTCTAACAACCCCTTATTCTGTTGCAGAAATCAAATCTAATTTTATTAGTCACATGCGCCAAATAAAAACAACAATTTGATGCAATAAAAGTATTATAACATAATCTTGCAATTTTGCTATGACACCCTTAGCCCAAGCCCGAGGTCCTGAGCACTCTGGGGGAAGGTTTTCATCAAGGATCTCTCTATACTTTGCTCCATTCATCTTTGCCTCGATCCTGACTACTCTCCCAGTCTCGGCTACTGAAAAACATCCCCACAGCATGATGCTGCCATCACCATGCTCCACCGTAGGGATGGTGCCAGGTTTCCTCCAAATGTGACGCTAGGCATTCAGGCCAAAAAGTTCAATCTCGGTTTCATCAGACCAGAGAATCTTGTTTCTCATGGTCTAAGAGTCTTTAGGGGCCTTTCGGCAAACTCCAAGTGGGCTGTCATGTGCCTTTACTGAGGAGTGGATTCCGTCTGGCCACTCTACCATAAAAGCCTGATTGGTGGAGTGCTGCAGAGATGGTTGTCCTTCTGGAAGGTTCTCCCATTTTCACAGAGGAACTCTAGACCTCTGTCAGAGTGACTATCAAGTTCTTGGGCACCTCCCTGACCAAGGCCCTTCTCCCCCGATTGCTCAGTTTGGCCGGGCGGCCAGCTCTAGGACGAGTCTTGGTGGTTCCAAACTTCTTCCATTTAAGAATGATTGAGGCCACTGTGTTCTTGGGGACCTGCAATGCTGCAGAAATGTTTTGGTACCCTTCCCCAGAACTGTGCTTCAACACAATCCTGTCTCGGACCGATATGGAAAATTTCAACACTTTCAACTGTAGGTTCTTATATAGACGGATGTGTGCCTTTCCAAATCATGTCCAATCAATTGAATTTACCACAGGTAGACTCCAATCAAGTTGTAGAAACATCTCAAGGATGATCAATGGAAACAGGATGCACCTGAGCTCAATTTTAAGTCTCATATCAAAGCGTCTGAATACTTATGTAAATAATGTGTTTTTTATTTTTAATACATTTGCAAAAATGTCTAAACCTGTTTTCGCTTTGTCATTATGGAGTATTGTGTGTAGATTGCTGAGAATTTCTTTTTATTTAATACATTTTAGAACAAGGCTGTAGCGTAACAAAATGTGGAAAAAGTCAAGGGGTCAGAAAACTTTCCGAAGGCCCTGGACGTTGCCCCGTCAACCAACCATTCTCCATGGCTGTATACCAGGGTACAGGATGCATCAGTCACTTTTATACAGTGTGTGTGTGTGTGTTTGCATACGGAAAAAGAATTAATAAAACAGTCAGGTATAAAGCACAATTCAATTTATTAGATGTGGGAAAAAACTATCCCAGTTTTCATCAGATACTTGATTGAGTGCGAAAAATATTAATTACAGAAAAAGAGGGACCTAAATGAAAAACAGATAAATAAAGCAATAGGCAATGATGCTGACAGCATCAGAGGTGTTTATAGAATGATGCTGACAGCATCCGAGGTGTTTATAGAATGATGCTGACAGCATCAGAGGTGTTTGTAGAATAATGCTGACAGCATCAGAGGTGTTTGTAGAATGATGCTGACAGCATCAGAGGTGTTTGTAGAAGGACAACTCCACAGTAACACAGAGACCGATGTATAAAATAAATGTATGTCAAACAAAGTTAAACTAATGATACAGCTCTGCACGAGGACTACTTTTAACAATTTCCACAGAACATTTTACAAAAAGACATTTACTTGAAGAACAGTGCAGATGCAAAGTTTGGTAACAGAACAACAGTTTGTGCTGTTTGAGCCGTCATTGGGGCGGCAGGGTAGCCTAGTGGTTAGAGCGTTGGACTAGTAACCGAAAGGCAGTTAACCCACTGTGCCTAGGCCGTCATTGTAAATAAGAATTTGTTCTTAACTGACTAGTTAAATAAAGGTCAAATAAAAAAATACAAATCTGCACTGCCCCATTTCCACTGGCCCTCCACCTGGTCCTCCTGCCCCATTTCCACTGGCCCTCCACCTGGTCCTCCTGCCCCATTTCCACTGGCCCTCCACCTGGTCCTCCTGCCCCTTT
>QNTS01001548.1:180488-210454 GCA_003317085.1 Hucho hucho | reverse complement strand
GGTCCATGGTTCTGACAGCACTGTATCACACCTGTCAGTGTGGAGCAGGTCCATGGTTCTGACAGTACTGTATCACACCTGTCAGTGTGGAGCAGGTCCATGGTTCTGACAGCACTGTATCACAGCTGTCAGTGGTCCATGGTTCTGACAGCACTGTATCACACCTGTCAGTGTGGAGCGGGTCCATGGTTCTGACAGTACTGTATCACACCTGTCAGTGTGGAGCGGGTCCATGGTTCTGACAGCACTGTATCACAGCTGTCAGTGGTCAATGGTTCTGACAGCACTGTATCACACCTGTCAGTGGTCCATGGTTCTGACAGTACAGTATCACACCTGTCAGTGTGGAGCGGGTCCATGGTTCTGACAGCACTGTATCACACCTGTCAGTGTGGAGCAGATCCATGGTTCTGACAGTACTGTATCACACCTGTCAGTGTGGAGCGGGTCCATGGTTCTGACAGCACTGTATCACAGCTGTCAGTGGTCCATGGTTCTGACAGTACTGTATCACAGCTGTCAGTGGTCCATGGTTCTGACAGCACTGGATCACAGCTGTCAGTGTGGAGCGGGTCCATGGTTCTGACAGTACTGTATCACAGCTGTCAGTGGTCCATGGTTCTGACAGCACTGGATCACAGCTGTCAATGTGTTCTCAAAACATCACAAGTAGCCAGCAGAATGAAAATAATTGAATTTGGTGGCATCTGATGCACCCCCATTTGTTGAAGTCATTCAAGTATGGTCACATAAGGGTTAGTAGTCAGCTATTTGGCGCTTATGGAACACACAGACCTGTTGGGGGTGCCTGTACACCTGTACCTGCTGCCTCTGGGTCAGTGGTGATGTTGAAGGGGAAGGTGAGAGCACAGCCTCGCTCTGTCACCTGGAAGGGGAAGAAGCTCTCAAACAGGTCCACTCCCGCCTCCACGCAGGCCAGCACCTCGTCTGGCCGCCCCACACCCTGCAGCAGCCTGACAGACAGAGAGAGATAGGCAGGCGGGCAAACAGACAGAAACGTATTACACTGTTGATCAATGATTGAATTATCAGACAAACTGAAAGAGACTCGTACCCATCTCTCTTATCTATCAGTGTTATCCCTGAAGCACTACAGATGCAGCATCTCTCCCTCTCTTACACACACACACACACACACACACACACACACAAATACAAAAACTGAACATCCACACACAGAACAGATCCATTCTCACACAGCAGACAGAAAAAAAACAGATTGCATCCCCCATCCTCCTGAAACCCATTCCCCCCTTAACCCACCTCAGTCTCAAAATCACTCACTTTTCCCCCTGACTCTCTACTCTACTGCTTCGAGTTTCCAGGGCCAAACTCATTTACCATCCCATAATGGTGGCCAGAGGGAGGGAGTGGATCTCCCAGGACCACCACAACCCAGGGGCAGGCTGACCCAGCACAGGCCCGATGGAGCCTCTTTTCATTAAGGAAACCCAGTACGGCCCAAAGGGAGCGTCTGGGGGTCTCTGATACAGCCTGCAGCACCACTGTCTCTCTCCACTGCTCCTTCTCCATCCCAGAGCCCCAGTTGGCTCCCTCACCTCCAGGGCAAGGAGGAATAGGACAGAGGTCTCCCCAGCATCGGGGCACTGGGAAGCAGGCTGAGTTCAGTGGGGAGTCTACTCTCTAGCCAGGCCAGTATTCCCAGTGCGGCTGGAAGAAGAGTGGGAACAGGGTTGTCATGGCTCCCAGGAGGGAAGGCAGGGGTTGCCATGGTTTCCTGGAGATTCTGAGTGAGCATTATGAGAGCAGAGTGATAGAAGGATAGAGGGAGGAGTGTCTGTCTTTCTCTTAGTCTCCCACTGTGAGAGTAACAGCAGTCCACTAGGGGGTCTTAGGGTTGAGTGTGTGTGGGGGGTAGGATTTAATAATAGTGTATAATATGGGGGGGGGGGGGGTCGCCGTGTTTTCACCAGGGGTTGGAACTGAAATTATTTCTCCAAACGTTTCATTCGATAAGTTCCGTTCCGTTATCTGAATTAGGCCCAAAGAATTATACCTAGGAAGGAACTTTGAATGTCTTTACCCTGCCGAGACTTGGCTTAGTGTTGGGACAGGCTAGCTAAGAAGCTTGTGTGTGCAGAGCGGCACAAGAATTAAAAACATGCTTTATCTTTTCATAGTTAATAAATCCAATGTGAAACGTGATAACTATAGCATCCGTAACTAGCATGGAAAAAGTGAATCTATTCTTCTCTAATTAAAAATCTCTCCCTAATTTCTGAATCACACTTGTAACGTCAGTAGGCTACCTTGGCCTAAGCTTCGGCGGAGGGAGGGAAAGGTAGCCTAAACACGCACTGGCAAAGATTTTCAGCTGGCAGGCAGACACTGGAACACTGATGGCTTTGCATAGGCACCTTGTTGCGTTTTTTGGGTGAAACTGGAAAAAATGCCTGGAATGTAAGTTATTAATCAGTTCCCAAGCTTTTAAAATAGCGGTTCTGTTCCAGAACAGTATAGATCACTTTTCTTCCTGGTTCTGATTCTGTTCCTCTAAAAATGTATTTATTTTTCGGTTCTGTTCCCTGAATCGTTTCCAACCCCTGGTTTTCACAGGTGTCACATGATCACTCAATTAGAGCCATTAATTGGTCAGTCAGTTCTCTCCCCTCACCTGGTCCCTGCTGTACATTCTAAAATCGGTCTGAGTGGAGAGAGACAAGAGCCAGATTGCAGACGAGAGACAAAGAGGAGTGGAGAGAGGGAATAGACAGACTGGAACAGAGGAGAGAAGAGACCGAGAGGAGTGGAGAGAGATAATTAAAAAGTGTTAAAGGAGGTATGGAGTGTTTTTGAAGAGCATCCTGCTTTGGGGGGTGGAGTGAGGGAAGGAGAAACACAAATAATTGGTGCAGTAAGGGGAGGAGGAGTGAGTCAGGGAAGGAGAGAGAGTGGGATGGGATGAAGGAGCATTCATATTTAGGGTTTATGGGAGTGTGGGTGTAGACAGGGTGAGTAAGAAGGGTAAAAGCTGGCAACTCGAGCTGGTGTGGAGGGGCACTTAAACCTGATTTTAGGCTAGACTTCGCTAGCTAGAGCATTTGAAGAGTTAATGGGCAGGGTTGCCAACTCAGTAGCTTTGAGCTTTGTCATTGTGACATTTCAGACGCCTGCCGGCAACTTTTCTTCCCTCTGAAAGCGATTGGCAACATATTCAGCTACTTTTTTTTAAGGCAGCCTCAGTTTTTCCTCTGAGAGTTTTTGATAGATTTAACAACTAACTTTTACTGTCGTGAAGCAGCCGATAGGAGGGAGAGAGTGGGAGAGAACAGCTGCCTGAGGCAGAGCTGCAGCACACACAATGTGCTGACAAAGAGCACATCGTTGTTTGACAGTTTAGTCATAATAGACATAACATAGTGGGATATGTCATTTCTGCCAATGCACCCTACAGAGGGAGCTGTTATGTCACCCTTTATAGAGTATGACACAAGCTTATAGACCCCTTTCCAGTACACGAGACACTGATGTCATGCACAGATGCGAGCAACTCTTGGCTGCAGTAAAGGAAGCCATCGCCATCTGCGCCCATTCAACAGATTTACGTTTTTATTACTTTTAAACAAAATCACTTTTTGGGGATCTCACACGCTTAAAATGTTTTGGTTATTGCTTGAACATTAGCTAAGATTATATTTGGTTGTTATCTTCGCAAAATAACTATTTTGGATGCAGCATTTGTTAGCTAGAATGCTAACGCTCATTGACACTGGCTGTAACAAAAGCTAGCCAATGTGTTTTTTAAGTATAATTCAGTTGATTTGCGATGATGACACAAACATTATATTAAGCAGGACATTCATACAAGCTTTAAAATCCAATTATAATCCAAAAGTAGTGTGAAATACACTCATTAGCAAATAAATAGGAACTATTAATAACTTCCATGTGTTCTGCCACAAACTTGTGCGCATTGCCCTCGTGCGGCAATGTTTTCTAACACAGAAAGGGGTCTATAAAGGGGTCTGTGATTCCATCCATGTAGTGCCTATAAAGATTTTTTGTGTGCTATATAGCCTTTATAAGATGTACATTTGTTTAAGGTGGGACCACACACACACACCTGGGTTTGTCGTCAGGCAGCTCCTTGATGACGGCAGTGATGAGCTGGGTCCGGAGGTGCTGCTCCATGGCTGCAGTATGGAGCCCGTCTAGACAGAATCCTCCTACTGGCCGCTTGGCCGTCTCTCTGGCCGACCGCACCCTCTCCTCCAGCACATCTCCTCCCTCCACCACCCCCAACACCTCCACCCCAATCAGCTCCTGGAGACCAGAGAGAGAGAAAGGCAGGGTTCATACACATTTTGATAGATGGAATTTGTATGACTTTTCCATTACTTTTAACCAAATTTCCATGACCAACAATTGTACAGAAGGTCTAAAAAATTAAGTGTAATGTGGTATCAACACTGGGAGGCTTCTCTCTGATTCCATGTACCATCTCCTGTCTCTGAGCAAGGTACCTCCCACAAAGTAGAATACCTGTTAGGCGGCAACTCACAATTGTTCCTAAAAATAATGTTCACGATTTACATGATTCAATTCAACAGGATTCAACCGAAACCCAACTAATACAATGGCAAAGTGAATCGTTCGTTTCATTAAAAAAATATTGTTTAAATGAATCATATGATTAGTTCAAAAAAGTAAATCAACTTTGTATTTATTTCTATTTAACTAGGCAAGTCAGTTAAAAAAAAAAGAAGTTATTTTTACAATGACGGCCTACCAAAAGGCCTCCTGCAGGGCTGGGGGATTAAAAATAAAATAAAAACATAGGACAAAACACACGACAGTATGGCCTTATTGTCTGTGTTTTTTTTGGACATTGACATGACAAATATGTATAGCTTAACGGTTAACCAGAGGGTACAAGATACATTACATGTCGGAAGTTTACATACACATTTGACAAATACATTTAAACTCAGTTTGTCACAATTCCTGACATTTAATCCTAGTAAAAATTCCCTGTCTTAGGTCAGTTAGGATCACCACTTTATTTTAAGAATGTGAAATGTCAGAATAGTAGTAGAGAGAATGATTTATTTCAGCTTTTATTTCTTTCATCACATTCCCAGTGGGTCAGAAGTTTACATACACTCAATTAGTATTTGGCAGCAGCCTTTAAAATTGTTTAACTTGGGTCAAACATTTCGGGTAGCCTTCCACAAGCTTCCCATATGACGTTTTGGCCCATTCCTCCTGACAGAGCTTGTGTAACTGAGTCAGGTTTGTAGGCCTCCTTGCTCGCACACGCTTTTTCATTTTGACACAACTTTGGAAGTATGCTTGGGGTCATTGTCCATTTGGAAGACCCATTTGCAACCAAGCTTTAACTTCCTGACTGATGTCTTGAGATGTTGCTTCAATATATCCACATAATTTCCCTCCTCATGATGCCATCTATTTTGTGAAGTGCACCAGTCCCTCCTGCAGCAAAGCACCCCCACAACATGATGCTGCCACCCCCGTGCTTCACGGTTGGGATGGTGTTCTTCGGCTTGCAAGCCTCCCCCTTTTTCCTCCAAACATAACGATGGTCATTATGGCCAAACAGTTCTATTTTTGTTTCATCAGACCAGAGGACATTTCTCCAAAATGTACGATCTTTGTCCCCATGTGCAGTTGCAAACCGTAGTCTGGCTTTTTTATGGCGGTTTTGGAGCAGTGGCTTCTTCCTTGCTGAGCGGCCTTTCAGGTTATGTCGATATAGGACTCATTTTACTGTGGATATAGATACTTTTGTACCGGTTTCCTCCAGCATGTTCATAAGGTCCTTTGCTGTTGTTCTGGTATTGATTTGCACTTTTTGCACCAAAGGACATTCATCTCTAGGAGACAGAATGCGTCTCCTTCCTGAGCGGTATGACGGCTGCGTGGTCCCATGGTGTTTATACTTGCATACTATTGTTTGTACAGATGAACGTGGTACCTCAGGTGTTTGGAAATTGCTCCCAAGGATGAACCAGACTTGTGGAAGTATAAAAAGAAATCTGAGGTCTTGGCTCATTTCTTTTGATTTTCCCATGATGTCAAGCAAAGAGGCACTGAGTTTGAAGGTAGGCCTTGAAATACATCCACAGGTACACCTCCAATTGACTCAAATTATGCCAACTAGCCTATCAGAAGCTTCTAAAGTTATGACATCATTTTCTGGAATTTTCCAAGCTGTTTAAAGGCACATTCACCTTAGTGTATGTAAACTTCTGACCCACTGGAATTGTGATACAGTGAAGTATAATTGAAATAATCTGTCTGTAAACAATTGTTGGAAAAATTACTTGTGTCGTGCACAAAGTAGATGTCCTAACCGACTTGCCAAAACTATAGTTCATTAACAAGAAATTTGTGGAGTGGTTGAAAAATGAGTTTTAATGACTCCAACCTAAGTGAATGTAAACTTCTGACTTCAACTGTATGTTTTGAATTGTCTACCTACCTAGTTAGTCTGTTCTCTATCACATTTCATAGGCTAGGCCTACCTGCTGCTGCTGCTGCTGCTGAACTGTCCGACTGTCTCTCTCTCCTTGAACAACAGCTCACACAAACAGACACACTGTGTCATTCCAAACCTGGCTGATAGGTTGATTTTTATTTGACTGTTAAAATATATGACTGGGAATAAATAAATTACATTAAACAGAAATGTAATTCTTTCTATGACTTTTCCTAAACTTTTTTGATTTTATCATTTTAAAATTTAAAAATGACTTTTCCAGGATTTTCATGACCGTACACACACTGGAAAGGGTGAGAGAAAGACAGAGATATTTTGACAGTAAAAGTAGCCTGTGTCTGTACAGTATACTTATAAATGACTGCCACACCCCATGTAAGTGAAACTTTTAATTTAATTCCTTGTGTGAGGCTCCAGCAGCATCAGTCCCAGACAGACCTGTGTTTTATGGTGGAGCAGCAGACACTCATCCAGGTGGGCCAGGGTGCGGTCCACTGACTTGCGGACCCTCTTGCGAGACGTGTTGATCTGCCAAGTCTCTCCATCTGCCATGCTCTGGTACAGGTCTGGCTGGATAGCCTTCTGAAGAGCCATGAACTTTGCTACCGTCAGCTCGATACGACCGCCACTGCCCCACACAGACACCGTCTGGAACAAATATAGACAGTGTGAGCACAGATCGAATAATGAGACAGATATTTTACCGGATGTATAAATGTGAAGCATCCTCTTGGCGTTTACACTCAGTACCAAATATGGTGATGAGAGGAAGCACAGTGGCCGGCAGTGTGAGAAGATGGAACAAGATGGGTTTTGGCCGACATTCTGCAAATTTTCTCACTGATTAAACATTGGACCAGTTCTGTTCCCAAAACTATCTTGGTATACAGTGCCATTGGAAAGTATTCAGACACCTTGACTTTCTCCACATTTTGTTACATTACAGCCTTATTTTAAAATGGATGTTGCAAATGTATTACAAATCAAAAACAGAAATACCTTATTTACATAAGTAATCAGACCCCTTGCTATAAGACTCGAAATTGAGCTCAGGTGCATCCTGTTTCCATTGACCATCCTTGAGATGTTTATACAACTTGATTGGAGTCCACCTGTGGTAAATTCAATTGATTGGACAAGATTTGGAAAGGCTACAATCGTGGCCAAAAGTTGAGAATGACACAAATATAAATTTTTACAAAGTCTGCTGCCTCAGTTTGTATGATGGCAATTTGCATATACTCCAGAATGTCATGAATAGTGATCAGATGAATTGCAATTAATTGCAAAGTCCCTCTTTGCCATGCAAATGAACTGAATCCCCCAAAAACATTTCCACTGCATTTCAGCCCTGCCACAAAAGGACCAGCTGACATCATGTCAGTAATTCTCTCGTTAACACAGGTGTGAGTGTTGATGAGGACAAGGCTGGAAATCACTCTGTCATGCTGATTGAGTTCGTTTAACAGACTGGAAGCTTCAAAAGGAGGGTGGTGCTTGGAATCATTGTTCTTCCTCTGTCAGCCATGGTTACCTGCAAGGAAACACGTGCCGTCATCATTGCTTTGCACAAAAAGGGCTTCACAGGCAAAGATATTGCTGCCAGTAAGATTGCACCTAAATCAACAATTTATCGGATCATCAGGAACTTCAAGGAGAGAGGTTCAATTGTTGTGAAGAAGGCTTCAGGGCACCCAAGAAAGTCCAGCAAGCGCCAGGACGTCTCCTAAAGTTGATTCAGCTACGGGATCGGGGCACCACCAGTACAGAGCTTGCTCAGGAATGGCAGTAGGCAGGTGTGAGTACATCTGCACGCACAGTGAGGCGAAGACTTTTGGAGGATGGCCTGGTGTCAAGAAGGGCAGAAAAGAAGCCACTTCTCTCCAGGAAAAAAAAATAAAAAATCAGGGACAGACTAATATTCTGCAAAAGGTACAGGGAATGGACTGCTGAGGACTGGGGTAAAGTCATTTTCTCTGATGAATCCCCTTTCCGATTGTTTGGGGCATCCGGAGAAAAGCTTGTCCAGAGAAGACAAGGTGAGCGCTACCATCAGTCCTGTGTCATGCCAACAGTAAAGCATCCTGAGACCATTCATGTGTGGGGTTTCTTCTCAGCCAAGGGAGTGGGCTCACTCACAATTTTGCCTAAGAACACAGCCATGAATAAAGAATGGTACCAACACATCCTCCGAGAGCATCTTCTCCCAACCATCCAGAAACAGTTTGATGATGAACAATGCCTTTTCCAGCATGATGGAGCACCTTGCCATAAGGCAAAAGTGATAACTAAGTGGCCCGGGGAACAAAACATTGATATGTTGGGTCCATGGCCAGGAAACTCCCCAGACCTTAATCCCATTGAGAACTTGTGGTCAATCCTCAAGAGGCGGGTGGACAAACAAAAACCCACAAATTCTGACAAACTCCAACCATTGATTATGCAAGAATGGGCTGCCATCAGTCAGGATGTAGCCCAGAAGTTCATTGACAGCATGCCAGCGCGGATTGCAAAGGTCTTGAAAAAGAAGGGTCAACACTGCAAATATTGACTCTTTGCATCAACTTCATGTAATTGTCAATAAAAGCCTTTGACACTTATGAAATGCTTGTAATTATACTTCAGTATTCCATAGTAACATCTGACAAAAATATCTAAAGACACTGAAGCAGCAAACGTTGTGGAAATTAATATTTGTGTCATTCTCAAAACTTTTGGCCACGACTGTATATAAGGTTCCACAGTTGACAGTGCATGTCAGAGCAAAAATCAAGCCATGAGGTGGAAGGAATTTTCCGTAGAGCTCCGAGACAGGATTGTGTCGAGGCAGTTCTGGGGAAGGGTACCGAAACACTGCACCATTGCAGGTCCCCAAGAACACAGTGGCCTCCATCATTCTTAAATGGAAGAAGTTTGGAACCACCAAGACTCGTCCTCGAGCTGGCCGCAAGGCCAAACTGAGCAATCGGGGGAGAAGGGCCTTGGTCAGGGAGGTGACCAAGAACCCAATGGTCACTATGACAGAGCTCTAGAGTTCCTCTGTGAAGATGGGAGAACCTTCCAGAAGGACAACCATCTCTGCAGGACTCCACCAATTAGGCCTTTATGGTAGAGTGGCCAGACAGAAGCCACTCCTCAGTAAAAGGTACATGACAGCCTGCTTGGAGTTTGCCAAAAGGCACCTAAAGGAGTCTTCGACCATGAGAAACAAGATTCTCTGGTCTGATGAAACCAAGATTGAACTCTTTGGCCTGAATACCAAGCGTCACATCTGGAGGAAACCAGCCACCATCCCTATGGTGAAGCATGGTGGCAGCATCATGCAGTGGGGATGTTTTTCAGTGGCAGGGACTGGGAAACTAGTCAGGATCGAGGCAAAGATGAACGGAGCAAAGTACAGAGAGATCCTTGATGAAAACCTGCTCCAGAATGTTCAGGACCTCAGACTGGGGCATAGGTTCACCTTCCAACAGGACAAAAACCCTAAGCACACAGAAAAGACAACGCAGGAGTGGCTTCGGGACAAGTCTCTGAATGTCCTTGTGTGGCCCAGCCAGAGCCCGGACTTGAACCCGATCAAACATCTCTGGAGAGACCTGAAAATAGCTGTGCAATGACTCTCCCCACCCAACCGGACAGAGCTTGAGAAGATCTGCAGAAGAATGGGAGAAACTCCACAAATACAGGTGTGCTAAGCTTGTAGCGTCATACCCAAGAATACTCAAGGCTGTAATCGCTGCCAAAGGTGCTTCAACAAAGTACTCAGTAAAGGGTCTCAATACTTATGTAAATGAAATATTTCCAGTTTTTTTTAATACATTTGCAAACATTTAAAAATATATATATTTTGCTTTGTCATTGTGGGGTATTGTGTCATTGTGGGGTAGATTGATGAGAAAAAAATTTAATACATTTTAGAATAAGGCTGTAACGTAACAATGTGGAAAAAGTAAAGGGGTCTGAATACTTTCCGAATGCACTGTAGATTATAACAATCTATGGTGTTAGTGTCAACTCTGACACATACAACTACACACAATCACACTTAACTCCCAGAAATGTAAAGCATTTAGACAGACACCGATGCTTAGTCTAAAATATTATTTTTGCTGGATAAGTAGAACCCCAAACATGACCTCTGACCTTGTTGGTGATGTGACCTGGGGGGCATGAGGTCGCAGGGTCGTGGAGGGAACAGTACAACACTGTGTCATGAAGACCTGTGAAAGGTCAACCGCAGTATTAAAGCATGCATAACACTGCAGTCAATCTACTGCAGAACAGACAGCACAGCCGGTCCAGTAGCATGAGTAAAAGATGCAACGACTAAAAGTCTACACAGCAGCAGGAGGCAGATACATAGACTTGTTGCTAATGTCAGATAGTTAGTTCATTCTGTTAAATACACACTGGAAGCCATGCAAGAGAGGAGGTGTGGCCTTAGAGGCCAGCTGTGAGAGAGGCTCAGAAGGTGACAAAACCAGAACCTAAACAAAAACAACAAGCACTGGCAGGCGGTGGCACACTCACTTTTAATTACTCAATCAGGTTGCTCCCTCCCTGACCGCCTCAAGACACAATGTAATAATTCCCTGCGTGTGAACAAAAGGTGCTGGGACGCTAATTATATTTTCTTATTTCAACTTGGCTTGCCCAGGGGCAGGAAACAGCTCAGTGGTCCCACACTACAGCCAGCCATCTCTGTTAGAGTGATGACTTTTGACTTTCCTACATGAGGGCTGTTTCAAAGCCATTCGGGACTTATGAAGCATACATTCAGAGCTCTTAGAAAGGGCTAAGGCCGATTGTGCTTTTCAACAATGCACTTCTGCCTCTTCCACTCAAATATTCAGCAACGAAGTGATGTACTTTTCTCTTTACGTCCAAATGCTTTCTAGTTAAGCTGAGACAAAATGTATAGAAAGTTCTGTACATGTGTTCATGTTAAAAACTAAAGACACTTTCACGAATGAAAGCGTGGTCACTCAGTAGTGCATGTCTAATAGGATATGCTCTAAGCATATGAATGCATGACATGTTCGACTTTCCTACTGCAACGGCGCAGTCATTGTAGAGCGGACAGTAGATGTAGTGAGGGGGTGGGTATAATTTGTGGAACGTTCCAACAGGATCTGTTACAAAAACTTCGTAAATAACATGGTTGCCAACAAACAACGCATACAAAATTGTATAGCGGCAAAATAAGATACCGGGTAGGGAGTGGGCTATTTCATTAAGTTTTTCACTCACCACGTTTATTCCGAAAAATGTCTGTCCTCAATCTGGTAGCCTATGAACAAACATTAATAATAAACTATGTGGTGAATTGATGCCTATTTGGCCTGCTAGTTGGCTAGGTGAATTGAGCATTCTACTTTGTATGCATTGTTTGTTGGCAAGCTTGTACTTTACCAAGTTTTTGGAACAGATTTCTGTTGGAACGTTCCACAAATTATGCCCACCTATAACATCAACAAGAATAGCCAGTGCCAACCTGCAAACTTCCTGACTCCCTCCTTGAACTCCTCCAATACTTCCTGGTGTTCCGCTCTAAAGGAAGTACACATAAAGCAAGTATTTTAAATACTATTTTGATGTGTGTGTGTGTGTGTGTGTGTGTGTTAGAGAGAGAGAGACAGGGAAAGAGTGTGCTAATAGAAGAGGCTCTCACATTGTGTTCAGGGTGAGCTGTGTGATGGAGGGCAGGTTGTTCAGTGTGTGCAACGTATCCTGGGTGAGGTGTGGCACGGTGCCACAGCGGGTGTACAGCAGGCACCCCGGCACCTCTAGGGAGTGCTGTCCTGCCCTGCCCAGTCCCGTCAGCACACCTAGCCGACAGCCCTGCACCACCAGGGACAGCTCCAACTTCATCCTGCCTGATGAAGAGCGAAACAAGGGGGATGATGACAGATGATGAAAGAGTGAGCTTGTTTGACATCGACTGACTACTCATTATTATTTGTTGATCAGTCAGTCAAAATATAACCACAATGCATCACAGATTTGATGCCCTCTAACACGCAAGTGTGAAAGATGGAGTATTGACATTTGTGGTGCAAGTAGAAAGGCATATTATAAGCATATAATAGAACATAATAGAAACGGATGATGCAAGTAACTAACAGATGTTTACGGTTTAAATGTTTGTCCATACGTACTATGGCCAAAATGGGAAAGCAACTGGCTAGCTTGACGATGTTGTTAGCAATCGCTATCACTACTGTAGCTAAATTCACTGGCGTTTTTAATAGTCCAGCATAATAACAAATGTTTACATTTGTCTTATTTTCGAAAACCTAGACAAAGCTCAACAGGATAAAGTAACGTTTTGGTATTTTCTAAACATAGTAATTGAACATTAAGCATCTTTCGCTTACCAGGAACCAAAGCACGTGAAAACTACACGTCGCGGAGTTATGAACGGCGCACGCACTCCAGTCACTTCCATAATACGTCATCATTTTCGGAGCTTGCAGAGAGAGGGTCAAAGCCCCAAAGTCATAATTATGGCTGAAGCCCGCCTATTTATACAATCTATCATCTTAAATCTGATGCTAACCCTAACCACACTGCTAACCTTATGCCTAAACCTAACCTTAAATGAAGACCAAAAAGCACATCTTAGTTTCCATAAATTTGTACGATGCTTAACTAGTGACAATCTGCAGAGCTCTCATTACAAAACCTAATTTGCTGTTGAATAAACAGTGTGTACATACATTATAACATCTGCAAACCCTTTCTGTGGGACTATGATAATGCTGTGTGGACTTTTGCACATTCAATCAAGGTTGACTTGGCGTCTATTTTTACAACACATTCAAACGTTCAACATTTGGGGAGGGATCCAAGGTTACTATAGTTACCAAAGGGACGCTTGCGTTGACAAAAGGTTGGAACGGGACTTGTAGTTTACTAATGCCACTATCAAGCAAACAGTGCGTTTGAGAAACGTGGCTGTTGACTACATTACCAAGGCATCTCGTTCTATTTTCAGCGCACTAGCAAACAGCAGAACAGCATGGAGCTAGCTGCATCACTTTTGGATTAGCTTCAAATACCTATTTCAGTGCAAAATTAGACTTCTAACTGAGTTTTTTTTCTTTTCTGTAAGCGTAGCTAATGCTACAAGTAGTTAATATAAATTATGAAGCAAGTAAGATTTGTATTCGCCTGTATTAATTAGGTAATAAGTGGCAACTAATTTGGCGTAAAAAATGGCATACTCACATAACCCTGATATTTTTCGCTGGAAAAGATTTACTAAGACTAAAAAACCAACTGCAGGCAAGGTACGGTGTTATTGTCAATATACTGTATGTCTGCACCGTGTGTGTGTCTGAGTGGGTGAGAGTGAGAGAGAAGTTTACCGTTTAATTTGCTACTTTTGACAGGTATGAGGTAAAGTAAAATATTGTTGAGTGTCACCTAAACTTAAAGTGATGCACAAATCATTAATTGATTACCTCGAACTGATCTTTCAATGCATGATCAAACACTGCATGACTGCAAATAAAACTTTTAAAGGCCTGGTGCAGTCAAAAACATGATTTGCCTTTATTACATTTTTTTTTGTATTTCCCCCTCTTTTTTCGTGAGATCCAATTGCGATCCAATTACGATCTTGTCTCATCACTGCAACTCCCCAACGGGCTCGGGTGAGGCGAAGGTCAAGTCATGCGTCCTCCAAAACATGACCGGCCACACCGCTTCTTAACACCCTCCCACTTAACCCGGAAGCCAGACAACCGAAGTCAGCCTGCAGGCTCCCAGCCCGCCACAAGGAGTCACTAGAGCGCGATGAGCCAAGTAAAGCCCCCCGGCCAAACCCTCCCCTAACCCGGACGATGCTGGGCCACTTGTGTGCCGCCCTATGGGACTCCCGGTCACGACCAGTTGTATGGATTTATACATCCCAGAAGCCCTTGCAATTTAAATGGCCTTTTTGATGTTGTGACTTGACTTTAATTAACATGAATCTCAAGACTGTTATTTAGCTAATGAGCTATGTTTAATTGTTACCCGATTAAATTAATAATGTAACAATTAACTCATTAGGATCTGGGGCACAACGAGAGCGATTCTTTAAAGAGTTACCATCTCCCGAATTAAACTCAAAGGTCTTTACCTATCACATCTATAAACAGTCAACTTATTCATCATAACCTTGTATCATATCACCATTCTGAACAGTTGTAACCTCCTTGCATCTGCAAAAATCCAAGCACCGGTTATTGACTGGAGACTTAATACGCTGAAAACGGGTCCCTAGCGGAATGACGACAACATGGCTGCTTGTTAAAGAAGAGATTAAGTGGGAGAGAGAGCGGGACAGAGACACTTAACATTAAACTACTTTTACCTACAGTAACCATATACTTTGCACACGAACCGCCGCCCACTTTGAGTAAGAAATCATGAATGTATTTACGTGAAATGCCTGGGTTCGCCGGGGATCTCCTTGGAAAGGGGGTTGGGCCTTTTCGCGGCACGCTTGTAAGGCTCTGATTGTCCGAAATGGTTCCAACAAGTCTTGTACTGTTGTTCTTCTTTGTAGTTGTCCATTATCCGGTGACTTGTTGTGTAGTCCTGAACAGAACTACAGAGTTGATTTTCCTTCCTTTCGCTCTTGAAGATGCTTCTTTGAAGGCTAGCCAATGGCTAGATGGTTCCCCAGTGGGGTGATGAGAGTAGCGTAATACGATGGTTTGAGCAGAGTAACAGGATGGTCCTACTTAAATTCACTTTACTTAGATACTTTACTTAGGACGGCTAATCAGCCGTACCAGTGATTGCCCGGGAGGTGAGTTTATTGTCTCCACCTCGTGTTGAGATTCAAAGTTCAAACCGTTTTAAACGTGCAGCTGCCGCTTCACACTTTTCTGGTCCAATGTGTTTTTTTTCTTAACCCATCATTTATACCTTTTGCTCGAAGGGCGGTCCCGGCAGGCTGACACGCTCTCTGACTTCACTCCGGGGCGGTGATTACTGACTGTGCAAAGTTATGGAAAACGATTATCTCTTATAGCTTCTCACATCACATCCCTCTGAAAACACTTTCATCATTATTCATATTACATGCACAACGCATAGTATGGAAACTTCAATAATGTAGTGGGTATACTTTCAAAGTTACAGTATTTCCTTTTTAACATTTTTAATGACATCACAAAATGACAGTGTTCTTTTGATCGCCTCTGACCATTCTCCACGGTCTACGTTAGAAATATTGTTCCAGTAGTTGCTTTTGAACGTGTTAGAGTTTCAGCGGGAAAAAGGTCTGTTGAGACAAAGCACATTCCTTTGGTGAATTTGGAGAGTACAGCCCTGGATCTTCTCCCTTGATTTACAACAGGACGTGAGTTGTTAATCCGCACTAGTTCTTTCCTTCCCCCTCTACGGGTGAGAGGGGGTCTGATTGAAGTTATTCATTGCAAACCTGATCTGACCTATTTGGATTCTCATGGACAGTCATGACACTGAGATCCTCTGGTAGTGCTCAGGGTGACACAGGGATACTTGAATCATTCTTAGAAGAGATAAACTGGTTTCAACTGCTATAGGAAATTAATCTGAAATAATCCTCAGACATTAGGCATTGGCTGGGCTCTCTTGGTTTTACATCCACCGGTTAACCACTCTCACTGTCTGTGAAATTGTCGGAGCTCCTGCTCTTGTCATGATAAATAAGTCTTATTTTCTACAATAGCAGGTGCAGCTCAATAGTGGGGAGATCAACCAATGGATGAAGGTGAGAACTCTTTCTTTCACTATGTCCATCTTTACCTCCTGAAACCAGAGATGGACTGTTTGTGTGCAGAGGATATTATTCTGCTTTATCTGCCTATAAGGCCATATGTATTCATGAGGTGTGCTTTTGTGTCCCCAGACAGTGGAAATGGCCTCAGACTTTGCAGTGACTGAGGTTTTTTCCCTGAAGAAGCCCCATTCAGTGATAAGCAGCCAGTCAATGGCACTACACAGCACAGAGCAGCTGCTGGATCATGACCAAGCATATGGGGAAGGTAGGCCACACACACACACACACACACACACACACACACACACACCTTTTTTGTGACTCTTTTTTTCCTGCAGCCCAGGCTCTTCTTAGTGATTGGATGAACAGCAAGTTGCGTCTGGAACTGGAGATGGAGGAAGAGGATGATGTGATTGTCTCCCCTGAGAAGAACAGTCTTGAAGTCTCATTGGACTACAGCAACTTTGATGGTACAGAGACACTAACCTACACAACAACACACATTTAACTCTTAACTTCCATCTGACAGTATATGGTTCAGTTAATACATCATACCACAGTCAGTGGGTCCATAAGGACCATATGTCATACAGTTCACCCTGCGTCTCTCTCTCAGACCTGTATTCCCACCTGGCTGAGGAAGAGGAGAGCTCAGCGGTTAACAACTTCCTTCAAGACCTCATGGAGCGGGAAGTGGTGGATTCTGGGATAGTGGAGGATCTGGCACTAGACTCTGAAGAGCGAGACAGGAGGATGAGGAGGGACCCGAGCCTCACCATGGAGGCACGTCACCGACAGGTACAAAACCAGAGAGACGTTACGCAGGATTGGACAGTCTCAGGATTCCCAAGATTCTTGACAAAGTTGAAATAACACTGTAGTATCTGCATTGGGAGCCAAATGTAAGTCCCAGTGAATGGAAGTGAATTAAACTGTTTACTACAACAGCTGGACTTACGTTCACACCTTCTGCTCTCTTTTATGACATCATCCTCGTCTAATTCCTACTTTTTTCTCATTACAGGTGCGTGAGAACCGTGCACGGCAGGACGCGGAGCGGGAGAAGTTGCACAGGGAAAGGGTGGCGCGGAGGCAGGCCAGGGAGGAGGCGCAGAGGAGGGAGCAGGAGGAGGAGAGGCGGAGGAGGCAGGAGGCACGCAGGCAGGATGAGATGGTGCAGCAGGAGATGGTGCGACTGCGCCGCGAGACGGAAGAGAGGAGGAACCTGGAGCAACTAGCCAGGCAAATGTACAGTAACCATGGAAACAGCAAGACAAACAAAACCACGCATTTACTTCCACCTACAATCACCTGCATCACACCCATGCAATGAGCTCTTATTCAGAATTCTGGGTCTCTAAAATAAGCCAATCTGTTTGGAGCTAGGTCAGGGCCCTGTAGGTCTGACTGTCTGGGTGTCTCCCCCACAGGGAGAGGGAGAGGATCGCCAGGGAGACTGCAGCTAAGAGCTCTCTGGTACTCCAGCCAGGCCCTTCACTCTCTACTGCACAGAAACAACAGGACACTGAGAGACCACTCAGACTACAGCAAGCAGAGGTCAGGGTTCAGATGCACAACCTTAAGGTTAGTAGAATACTTGTGTGGAGGGGAAGGACAAGGTTCTGTTGGTGGTGTGTGCTTAGTGTTCACAGCATCTGAACAACACATTGGTGTGTGTTTCAGTGTCTGCAGAGGCACTTCTCTGGCTGGTACTCAGTGTTGTTGGAGAGGAGGGTGCAGATGGGCAAGGCGGCGGCGCTCTGTGATTGGAGGAGACAGCTGAGGGCGTGGCGAGACTGGCGGGCGCTGGTGTGGGCAGGGCGAGAGCAGCGGGAAGCGGAGAGAACAGAGGAGGAGTTACGAACCCAGAACAGGTAAGCACAGAATGGAGTCTGTCCCAACATTACAATCTGCATACTTTATTTAGCTTGCCTGGTGTTCTGGGAGGGTGAAGTTTTATGTTTCGCACTTTGGTTCAAAAAGTGAAAACTATACCTAACTGGCGCGCAGGCTGAATTTAATATTAACACTGAATCTGACTTATGAACACTGAGGAAGTAAACCTGGACAGTTTTAAATTAGGTAATTTGTTTTGCCTTTGCCAAATAAACAGGTGCCTGTAAACACCTGGTGAAGATGATTAGCAAATATGGCCCTCAAACTTGTCACAGTCACACCAGGTGTTTGTCTCTAATAGTGCGTAATCCCTCGTAGACGCTGCCAGGTGGCGATGGTGAGTGATCGGAGGCGTTTGCTAAGACGATGCCTGAGTGATTGGCGGCTGTGGTGTCGGGCGGAGAGAGAACGCCGGGAGCTGTTGTCACAGCAGCAAGAGACGCGGCGCAAGATGGCCGCCCTGATCAATGCCATGGCAACTGGGAAACTCAAGATGATGGAGACGCATACTCCTGAGCCAATCACTGCCCTGCCTGAGCCTTCTGACCAATCAGAAACCGTAGAACTGGTGAGTGACAAACAAGGTATAGGCATAGCTACGTAGGAGGACACAGACAAAATGACAGATTCAGACACACACACACAGTGTCGTGTCTGCCCATTGGATATACATTTGCTGGAGCGTATCACAGTACAGACAGAAGCCCGAAGGTGGTAACGATCTGTAGTCATGAAATAAATATTAGCTATAGGTTAATTCTGCAATGGTAAAATTAATCTGCAAGGCAATAAAATGTGATTTTGTATTCATTTGGTGAAAGTCATGCATTAGTCTATCACTATCTACTGAATAAACAAGTTCTGTTCTGCGTTGGCCCGTACTTTTCTCTCTGGGAGTTGATGAAATTATGAAATATTGACAACACTGCAAGGTTTGCTTTCTCCTCAGAGAGAGAGAGGGGAAGTGACTGACAAAAAAGGAGATATTGATTAGTGGAATAGAGCTTGAGGGAGAGAGGAAAAGGAGAGCGAGAGAGGCATAGCAACTTCTATCTAGATCAGGGGTGTCAAACAAATTTTGCCATGCAGCATTTGGTCTTCACCGAGGTAAAGAGGGCCGCACTTAAAATTGGTTATAATATTTCCTTGCCGTCAAAATGTCCTAAAATTAGTCTCATATCTATCGTTTTTGGAATGTTCTATGCTCCCTGACTGTCTAGCATTCGTTAGATGACTGTTAGAAGAAACTATAACTAAGGTCATTATAATTTCTATACAGTTTTAATTTAGTTTTAGTCGTTTTAATGTCAATTGAGATAGTTTTTCCCAACAAAAACTGTATTTGTATTTTTTTATGATCAACTTCATCCCATTTCCTCTATTTCCATGTGACCCGTACACTTCACAATTCCTGTCTCTGCAGAAAGGTCAGCCAGGGTCACGACCTGCTGGCCCCACCCCTTCTCCTGCCTGTCAAAGGGACGGACAGCCAGGGGCTGTGGTCCCGCACACCCTCCCCTGGCATGTGACACGGCGTAACGCGGCGCTGAGTGCAGGTGAGTGAACAAAGTAAAAGTTTAAATATATTACCCTGTATCCGTGATTAGGGGAAACTCCTACCTACAGTTGAAGTCGGAAGCTTACATACACATTAAAACTTGTTTTTCAACCACTCCACAAATTTCTTGTTAACAAACTATAGTTTTGGCAAGTCGGTTAGGACATCTACTTTGTGCATGACACAAGTAATTTTTCTAACAAGTGTTTACAGACAGATTATTTCACTTGTAATTCACTGTATCACAATTCCAGTGGGTCAGAAGTTTACATACACTAAGGTGAATGTGCCTTTAAACACCTTGGGAAAATCCAGAGAATTATGTCATGGCTTTAGAAGCTTCTGATAGGCTAATTGACATCATTTTAGTCAATTGGTGGTATACCTGTGGATGTATTTCAAGGCCTACCTTCAAACTCAGTGCCTCTTTGCTTGACATTATGGGAAAATCAAAAGAAATCAGCCAAGACCTCAGAAAAAGAATTGTAGACCTCCACAAGTCTGGTTCATCCTTGGGAGCAATTTCCAAATGCCTGAAGGTACCACGTTCATCTGTACAACAATAGTACGCAAGTATAAACACCATGGGACCACGCAGCCGTCATACCGCTCAGGAAGGAGACGCGTTCTGTCTCCTAGAGATGAACGTATTTTGGTGCGAAAAATGCAAATCAATCCCAGAACAACAGCATAGGACCATGTGAAGATGCTGGAGGAAACATGTACAAAAGTATCTATATCCACAGTAAAATGAGTCCTATATCGACATAACCTGAAAGGCCACTCAGCAAGGAAGAAGCCACTGCTCCAAAACCGCCATAAAAAAGCCAGACACGGTTTGCAACTGCACATGGGGACAAAGATCGTACCTTTTGGAGAAATGTCCTCTGGTCTGATGAAACAAAAATAGAACTGTTTGGCCATAATGACATTCGTTATGTTTGAAGGAAAAAGGGGGAGGCTTGCAAACCGAAAAACACCATCCCAATCGTGAAGCACGGGGGTGGCAGCATCATGTTGTGGGGTTGCTTTGCTGCAGGAGGGACTGGTGCACTTCACACAATAGATGGCATCATGAGGGAGGAAAATTATGTGGATATATTGAAGCAACATCTCAAGACATCAGTCAGGAAGTTAAAGCTTGGTCACAAATGGGTCTTTCAAATGGACAATGACCCCAAGCATACTTCCAAAGTTGTGTCAAAATGGTTTAAGGACAACAAAGTCAAGGTATTGGAGTGGCCATCACAAAGCCCTGACCTCAATCCTATATAAAATTTGTGGGCAGAACTGAAAAAGCGTGTGTGAGCAAGGAGGCCTACAAACCTGACTCAGTTACACCAGCTCTGTCAGGAGGAATGGGCCAAAACGTCATATGGGAAGCTTGTGGAAGGCTACCTGAAATGTTTGACCCAACAATTTAAAGGCAATGCTACCAAATACTAATTGAGTGTATGTAAACTTCTGAACCACTGGGAATGTGATGAAAGAAATAAAATCTGAAATAAATCATTCTCTCTACTATTAGAGAAAAAATAAAGTGGTGATCCTTTCTGATCTAAGACAGTGAATTTTTACTAGGATTAAATGTCAGGAATTGTGAAAAACTGAGTTTAAATATATTTGGCGAAGGTGTATGTAAACTTCTGACTTCAACTGTATTTGGCTAAGGTGTATGTAAACTTCCGACTTCAACTCTATAGCTTAGTTAAGGGCAACTTGTCTATCCTCTAGTTCTATCAAGCAGCGGTTGGAACCGAAACGAATTTCTAATCATTTGTTCTGAGCAGAACCACTATTATTTAGTTCCGTTCCAGTGTTTTCCGACCAAGGTAGTTAAAATATATATTGGTGAAAAGGGGAAACTTGAAATATATATCAGTGATTAGATTTCTACTTCCACAAAGGGTTAAAAATGTGCCTCATTTCATAATGGATGATAAAGTTATATTCTATTCAATAGGCGAGCTGAGGCGAGCACGGCAGAGGGGCGAGGTGGGCGATGGAGATGACAGTGTAGGTGCTGCCCCCCGGTCTCATAGTTCAGCGGTGTGTGGGGGCCGGTTCGAGCATCGCCACGCCAGCCAGCAGCAGACCATTGCAGAGCAGAGGAGGCTCCTCAGGGAGCAACAGGAGCAGATCACACACCTGCAGGAGCAGCAAAGCATGATGGGACTGAGGCAGGAGGCCCAGACAGCCGCCCAGATCGCTGTCCCAGCATCCCCAAGGCCCAGAGGGATGACCTCTGACCCCAAAGAACCCAGGTAGGTCCCTCTTCACATTACCATGGGAACCCAGGTGAGGAGAAGAGGCACACAGGCTGTCTGTGTGGGGTGTGTCTGACTTTAGTCTGACGGAATACATCAGGTTAGGGCCGGGTAGGGCTCGAGTATCACTAAATTGATCACTAACATTTTGAAGCTGAGTCATTTGCTCGTGCTTGTCTGCGCAGTACAGTCATATCTGACTAAGATCATAACATGGTGTCACAAGGGCTTCAACCTCGTCAAATATAAGACAGGAGAGATTATTTCACAGAAAGTTTAGTGTGACGAAAAGTAGCTTACAGCTCACTGCTCTCTCATGTCTCATCATTGAGCAGAGCAGCCCAAGCGGAGCCGTTGCTATGGATACTCACCCACTCAGAGCCACCATGAGCAGAGTGGATACAGAGCAAGCAGGGAGCGAGTGACAGACAGAGAGGAGCACCTAATTGTTTTACTAATGGAGGAAGTTATTTCTGATTTCGGGCAGGTCCAGGCTTTACATTTGGCAGAAGAAATCTGGCCTGGTTAGCATAGGGCTTGAATGTCGCGGGCCTGGGTAGGGTAGGACCTGAATATTGCGGGCCTGGGTAGGGTAGGGCCTGAATGTCGCAGGCCTGGGTAGGGTAGGGCCTGAATGTCGCAGGCCTGGGTAGAGTAGGGCCTGAATGTCGCGGGCCTGGGTAGAGTAGGGCCTGAATGTTGCGGGCCTGGGTCGGGTAGGGCCTGAATGTCGCAGGCCTGGGTAGGGTAGGGTAGGGCCTGAATGTCGCAGGCCTGGGTAGGGCTCGGGCTTAAAATTCATGCTTGTGCAAGAATCTAACGCAGGACTCCTCGGAAGTCTACTCAAACCTCAAGACCCAAGCCAATCGATACCAATGCGGGACTGACTAGAAATGACAGTTCCGCTTGGACGGAATGACGTGATTGTGGTTAAAAGTGGCTGATTTTAGAGGTCATAGGACCCAAGGGGATCAGCAACACTAGCATTGGTAGATCAACATTCATTATGCAGCGAACGTGAGTTGGTACGAAAGCTCATGACTTGTGGACACTCTTCCGCTACTTGAAGCAGGCAGCTAAGCGTTCTCGTTTTGAAGGCTGTAAAAGGCTTTGACATCGTGCTCAGGTCTGAAGACGAGACATTATCCTGGTGTAGGCTTGGGTTTGGGTAGTTGTGATTTATATTATACTACCGAACACACAAGTGTAGGAGTATGAAACATTTAGTTACTACACGTGGAACTCGTTTGTGGTAATTCTCGCATGAATTAAGTCATCAGCAGAGGATACGCAGAGGATTCATTTTATTCAAACATTACACCACTTCCCCTTGAGAATAAAACCCAGGCTAATTAGAGATTTACTATGGTAATAAACATGATTTACTATGGTAATAAACATGATTTACTATGGTAATAAACATGATTTACTATGGTAAAAAAACACGATTTACTATGGTAATAAACATGATTTACTATGGTAATAAACATGATTTACTATGGTAAAAAACATGATTTACTACGGTAATAAACATGATTTACTATGGTAATAAACATGATTTACTATGGTAAAAAACATGATTTACTATGGTAATAAACATGATTTACTATGGTAAAAAACATGATTTACTACGGTAATAAACATGATTTACTATGGTAATAAACATGATTTACTATGGTAAAAAACATGATTTACTATGGTAATAAACATGTTCTGCTCCCTGCATATTACTCCAGGCGTGACAACATGTCTGCTGAAGGGTTCACTAATTAAAAGTTAATTCACTGATAAGAACATAAAGTCCTCCTCACTACCATTCAGATAAAACAGGAGATACCCTCTTCTTGTACCCTCCCTGCAAGCAAAAACAAGTCCTTAGAATGCCCCCTGTGTGCAGGGCTGGTTGGGTCAGCCTGGTAAATTGGGAATAGAGAAGATCTATATTAGAGAGTGAATATTTAATGTGTGTTTCTGGGTGATGTTCTGTGTTTCAGGGCTGGAAGAGTCTCTTGGGGGAATGATGGCCATTCCTCGGCCTCCAGGAAACCAGCTGTCCATCAGCCCTGTCGTCATCCCACCGCCATGGGTCAGTCAGCACATTCACCTCCATGTTAAGCTCTGAGTAGAGCTAAGCTACACACACACACACACACACACACACACACACACACACACACACACACACACACACACACACACACACACACACACACACACACACACAGATATCGCTTCCAGATGGTTGATCACACAATGGTCTGACTATGTTGAGAATAATAGGAAAGAGGATCATATGTATTTCATGTCCGTGAGTCGGATGTATAGTGCCGTAGCTGTATAGAGTTGTAGCTAGCGTACATGGAGGAATAAAGATTCTCTGTTACTCTGTTTGGCTGAAGTTTCCTACACGTATGACTAGAAGGGCCGTGGCGAGAGCAGTGGCGAGGCCTGTAGATGCTCTGTCAAACACACATTCTCTTTTGGAACAACACACCACCAAAATGTACAGTGCATTCTGAAAGTATTCAAACCCCAGACTTTTCCCACATTTTGTTAGATTACAGCCTTATTCTAAAATTGATTAAATAGTTTTTTCCCCCCCTCAATCTACACACAATACCCCATAATGAAAAAGCAAAAACAGGTTTTTAGACATTTTTGTAAATTTCTTAAAAATAAAAAACTGTACCAGTCAAAAGTTTGGACACACCGACTCATTCCAGGGTTTTTCTTTATTTTTACTATTTTCTACATTGTAGAATAATAATGAAGACATCAAAACTATGAAATAACACATGTGGAATCATATAGTAACCAAAAGTGTTAAACAAATCTAAATATATTTTCCATTTGAGATTCTTCAAAGTAGCCACCCTTTGCCTTGATGACAGCTTTGCACACTCTTGGCATTCTCTCAACCAGCTTCACCTGGAATGCTTTTCCAACAGTCTTGAAGGATCTAAAATATAAAATATATTTTGGTTACTACATGATTCCATGTTTTATTTCATAGTTTTGATGTCTTCACTATTATTCTACAATGTAGAAAAAACCCTTGAAGGAGTAGGTATGCCCAAACTTTTGACTGATACTGTAAGTTTTCAGACCCTTTACTCAGTACTTTGTTGAAGCACCTTTGGCAGCGATTTCAGTCTTGAGTCTTCTTTGGTATGATGCTATAAGCTTGGCACACCTGTATTTGGGGAGTTTCTCCCATTCTTCTCTGCAGATCCTCTCAAGCTCTGTCAGGTTGGACGGGGAGCGTCACTGTTCAGCTATTTTCAGGTCTCTCCAGAGATGTTCGATCGGGTTAAAGTCCGGGCTCTGTCTGGGCCACTCAAGGACATTCAGAGACTTGTCCCGAAGCCACTCCTGCGTTGTCTTGGCTGTGTGCATAGGGTTGTTGTCCTGTTGAAAGGTGAACCTTCACCCCCAGTCTGAGGTCCTGAGCGCTCTGGAGCAGGTTTTCATCAAGGATCTCTCTGTACTTTCTCTCTGTATCTTTCCGTCGAACCTGACTAGTCTTCCATTCCCTGCCGCTGAAAAACATCCCCACAGCATGAAGCTGCCACCACCATGCTTCACAGTAGGGATGATGCCAGGTTTCCTCTAGACGTGACACTTGGCATTAGGCCAAAGATTTCAGTCTTGATTTCATCAGACCAGAGAATCTTGTTTCTCATGGTCTGAGTCTTTAGGTGCCTTTTGGCAAACTCCAAGCGGGCTGTCATGTGCTTTTTACTGAGGAGTGGCTTCCGTCTGGACAATCTACCATACAGGCCTGATTGGTGGAGTGCTGCAGAGATTCTGGAGATTCTGCTGCAGAGATTCCGTTCATTCTGGACAGTTCTCCCATCTCCACAGAGGAACTCTGTAGGTCTGTCAGAGTGACCAACGGGTTCTTGGTCACCTCCCTCATCAAGGCCCTTCTCCCCTGATTGCTCAGTTTGGCCGGGCGGCCAGCTCTAGGAAGAGTCTTGGTGGTTCCAAACTTCTTCCATTTAAGAATGAGGGAGGCCGGTGTATTCTTGGTGACCTTCAATGCTGCAGAAATGTTTTGGTACCCGTCCCCAGATCTGTGCCTCGACACAATCCTGTTCTCTGAGCTCTACGGACAATTCCTTCGACCTCATGGCTTGTTTTTTTCTCTGACATGCACTGTCAACTGTGGGACCTTATATAGACAGACGTGTGCCTTTCCAATTAATTGAATTTACCACGGGTGGACTCCAATCAATTTGTAGAAACATCTCAAGGATGATCAATGGAAACAGGATGCACCTGAGCTCAATTTCGAGTCTCATAGCAAAGGGTCTGAATACTTATGTAAATAAGGTATGTTTATTATTTTTTATACATTTGCAGACATTTCTAAAAACCTGTTTTCGCTTTGTCATTATGGGGTACTATGTGTAGATTGATGAGGGGAAAAAATATTTAATCAATAAGGCTGTAACGTAACAAAATGTGGAAAAAGTTAAGGGGTCTGAATACTTTACGAATGCACTGTATGTACATTATTAGAAAAAAAGGTGCTATCTAGAACCAAAAAGGTTTTTTCGGCTGTCCCCATAGGGGAACCCTTTGAAGAACCCCTTTTGGTTTCAGGTAGAACCCTTTCAAAAGAGGGTTCTACAGTATATGGAACCCAAAATAGTTCTACCTGGAACCAAAAAGGTTCTCCTATTGGTCTCTCTCGCTCTCCCATTCTCAGCCATGGAGGAACGTGCTCGTCAGCGAGCGGAGCGCAGGAGGGAGGTGGAGGAGCTGAAGAAAAAGAAGGAGGAGGAGAGGCTGGTGAGAAATGTTTAGGCCAGTGGGGGATATGGAATAGTTTGGTGTTGTTCAGATAGGTCTTTAGAGGCTGGGAATTAGAGGCTATTGAAGTATATATAAAGTTATTGGGGAGAATTAAACTGTTTGCAGGGGAGTGTGTGTGCGGTCCACTGGAGAGAGTCTGGGGAAGTGTGATAGTGTGCTAGGAAGCATTACATTAAACTTTCTTCTCTTCTCAGGCCCTGCTGAAAACAGCAGTGAAGGAGAGGCAGAGGGAGGAGGAGGATGAGAAACGTAGAGCAGTGGAAAGGAGGAGGGAGGAGAAGAGACAAGAGAGAAAGGTGACGCAATGTTTACAGTGGAACTGTACTGGGGACAACTTTCAAGTTGAAAGGCGTATTTGAAAAAAAGCTTCCACTTCACTGAGTGTGTGTATTTAGGTCTTTAGATTCTAGATCAGCACTCCTACTCTGTGACGCTTGATACATACGGACCCAGATATTATTTCTTGACATCACAGGGACAGTACAGAAACACATACTGAACAAAAATATCAATGCAACATCTAAAGGGTTGGTCCCATGTTTCATGAGCTGAAATAAAAGGTCCCAAAAAGCTTTTCTCTAAAATGTTGTTTACATCCCTGTTAGTGAGCATTTCTCCTTTTTCAAGATAATCCATACACCTGACAGGTGTGGCATATCAAGAAGCTGATTAAACAGCATAATCATTACACAGGTGCACCTTGTGCTGGGGAAAATAAAAGGCCACTCTAAAATGTGCAGTTTTGCCACCCAACACAATGCCACAGATGTCTCAAGTTTAGAGGGAGTGGGCAATTGACATGCTGACTGCAGGAATGTCCACCAGAGCTGTTGCCAGATAATTTAATGTTAATTTCTCTACCATAAGCTGCCTCCAACATTGTTTTAGAGAATTTGGCAGTGCGTCCAAACGGCCTCACAACCACAGACCATGTGTAACCACGCCAGCCCTGGGCCTCCACATCCAGCTTCTTCACTTGCGGGATCGTATGGGACCAGCCACCCGGACAGCTGATGAAACTGAGGAGTATTTCTGTCTTTAATAAAAACCTTTTGTGGGGAAAAACTCATTCTGATTGGCTGGGCATGGCTCCACAATGGGTGGGCTTGGTTTGCCTAGTCATGTGAAATCCAAAGATTAGGCCTAATGAATTGATTTCAATTGACTGATTTCCTTAAATGAACTCTTAACTCAGTAAAATCGTAGAAATTGTAGCATTTTATATTTTTGTTCAGTATATATACACAAGATGTCATTAACACGTATACAATACGTGTTAATACATAATATACCGTTAAACTTCAACATCTGTCCCTTTTAATAGTCGGGCAACGGCACACATTTGAGCAAATAAACACAGGGTGTAAATGAATTGTTTACGAGGATACCATTAATTGTTTGAGGTTTAATGTTTGATTTGTTATATTCAATAATTTAGCAATGACTCAAATTTTTTTTAAGGAATCCTCAGTTTTTAACGCCAGTAACAGCTGAGAACTACTAGCAACCTGGCAAGCACAAAAACAGTCCACAACTTTGGGAGTACAGACCCACAGAAATCGTCCGATCGCCCTCTAGTGGTGAAAGTAATAACTGTCAAATGCACAGTCAGATGAGAATAATTATTCTGTCAAGGAAAAGTACTTTTTTTCCCCAAAACAAAGCCATACTAAGACAAAAGAAATGTGACAGTAACCACATTTCCATCCACAGTTTTTATGCAAGTCATAACATATATATAAAAAAAAATCACAACCGCTGTGATGAAACAGGACGTTTCAGTACAATGTTGTAAATGCAGACAGAAAGATGGTGGGATCTATGTGCTGGTAAAATTCATTATGCGAGAAATGGCGGTGGGAATGCCTTAATGCGCAAATATTGAGTCACACGATGATATGGTGTGTGGTCCTCCCACTATGACTCTGGAAACCAAACAGTTTATTAGGCTACAGATTAAATAAATGAAATGGTGAAAGTGCACGGGGATGTGCTTGATGTCCTTTTTATTCTGGTGACATGATCTATGCTTCACTGCCGTTTGACAAATAGAAATCCATAATAATCCCATCATGTAGACTAGACAACCCGCAAAGCCTACCCGCACTGTATCTGCAAGCTGTTGGCTAGAGCGCAGGTGCCAAGACCAGAGGCACATTTGCTATTTAATGCAACAGTTTTTGTGACAAAACTATTGGTAGAGTTGAAAATGCGATGGAAACACATTGAACATTCCATTTTTATTCTCTTAGATCTGTAGTGATGTTTTGATGGTAGTTGTTCAAAGCAATGATGCAATGGTTGGTCAATGTTGTGTGTGATAATGTTGGCCTTACATCACACTGACACAGCTTGGTGGTCAGATCTAATTAGACATTTAGAAGCTCTTGAAAATGTGGTTCCTACCTCTGATACTAGCAGCTTAATCACAAACATAAAACAGAACCATGTGTGCATAAAGCAGCTACACATTAACACAGTAAGTACCTGTGTGTGTGTGTGTGTGTGTGTCTGACTATGTGTGCCTGTCTGACTATGTGTGCCTGTCTGACTATGTGTGCCTGTTTGACTGACTGTGTGTGTGTGTCTGACTATGTGTGTGTATTCAGAGGCAGCAGGAGAAACAGTGGAGGTTGGAGCGAGACCAGCAGCTCCAGACCCATTCACAGCAACACTACCACAGAACTCTGTTACTACGGCGAGGCCTGGAGCCATGGAAACGCCTAGTCGCCCAGAGCCAAGCCAACACTCAGGTAATCACCGGCGCTGTCGGCCTCGACCAATCAACTGGCCCCATGCAGGGTCTGCACAGAGAGACTCAACACACACTCACACACTCTCCCCTAGAGTCACATAGCTCAGGACAGCCAGTCAAACACAACAGACACCATATTGTTTTCGCTTATGGGAGTCCATCGTATCCGATGATGACTTCCATTTCAGAGTTAACAGTGAATTCTTTGGTGGCTGTAGAGTCCAATCCGAGATCCACAAACTTTATTGCAGGTGGGGGAGTCTGTGTTGGCGGGGACAGGCATGGTAGTATGTCTCAGTCTGTATGTCTCAGTCTGTGTTGGCGGGGACAGGCATGGTAGTATGTCTCAGTCTGTATGTCTCAGTCTGTGTTGGCGGGGGCAGGCATGGTAGTATGTCTCAGTCTGT
>QNTS01001548.1:137089-170050 GCA_003317085.1 Hucho hucho | reverse complement strand
TGACTGTATAATCTATATGTAGGACCTGACTGTATAATCTATATGTAGGACCTGACTGTATAATCTATATGTAGGACCTGACTGTATGACTGTATAATCTATATGTAGGACCTGACTGTATGACTGTATAATCTATATGTAGGACCTGACTGTATAATCTATATGTAGGACCTGACTGTATGACTGTATAATCTATATGTAGGACCTGACTGTATAATCTATATGTAGGACCTGACTGTATAATTGCTTGTTGTTGTAAGGGATTTCTAAGTTATTCTGTTTGATTCTCTCTGTCCCCTCTCTGTCGTGTGTGTGTGCATGTCTGTCTGTCTGTCCCTCTTGGTTTCTCTCCTCTCCGTCCTTGTCCCAGGCGGGCGGTGCGGAGATGTTTCCAAGCCTGGAGACTGTATCCAGGGTGGCTGCGTGAGGAGAGAGAGAGGGAGACCAGGAGGGAGCAGCTGAGACGCAGAGTGGCAGAGGTCCTCCCTGACTTCCGCTCTTCTCCTCTGGACTGTACCTGGGAACAAGGCCCTCGGTGACCCACAGGGCACACACACATGCGTACGGTACACTCAGACACATACATACAGACAGACAGACAGACAGACAAAGAGAATACTTGCAAACAGGATAAATCAGTGGATAGAACCCAAAGCAGATGCTTAAGTTGCTGCTGTAACAAGCACACACATACCAGCTGTTGGTCTACCTTAATTACCTGAGAAAGGTGGATACAACTTTTAATATAGACAGTTTGGAAACTTTTGTAACAGCAATGACTCATTTAAAACTTAAGTTAAAATTCGGGTTATTTAATATTTTTGAAGTCACAGTTTGATGCAGTTTGTCAGGAGCTTGAAGCCATACAAAATAAAAAGCATCATGTTATTCATATCACCATAAACGAGTCTCACTGTGGGTAGTCTGTCGAAGTTGTTCTCCCACGTCTCTGTGCTTTTCTTGTTGTTCTATTCTCTTAAGTCCTGTGTAGCTCAGTTGGTAGAGCATGGTGCTTTCAGCTGAGCCAGAACATGTAAAAGAGCTTTGGGCCAGTAACTGAAAGGTTGCTGGTTTGAATCCCTGAGCTGACTAGGTGAAAAATCAATGTTCCCTTAAGCAAGGCACTTTATCCTAATTGCTCCTGTAAGCAAATGACTCAAATGTAAATGTGATGTTTAATGCAACAACACTAATGATCCTGACCTGCCTCAGTCTACAGAGATGTTTCAACACGATGATGTTTGATAACTACCCATGACCAATGCTTCCTTCTGAAGCTCACAGGAACAGTTGCACATAAAAATAACATATAGTGACAACAGCTGTTCCTTTCTTGAAGGACCCTGGAAAGAGATTGTGGGGAAAATGAAAGAGAGGGAGCGTGAGACAGATCGATGGAGAGATAGAGATGGATGAAAGGTGCACGGGGCAATTACAGCACTAGAATGGGAGAAAAGGTCAGGGAGAGAGAAATAGAGGTAGAGATGGTTAGATGAGATTGAGGCTGTCAGTCAGTAAAGTTAACAGAAGTGGTTGTGTGTTATTGTAGCCTATGTTGTGGGGGGCGCTACTTCACAACAGAACAGGTCACTGTGACACCTTAACAAAGGCTTGCTGATTTCAGACTGGCTCAGCCTCCCTCCCAGTCCCAGACAGAATAGGGAAGGAGAGGACAGAAAGACAGACGGGGGAGGACAGAAAGACAAAATAGGTAGGGAGGGGATGTACAGACAGACAAGGTAGAAGACTGATAAACGGGAGAGAGGGAGATGTCTTTAGTCTGAGGTGTGGATATATGCTACCATCTGGTGGTGAAAAATAGTACAGCAGCCACATCCTCCAACTCTTGTCCATATTTATTTTTATTTATTTAACCAGGCAAGTCAGTTAAGAACAAATTCTTATTTACAACGCTGGGCCAATTGTGCACCGCCCTATGGGACTCTCGATCACAGACAGTTGTGATACAGCCCCCCCCGCCCAGACTGATCTAAGGTCAGTTTTATGTACTTCCCCCTAACGGTTAAAGTCAGATTGTATGAGGGTAAGAGATGGCTCTAGATCTGTGGGAAACTTCTACCCGGATCGTCCAATTGATCAATCACTTCTAACATGCTGACCACACCGCTCACGTCGCATGTGCGAGCGTTGCAAAATAAATGTACACATACATGTTATTCAATCATTGCACCCACACTGCTCACGAGCGTACGCGTAACCAGGCGCTAAAATAGAACTTGGTTCTATTTGTGACGCTGGATGTGCTGCAAGTCCCGCCTCTCCCATCTCCTCATAGATTTTTTAGGAGCATATACCCACTGGGTGATTGAAAGATGAACTGAGGTCCACACTCCAGTTGGTAGTGGTAATGCACCTTGAAGTTGGTTGCCAACCACCATATAAAGTCCAAAGAAGAAAACTGGAGGAGCAATTACTTGATATTTCAACCTCCGTGTCCTGATCGCATCTGGTGTGGGTGGACAAAATCAACACGTGCACAAGCGGTCTGGTCAGCATGTAACGATGCGATGATGGTGTTGAGCAGCTCAGCTACACCAGAGGAGAGTTCAACAAAGATTCTGTTTGCGGTGAACATGTTGCCAGAGTAGCAATTTGAGTTGAATAAATATTCCAAAATGTTACAGTGAAACTTCAGCCAGCTACTTTTTGTAAGGATTACTGGGGCTTTTTAGCGACAGTATTGAAACTGAAAATGACTTAGCTACTCCTACTAAATATAGTAGAAAGTCTACATGGCCCCTTGATTCTTTTCAGAGGCAGTTAAGACCTGAAACCGACACACTACCTTCTCCGAATGTTAGCTAACGTTAGCGAATGGTCGTGGCTAACACAAAACAAATGGAATATGTTAGCTAACATTAGCCAATGTTCACAAACTATTTTCCTTGTTGAACGCACCTCAGGTCAGTGAGGCTGGGCCAGGGGGTGTCCGGGCTTTCTCCCAAGTTTAACTGGGCCAGGGGGCGCACGGGCCTTCCCCCAAGGTCAGCTGGGCTAGGGGACATCCGGGCCTTCTCCAATGGTCAGCTACACCAGGTCAGTGAGGCTGGACAAGGGGGCGTCCGGGCCTTCTCCCATGGTCAGGAACTCTGCCCAGTTGCCACGGAAACCATGTGAGTAGACTCCTGTGTCAACGACAAGGCCCCAGTAGAGACTGTGGGCGGTCTTGTCTCGGAGAGCGGTGCGTGTCTCTCGCTCCGTCACATTGTAGCTGACATTGATGAGCTGCAGGACCAGCAGGTGTAGTAGTCCACCAGTCACTATGCAGCTATACCACGCACAGGTGAAACACAGTGCTGAGCTGGAACACACACACACACACTGAATGGAGGACATGACTCATACATTCCTGAAAACAATCTCAGTGAATGAGCCTACAGCCGACAAGGTGATAATGGCTGGGGTCATTTTGGCTTGTGTTTTCTGTTCTCCAAATAGCATTTAAATGGTTTAAATTGTAAAGAAATTCAGTAAATGAGCTTCGACTTTCAACCCCCTCCCCCCTTCCAGACCTCACTAAAACCCTGGTTACGGCCCTGGTGCCAGTCGGTATTTTAGGACACTATTGATCTACACCTCCTCATTTCACAGGCTCATTTTAGCCTCTAATGCCTAACGTGCTGACCGCCAACGCTCGCGTCACGTGCACTGCAAAATAAATGTACACATACATTGTATTCAGTCATTGCACCCACACTGCTCACGGGTGTCCGCGTAGCCAGGCGCTAAAATAGAACTTGGTTCTATTTGTGACACCTGATGTGCTGCAAGTCCCGCCTCTCCCATCTCCTCTGTTTTTTTTAGGAGCATATACCCACTGGGTGATTGAAAGATGAACTGAGGTCCACACTCCAGTTGGTTGTGGTAATGCACCTTAAAGTTGGTTGCCAACAGCCATATAAAGTCCGAAGAAGAAGAAGCCTGAAGGAGGAGATATTACTCAAAACAAACTTTTACCCTTTTATCTGTGGATTAATTGTCGGAGTAGAGGACCTTGTGCATTTCAGGTAAAATAGCAACCCAATGTTTATATACCAGGACAAATGAGCTAGCAACAGCAAGCTAACTAGCTAAATTGCCATAAATGTTTAATGCTTTTTGACCTGTCCCCAAATTAATATAATTGGTTCAGAGTTTATTTTGATCTTTCAACCTGTGTGTCCTGTCCCCAAATCAACCAACTGGGTCAGTCTGGTGTGGGTGGACAAAATCAACTTGCAAGCGTGCGGTCTGGTCAGCATGTAATAGTTTGTGTGTGTGCATTATGTATGGTGTGTTACCTGTGCTGGTTGTAGACGCCAGGGCAGTAGACCAGAGCGGTGACAAGGTTCTGTTGAGGACACACGCTGCGCAGCACCAGACTGATCCCATACAGAGAGGTCAACAGGAAGAGGAGGAGTGTCAACAGGAAGCTGCGGTGGTTGGACTGGCCCACACAGCTGTTTATCCTACCACAGTGGTGACATGACACACACACAGACACAGACAGCCAATACACTACTGAGATCATTGGGTTACACAACACAGTACTGCTCTGACTGTAATCTGGATGAGAGCACCTGCTGCTAAATGACTATAATGTAAGATGTACTTAGAACCCATGATTACACCAAACACACACACACGTCTAAAGGGTTTGAAGGTTATTCTTTTAGCACGATTGTGTGTTACAGATCAGTGAGTTAAGTGAGTTTCTCAGACACACAGGCCAATGGCTGATGACAGAGACAAAAGAATGTCACTGATAATTGCTGAGACATTGCTTCTTAGTTCTGGCATGTCACTGTGTTTACATTGCTTTGACGTGGCTGTGTAATAAATGACAGACGCGCCTCGTGTGTCCAGGCAGACAGAGGTGTTTTAATGGGACCCACCAGACACAGTGGTGGTCCAGCCTCAGGACACAGATGTCACAGATCCTGCAGTGTCCCGCCCTGGGGGGCCGCAAAACCATGCACACAGAGCACCAGTTCCTGCTCCGCCCACTATCCATCTGCTCCACCCCCTGGCCCTGCTGCTCTGACTCACTACCCCGATTGGCTAGCACTACTGGGTCTCTGTCCGGTGGAGGGCTGTGATAGGTCACTGTGCTGTGGACGTCAGCCGGTGGTGGCCGTACGTAGCCAGGTTCTCTCTTGGTGTGGACAAGGGCAGCCAGAGTCATGGCCACCCCCAGGGTCACTGTGCCCAACTGGGTCAGCCCTACACCCCCCCTGGGGAAGACCTCAGTGAGGAAGAGGTAGTACATGTAGCCCAGGGAGAACAGGGCCAGGCTGAGGAAGAACAGGGTCCGGCCCTTCTTGCGGTGGGTGACGTAGTAGTACCATAGAACCAGGACCGGCAGAGCAGTCAGAACAACTATACCCAACAGGAAGTGAAGGGCTGCGACGTGTAGGAGGACAGGAAGTAGGAGCAGCGGGGGGAGCACCGATAGGTCGACACGCCGGGCACCGCCCCAGAACCAGGGAACACGGAGGCGGTCGGTCATCACAGTAACCAGATGGGACAGTGAGTTGGCCTTCTGGGGCTCTTTTTTCAACCATCTGAGGGAGAAAAGCAGACATTCACTTTCTGATGTGATACCAAACTGGATGAAGAACCATTAGCTAAGAGTGTGAAGGTAACTTGCCGTAGATGGGTAAGCCACTCCCTCACCTGTCACAGGCATCGTCCAGGTCCTCACAGTCACAGCAGCAGGCTGCCACATGGCTCCGTTCCCCCTGACGGTCCATATACTCACAGCAGCACAGAGGCTCATCTGGCTTCAACGCCTTATTGGCTCGCTTCTTCATGACGGACAGCCAGTCAGCCTGGAAAGTGTTCAGTCTCCTGTGGGGAACGAGCCAACAGGAAGGGATGGAGAAAGGGGTGAGAGAGAGTGGGTAGGTGTGTGTGCGTGTCCTATTCTCATGGCGGTGCAGATAGATAAATGTGTGGCAGGGACTGGTGAATCATTTTTAGATTATCTAAACTTGTAGTAATCATGGCCGAATACTGACAAATAATTTTGACTGCGCTACAGACAGCTATATCGGTCCACTAATACAGGACTAGTAAAGGCCCAGGGCAGTTTCAGGGGGCAGCACTCCTACTTCCTGCTGCTCTGGGCTTTGTCCAATGAACCATGGCGGATTTTGTGCCTACAAACAGCCACCATTAGTATTTATCTCTGAGAGATGTCTTGCAAATGAGGGAGGCGAGAGGAACTTGTAGGGGGCTTCCGTATTAGCTCTGTGGCATTGGCTGTCATTGAAAATCCGAACCGGAGACGGGAGTGGCTCGTTTCTCGGTGGTCTCCAATGCGCTTTTACGCAGAGGTCACGGCTAAAGATATGGGCTCGACAGCGGGGCGCGTATCAAATGGCACATCCGCTGTGGCATTCGCGGGCCAAGGGAATGGCCCGTGTAGTAAATGCCTTTCCTTCCTCAATTGTAAAGAAAAAGTGAACCCAGGGAATATAGACTTAATTTTTTCGACTCCCCAATCGAATGTAGCCTATCTGCATGCTGTAGCAGACGATTGTCTGACTTAACCCTAAATCCCTGGATAAAATGTCCCCGTCTTGAAAGTTGATACGAAGTATCGTTACATGCGTAAAGATTAGCGGTTACCAGTTGACTCTATACTTACTAACCCTATCGTTAACTACAAACATGTCTCGTGTAATGGGAAACAGCATAACCTATCAGTATTCGTGTAGTTTGCTGAAAACGAATCATATGGGCTACTTCCTTACAAAAACTGTAGGCTGGGCTACATTAGGAACTGCTTTCTGAACTGTCGCGGAAATGACAGACTGGCCACAGACAACGTTGTTCGCAACCGCACACGCCTAAACATATTCAACTGAATGTAGCCTAGATATGTAACTGATTTAGGCTACCTGCCCAACAGTGTTGTCAATCCAACAAGGTACAGTATTTGTCGTCTCCCTCCCGACATACAAGTAATTCCATAGCCAATCACGGACCGCGCGATACTATTGTGCCACGGAAAGCACTATAGTCGCTCCATTTAACCCTTTCAAAAGGCTGCTCATCTCCGCTGGTATGTTTTGTATTAAAAGCGAGGTCTTCAAATATACCTCCTCCTCCGTTGCTGGTGTAACTTGTCAGGCAAGCCTGCCTCTCCTCCTGTTTACAGAGCGGCAGGGCAAGTTTCTTTCTCCCTCAGACGTCTGACGTCAATAGAGGGGGTAACCCTTTCCTTTCCGTTGGTGAACTTTGACCAATGTGCATCAAGACAAGGTAGGCCTACTGTCTATCAACAATACCATGTTCAGTGAAATAAGCAAACATTAAGCTTATTATAGCCTAACATGCAAGCTATTTGGGTCCAACCCCAAGTTGTTTCTTCAAAGGTCAAAAACGTATCAACTGGAGAGCTAAGGCTCCTGTCTGTGACAGTGAGGTGTTGCGCTATGGTGGATTTCCTATGATCTAGGAAGCAAGGTGGATTGGGTCAAAAGTCTTTACTCCCGCTTTAAGTTAAAGCACTTGTCTCTTCTGACCAAGCTGATTTCAACAGCCACAATAATGATGCCTATTCATGTTGAAAGACAGTGGGTGCTCTTACACATTAAAGGCAGACTTAGCAAATTACATTGCCTCGAGCAGCACCCCAGATATTGAGATGCAAGATTTCACTCACACACCATATCTGCGCAAGTGCACGTTTCACACTTTTAGAGCATGGTAGCCAAAAAAGTGGAGGACAGGCACCATGCGGTTTACTTCATCTCTCGGAGTCTACCTTTAAGGACTTCGCTCAACTAGTGACGAAATATGCAGCATCAGACTTCACGGACAATGGAAACACGAATACAGTGAGTACACACTGAGGAGTTTGGGGGGGGGGGGGGGGGGGGGGGGGGGTGTTATCTGTGCATGGTCCCAAGAGACCAACACTAACTAACCACCCACCTTCAGACTGTCAGCACAAATGCATGGTGGTATTTAAACAAAGTGAATTAACCCCTAACGCACTCTTGCTCACTCTCACAAATGTGATTAGTTAATCCTGTTATGTACCCTCCCCAGAGAATTGGGTTATGCTGATTGTACAGTCAGTGCTTTTAGCATGCCATACCCCTACCCCACATTGTCAATAATATGTAGCGGAGAAATGCGGTTTCTTTATTCAAATCATCAATACATTACATCTGTCTTACAAATGTGCAAAATAGCCAACATAATTCAACTTCATATATGGTCAGTGTGGAAAACAAATGTGTGTGTGTGTACCCTTTAACTATTCACATCCCATGGTTTACACTAATGCAATGTAAACAATCTAACAAAACTATGGAAGATTCCTGTGCAATTATAGAACAAGGATGGGTTTTACAGACAATATGATGCTATACCACACACACAGTGGTATTTGCTTGAGAAAATTTAAAATTGTGATGAATAGAAATAAAGCTAACAAGGCACTAGTGTGGATTCAACTCAGAATCCACTGACCAAACTAAGGCTGCTCACATTATAGTGGGTGTACACAAAAGCAGTGAATGGGTTTGTATTACCCTCATGTGGAATGAGTATGAATTACAGAACAGTCACTAACGCTCTTAATTTAGCTTACTGTATATGGAACGGTCATCAGGACTTTAACGTAATTAAAATGCAATCAGTATTATTATTCGCATATTTTAGCTCTAACCAATTAGTCCTGAGAAAGTTCACCTGGGCGTGTGTTCAGTGGGGTGCAACGTTACAGAAGGTTCAGATAGAACTATATTATGTAGAACAAACATGCTTCATCATGTAGAATAAGGATTCATGACAGCTTTATAGAAGGCATTTCTATCGGCAGTGTTCAGAACATTGCACCCTTCTAAATACAACACTGATATTGAGCTCTGCTGTATATTTACAAACCAGCTGCAAAACCACAAACCATCCAAAATAGTTTTTTTGTCATCTGTCAATCCAAAACCGCATATTCAGATTTACATGAGCAGAAACCCACAGCCATCCAAATATGAAATTACATTCAAAGTATTTTCTAATTGAATTTTTTTAAATTCTAAATAAAAAAAATAAAAAGTACACAAGGCACCTGTGAAAAAAAATAAAATCTTGCGTTGGCATTTATTTCTATTACATCATTGGCTCATCTGCTGCTCTCATCGGTTGTGATTAGCTTGGCAATTGAAGGGGTACGCAGTGAGGTATGCTGGGACTGCAAGGAACATACAGTAGTCCAGAAGAACTTCAACTTAATCGCCGTAACCCCAGAATCAACATTTAGGAAGAATAAAGTACTCCCTAACCCAACAGAACCTCACATAAACCCATAGTCCACCAGTCACCTCCCAGTGTTGGTTGGGAACCATTCTCTTCCTCCACAGCGCAGGACCAACAGTTCAACTTTAAAAACATCCATCCACCTGGTAACACACTATCAATGGCCCTGGGACTTGTACCATTGTTACTCTTAGTAACAAGTAGTCAGTGTGTGGGTAGTCCCTACAGCAACACCCCTGCTTGGGAGAGTGAGTCCTCTGAGGCGCATCCCTGTAGCCTTTACGACCCCAGGGTTCATAGGGCGTGGTGAGATCACAAGGTGTGACGGCGTCACTGAGGCGTTGCTGTCCTATTGGTTGCAAAGTTCTGCTGAAGCACCAATAGAGAGCAGCGGAGCTGTGAAGAAAAGAAGAAGAAAACTGTCATCGACCGTCCAGATACACCTGCTGGTGTCATCTGGGAGGCTGTGACACTGACACACCTGGTCATCGGACTCACCTGCTCCAGTAGGTTGATGGAGTCCTGTAGAACAGCTTTCAGCAGCAGCGTCTCCTCTCTGGTCCTGTGTGGAGGGGCCGGTCCGGGGCTGAAGTCCGGGGCGAAACTGAGGAGGAGACGGACAAAGTCATCATGACAGAGACAGAATTTCTCAACATAGCTCACACCAACCCAATTGTCAGAGCTGTGATTACGCCAATGAATGGAGAAGGATGCTTCCAAGTCAGGTAAAACTAAACGGGATGTGGCTGACCAAACCAATATTTAAATTTGTTCAAATTGGTTAAAATTAGATTATGATTATCTTAAGGTTAGGTTATAGATTTTGGCTAGTCGGGCTGTCAATGGTATGCTGGTCAGAAAAGTCCCCTGAGTCTCTCCCACCTAAGTCTTAGAACAAGGCCACAGCCACCCAGTGAGAAGTAAGCGTAGGCTTTCACCCAGTGTGCAGCAGTCTACCTGCTCTCGGTCTTCTCCCGGAGGCGGTTCTTGGTGCTCAGGTACATGCGGGTGACCACGTCCTCCATGGCCCACAGCTTAAAGAACAGCCCCAGGTTCAGTACTGTTAGGATCAGCAGACTGGGAAGAGCGAGAGACAGAGGAGGCAGTAAGGTTTCTGATTATTTGACCAAGTTCAACAAACACCTGGCTAATATACTGCAAATACACACACGCCTAAGTACTGTTTGAGCTCATGGAGCAGAATGTACTCAAACAGACAATAGAAAAGTTGCATGCTGATTTACAGCGATGCGCTTTGAGTGTTGACTTACATGACGCTCATCCCAGCTACGATGGTAGAGACGTTCCACTGTGGACCCTTCATATCCATGGGACCTGACACACAACCGGGGACAAGAAGTCATTACAGAAGACACAGCTTGAATGGAAGACGGATGACTGTGCATTTTGTAGGTGATCAAGTCATGCGATTGATTACTGATTGTTTGTATAGTATATGTAATGTTATCCATGTGTGCAGAAGATAGTTGTCCAGGGCTGGATAACAGAACATGTACCCGTGGTGCCCTCTCTGTGAGGATCTAGGTCGGGCCCGTACTGGTTGCTGGGGTTCAGGTGCTCCTGTAGTGTCCGACTGAATGTCCTCCTCCGCCGGTGACGCAGCCCACCAATCGTCTTAACGGGGTCGCCACCTCCCTGGTTCAGCTCCGCCTCCTCTTCCATCAGCTCCGATTCTGTGATGACATAGGGTCAAAGGAAAAGTCAGGTTAAATGCCTTGGAAGAAGGGGGTGGATAAATGACTAAGACGTGGTAAGGGTTATGTAGAGAGGACTGCCATGCAATCTGTGTGGGGGGGGGGGGGGGATTCTAATTGACGTCTCAAGAGGCGAGTTTAACTGTCAGTGTGAGTGCAGGGCTTTGATTCAGATCTACTCTGACGAGACTGGAGAGGGTGATGAGACTGGTCGTTATACAGTATAGGAGAGCAGGTGATGGACAGAAACCAGTGAAGCAGCAACATACTTAGAGAGAGCAGGAGTCTTATGGTCAACCCAACACACTCACAGGCAGAGACTCATTGGAGAAAATGTAGTGTGACACGTACACTAACAAAATCGGGAAGCAAGTAGAGGGAGGGAATTTAATAAACAAACATAAAACAACATATAAACAAACAATAACGCCTGAGGAAAGGACCAAAGGGAGTGATAGATATAGTGGAGGTAATTAGGAAGGTGAGTCCAGGTGAGTCCCATGAGGCGCAGGTGCGCGTAATGATGGACAAGTGTGCGTAATAATGAGTAAACTGGCGACAACGAGTGCCAGAGAGGAGGAGCGGGAGTAGACGTGACAGTACCCCCTCCCTGACGCGTCTCCAGCCGCAGGACGCTAACCTGAGGGACGGTCCTGAGGACCAGGCCGATAGCTTCTGCTGAGGCGCGGGAACCCGACGAGCCGGCTGAGGTGCGAGAACCTGTTGAACCGGCTGAAGCATCCCTGGTTGCGTCGGCAGTTGCCCTTGGACCCGACGTCAACAGTAAAAAATACATTTTAAACATCCCTGTTGCTTCCCTTTGGTGAGGTGTTATTCTGTCACGTGTACGCCAATAAAAATCGGGACGCAAGTACAGGAAGTGAATTTAATAAACATTGTACGCTACTCGTGTTCTGAATCAATAACGCCTGAGGAAAGAACCAAAGGGAGTGCCAGATATAGGGGAGGTAATCAGGAAGGTGATGAATTCCAGGTGAGTCTCATGAGGCGCGTGTGTTCATAATAATGAGTTAACTGGCGACAACGAGCGCCACAGAGGAGTAGACGTGACATGGAGGCAGAAAGACACGCTCTCAGAGGAGATACACTCAGAGATTAGCCAAGCAAGAAGGAGAGAGAGATATTCTGAAAGATGGCGTGGGAGAAAGAAGAGTGAAGAGATCTCCAGGGCTGCAACAGCCTGCTACTCACCCAGGTGTCTGAAGTAGTCCTCCAGGCCGCTCCAGGAGTTCTTGGTGATGAAGGACTTGACCAGCCCCCACGGCTGCTTCTTATACTTCACATCAGTATACACCCTGAACACAACATCAGCACTCTACAGTTGTAATTGAATCTGTTACATGGGTAATTAGTCACCACAAACTCTGAAGTACCAAACACTGCGGATTCTCTCTGTAATCAGGAACTGATTCAGACTGACCAGTAATTACCAGGGAGAATAGAGAACCAACAGTACATAGGCCAGAAATATGTGGAAGTGAATTTACCTTTCCTAAAGGATATATTGGTCTTTGACACACAAAACCCACTGGGCACACTGGTTGAATGAACCTTGTTTTCACATCAGTTCAATGAAAGTCGGTTGAACCAACTTGGAATTGACATCTGTGCCTTTACATGTTTCCCACTGGGCACAGTTCCACTGAACAAAGAGACCGACCACAACGAGAAACAACCCCAACACCCTGAAAGTCTTTTCACTAGATTAATGTCTGAAGGGTGTGTTGTCGCTGCTGCTCACCTGAGTCGACACTTGTGTTTGGAGTGGCGGATGATACAGTAGAGGTTCTGAGTGTAAAAGTAGTCGTGGTACGGGACGTCGTGTGTGTAGACTTCCGCATCGACGAGGTAGTACTGACCCTCCCTGGATTCCTTGTACAGGATCTGACAGGATAACAGAGGAGTTACACACTCTGAAAAACACACTACTCAAAAGACAACCCACACACACACTAGAAACACTCCACACACACCCACCCTGCAGACCTAGGCTCACCTGGTTCTCTGTGGCGGTGGAGAACTTGCCCACCAGAGGGTTGGTGATGGCAATGGTGTAGTTGAGACTCCTCTTCATGGCACCTGACTCTTCACTCTGCCACGGGGCAAAGCTGGCATCTAAAGACAATCACACATAGATTAACAAAACACACACCTATTATTCTATTTGGTACTACAGTTAAGCACCGAGATGGAAAGGCCTGAATTATTTCACAAACGCATCATTTAGACCAGGGATGGGCACATGCGGCCCCCCCAATCTCCTCCCCCCAAAAAAATACTCAGTCGGGTTCTCAACTAAATTTGGTTGTGCATCAGCAGTTTCTCTTATGTCAGTCACTCATTTACCCGAGCCAGCTAACATTTTATAGGGCCCCCATAAATTGTTAATCACTCATATTTAAAACTGTAAAATGCATCTCTGCCTATGTTAAACTGAGTAGAATTGCAGCAAACCTTATGTAAAACTGCACATGTTTCTCTCCGCCCCTCCACCATTGCTTAGTAAGGTGGAGGGGCCCTCCCAACAAATTTTCACTTAGGGCCCCCAAAAGGCTCTGACTGTATGTGTGGGTACTGTATGCAGACCCGGGAGCCACTGTGACCCCTCGTGCACATCCCCGACTTAGAAATTACAACTCTGTGGCATTTACATTCAAAAGATAGCTTGTGATGAGTAATCCATCCTAATCAGAGGATTGTGGTTTATAACAGGCTGTGTTGAGGACTGTGATATAACAGGGAGTGTTGAGGGTGGATGGGGTGATGACTCACTGGTGATCTTCCTGGCGTTCATGAATCTTCGTATGAAGTGGGAGTCGGTGAAGAGCAGCTCAAACATCTTCTCTGCGCTGATGTTGAAGACCTTGTTCACATAGAGCCTGCCCTGCTGCTCGGAGACAGACACCCTCTCCTCTATAAACCACAGGGAGGGGGTTAACATGATCTGAGAAATGCCTCTGAAAACACATCTAAAATGGTGTCAATAGCATCACACAAACACATACTCTAAAGATGCATGCATTTAACCAACACATTTGGGAATCATTCTCACCCTCTGCGCTATCGGAGCCGCTCTGTTCAGAGAAGTGGTCCAGGTTAGTGTTGAGGTCCAGAGAGAGCTCCGAGCGCTTGGAGACCCTCTCTGGGGCAGAGCGGTCCAGGGATGGGTCAGGAGTGCACTGAGACAAGGTGCTGTGAGCATCATCCTGTAGGACACACACAATGGCAATCTCACTCTTTCTGTCACTCTGGCTATGGAAGCCTTGCTATGTACAGTGATGGAAAAAAGTATTTGATCCCCTGCTGATTTTGTACATTTGCCCACTGACAAAGAAATGATCAGTCTATAATTTTAATGGTAGGTTTATTTCAACAGTGAGAGACAGAACAAAGAAATCCAGAAAAAAGCATGTGAAAAATGTTATAAATGGAATTGCATTTTAATGAGGGAAATAAGTATTTGACCCCCTCTCAAGCAGAAAGATTTCTGGCTACCAGGTGTCTTTTTCACAGGTAACGAGCTGAGATTAGGAGCACACTCTTAAAAGGGAGTGCTCCTAATCTCAGCTTGTTACCTGTATAAAAGACACCCGTCCACAGAAGCAATCAATCAAATTCCAAACTCTCCACCATGGCCAAGACCAAAGAGCTCTCCAAGGATGTCAGGGACAAGATTGTAGACCTACACAAGGCTGGAATGGGCTACAAGACCATCGCCAAGCAGCTTGGTGAGAAGGTGACAACAGTTGGTGCGATTATTCGCAAATGGAAGAAACACAAAAGAACTGTCAATCTCCCTCGGCCTGGGGATCCATGCAAGATCTCACCTCGTGGAGTTGCAATGATCATGAGAACGATGAGGAATCTGCTAAGGGGACAGGACAACTTCACCGCATCAAAGGGACGATGGACGGGGCCATGTACCATCAAATCTTGGGTGAGAACCTCCTTCCCTCCGCCAGGGCATTGAAAATGGGTCGTGGATGGGTATTCCAGCATGACAATGACCCAAAACACACGGCCAAGGCAACAAAGGAGTGGCTCAAGAAGAAGCACATTAAGGTCCTGGAGTGGCCTAGCCAGTCTCCAGACCTTAATCCCATAGAAAATCTGTGGAGGGACCTGAATGTTCGAGTTGCCAAACGTCAGCCTCAACCTTAATGACTTGGAGAAGATCTGCAAAGAGGAGTAGGACAAAATCCCTACTGAGATGTGTGCAAACCTGGTGGCCAACTACAAGAAACGTCCGACCTCTGTGATTGCCAACAAGGGTTTTGCCACCAAGTACTAAGTCATGTTTTGCAGAGGGGTCAAATACTTATTTCCCTCATTAAAATGCAATTCCAATTATAACATTTTTGACATGCGTTTTTCTGGATTTTTTTGTTGTTATTCTGTCTCTCACTGTTCAAATAAACCTACCATTAAAATTATAGACTGATCATTTCTTTGTCAGTGGGCAAACGTACAAAATCAGCAGGGGATCAAATACTTTTTTCCCCTCACTGTACATGTATGCCATCAATGGGACTCGTCCTTCACTTGCAATACTCAGACAATGAAGAAACAATATGGAGACAGTATCCCTCTACAGAGATCACTTAATATCATCCAAGCCTTGTGACGTTAACATGCCAGGTGTCGTACCGCATTCCTCAAATTGGCGGTGCTCTGTCCGAGGGGTGAGGGTAGGTCCTCTCCCTGGGGCGTGTTGGGCTCAAAGGAGCCCTGATCCCCTGGCTGGAGGCGCAGAGTAGACGGCCTCTCCAGCCTCCCAGAGTCCTCTCCACCGGGCCTCATGGTCAGGCTGCCAGGGACCAGATGGTGAAACAGATGAAAGACGTGTCAGACAGATGTAGGTGAATGCATGCTGTTCACCATGCAGTACCAGATAGATAAGATCGATGAAGTCCTCCTAGTCCTTACCTGGTGTGTGTCTGCGTGGTTGATTCTGCTGATCCCTGTAGACTCTCCATTTCTTCATGGCTCAGGCCCAGGTCATTACCATAGTGCTGCTTGACCACCAGCCACAGCTCCAGACTAGTCAGTGGCTAGGAGAGAGAGAGGACAGAGGAGAGATGGGGTTTAAATTGGGAGGAACAGAGATTGGCACACAGCAAACAGTGGGGCTTGATTTGATTTTTGGTATCATGGAAAAGCAACTGATTTCAGTGTACATAGTTCCATCATCCATCAGCTGCTTGTAGGCTATAGCTTGCAGGAGCTCAATCTCAATAGTCAAAATCATGAGGATTAATTCCTCTGTCTGGCTTCCAACATAACCATTTTCCACCTGTGCATGAATCTCACATCACCTCCAGTCTCTTAGTTTCAAGCAAACAAAACAGCCCTAACCTGCTCCACACTGATGTCACAAGATATCAAAAATCAACTCACTGTAGATTAGCGCTTAAGAAATGCAAACAATTATATAAAGAACTGATGCAAAGACGATGGCTGCTACCTTGCTCAGTAAAAATTGTAGCCTATAGCTATTGACTGATCGCTACAAAATAAACTCAGCAAAAAAAGAAAATCCCTTTTTCAGGACCCACCCTGTCTTTCAAAGATAATTAGTATAAATCCAAATAGCTTCACAGATCTTCATTGTAAAGGGTTTAAACACTGTTTCCTTGCTTGTTCAATGAACCATAAACAATTAATGAACATGCACCTGTGGAACAGTCATTAAGACACTAACAGACGGTAGGCAATTAAGGTCACAGTTATGAAAACATACACTAAAAAGAGGCCTTTCTACGGACTCTGAAAAACACCAAAAGGAAAGATGCCCGGGATCCCTGCTCATCTGCGTGAACATGCCTTAGGCATGCTGCAAGGAGGCATGAGGACGGCAGATGTGGCAATAAATTGCAATGTCCGTACTGAGAGACGCCTAAGACAGCGCTACAGGGAGACAGGACGGACAGCTGATCGTCCTCGCAGTGGTAGATCACGTGTAACACCTGCACAGGATCGGTACATCCGAACATCACACCTGTGGGACAGGTACAGGATGGCAACAACTGCCCGAGTTACACCAGGAACGCACAATTCCTCAATCAGTGCTCAGACTGTCCGCAAAAGGCTGAGAGAGCCTGGACTGAGGGCTTGTAGGCCTCAGTCCTCACCAGACATCTCCGGCAACAACGTCGCCTATGGGCACAAACCCACCGTCGCTGGACCAGACAGGCAAAAAGTGCTCTTCACTGACGAGTCGCGGTTTTGTCTCACCAGGGGTGATGCTCAGATTCACGTTTATCGTCGAAGGAATGAGCGTTACACCGAGGCCTGTACTCTGGAGCGGGATCGATTTGGAGGTGGAGGGTCCGTCATGGTCTGGGGCGTTGTGTCACAGCATCATCGGGCTGAGCTTGTCGTCATTGCAGGCAATCTCAACGCGGTACGTTACAGGGAAGACGTCCTCCTCCCTCATATGTTACCCTTCCTTCAGGCTCATCCTGACATGACCCTCCAGCATGAAAATGCCACCAGCCATACTCCTCGTTATATGTGTGATTTCCTGCAAGACAGGAATGTCAGTGTTCGGTCATGGCCAGCGAAGAGCCCGGATCTCAATCCCATTGAGCACATCTGGGACCTGTTGGATCGGAGGGTGAGGGCTAGGGCCATTCCCCCCAGAAATGTCCAGGAACTTGCAGGTGCCTTGGTGGAAGTGTGGTAACATCTCACAGCAAGAACTGGCAAATCTGGTGCAGTCCATGAGGAGGAGATGCACTGCAGTACTTAATGCAGCTGGTGGCCACACCAGATAATCACTTAATTTTGATTTTTGACCCCCCGTGTTGTGGGACACATTCAATTTCTGTTAGTCACATGTCTGTGGAACTTGTTCAGTTTACGTCTCAGTTGTTGAATCTTATGTTCATACATGTTAAGTTTGCGGAAAATAAACGCAGTTGACTGAGAGAGGACGTGTAGATTGTTTATGGACACTGACAAACATAGTATATTTTTTAAACTCTATGGAGGGAGAATAATAAGTACATGTTTAAATGTAGATTAGAAATGTATTTTGAGTATGTTCAATAGTTGATCACTTATGAGGGGAAAAAAACTATTATGATTGATTTCCTACGCACAGGGCCGGATTTACGAACAGGCATGCAGGGCACCTGCCCTGGAGGTCAGAGGCCCCCCAGATAGCATAACACATCATAAGCCATGACAAAATATGGTGAATTGCAGATAATTAGCTCTAAAAAAAATTTGCAAAAAAAGGTAGGTGCCCCGGGGCCCCAAATCCAGCCCTGCCCATGCAACAGAATCCATTCAAGGAAGCCCAATATAGAACCAGTTTCTTCAATCCAAATTACGCACACCTGATCATCATTTAGATATATAAATCAGTCACTTGTTACCAATCAAGTCAAAATAGCCATTTTAAATGTTTTACTTACTTCTCTGTAGCGATTTTACTCTTCCCTAACAGTTGTGTTCTGGTCTGTGGACTGAACTGTAATAACCTGTACGCTGTCACAAAACAGTCAGGAAGTCCTAGCGCCCTCAGCCCGACAATTGGAACACGAGCGCTCCACCCATTGATACAGAGATAGCGGTTATCGATGCTACCTATACTGAATGCCAAAACTCTGGTTCAGATCGGTTGACGAATAGCCTCTTCGGGGCGTATTACGAACGACTGCCCTGAAGAAGGGATAGGTAATGAAACGACAGATCTTTCCAGGGGGCAGGTTCTGTCTTAAGCAAATAAACCTTCCTAGCCACACCTTGAGGGGTCATTGAACTTTACCTTAATTCGAGAACTCCCAAGCCACACTAGTGTTATTGTAGAGTTGTTTGCACAGCTTAATTCCCTTGGTCCACAGTCTTCCGGGTATTGCACTAGTTGGCCATAGAGGTTGCATTCATTCTAGGTGCTAGAATGTTTTATCTCCACTTTGCTATCAAAAGATCCAGTACATTATAAAAAAAATTGCCATTCTATTCCCCTTGTATACTACATAATAACCAAATGTTAGGGTCATGGGGCCAGTCTGAGGAGCATGGTGTGTACTCAGGATTGATTAGTTAAGAGCAGTCTGCCAGGGTAAAGTCACAAAAGCCTTGCATACTACATAGGACTCCAGATAGGTTGCACGGAGCTATGATAACCAGATAGTGTCCATGTTGCAGGGTTATCTAGCCGCTGACTTTCATCATGTTACTGGATCAATGCCATTCCATAGGTGATTACCGGGAACACGTTGCCTTTTAGACACAGAGCCAAGGTCAGTTTAACTTATTACCGTATTTTTACCTTGTTATCAAGGATAGGATTGAGTGAGGGGAAGATGATCCTAGATCTGTGCTTAACATAACTCCTACTTATAGAAATGCCCTTGCCATAGAAATGCTTGCTGTCGAGACAACCAAAACCATGGTGACAACAGTGTTGGAAGGGGAGGGGGCAGACAGTGTGTAACTGGGTGTGGTAGATGGCCCAGTGTTGGGAGGGGATAGTCTAACTGGTTGTGGAAAATGGTCCAGTGTTGAAAGGAGGGGACATTCTGGGTGTCCCATTTCCAGTGTTTTTGACAGCCCTTAATCCATATCCACACCCTGCTCTATCTGGACAGGACAGTCTATGGTGTTTCAACATACACAGAACTGTGGACCTGCCATAGCTAACAGTACTTCACACCCAGGGTGCGTCCTGAATATGGCACAGGGCCCGGGTCAAAAGTAGTGCACTCTATAGGGAATAGGGTGCCATTTGGAATGCATCCCCAGTGAGTGAAGTGAGGTTATATGAGGTCGCTGATCTGTGCCTCACCTTGTCCATCAGCGTGTTCTGCCACATCCGGAACACTCCCTGGTAACTCTTCTCTCTGGCTGAGAAGGAAGTGAAGAACAACTGTAGGAAAGAGAGACAGACACTTCAGTTCAAATAAGAATTGCACCCCAAAACTGTCTGTTTTGCATATCAGAAATCAAGTTTAAGATATACGACTGAAATAAAATACAGAAATACAGCTGGTATGATGCATTTTGCATCATATGATTCCCCCAAAAAATATTAGTCCCAAAATGTTATGCATGTCAAAAAATGTTGGGATATAGTACTACAATATAGTTTGTGTAGAGTTTTGATTGAATATTATTGCAGTGATAACCATCTATTGGTTTGCATTGAGGATAGACAGAAGGGGTAAGTAGCATGCTATTTTGTCAGTGCTGAAGCTGTACTCGAGCATGAAAAGTTGCTTGAGGGGTTAAACCATGAAAAGCACAGGGTCTCTTAGCACTGGTCCAAGGCGTTAGTGCAACTGTCCAGGGATATTGAACAGAACCTAGGTGGTGTTTGAGTGACTGTACCTTCTCAGAGTCTGTGCAGATCTGAATGGCGTTGGGGATCAGCCGTGCAGTCTTCTCTCTGTACATGGCCTTGATGTCCCTCAGAGTCAAGGCTATCTACGACCACAGAGCTCACTGATCACATCCTTAACATGACCAGAATGCAATATATACACATATTTACGTTATTTCATTATCCAATTTAATTCATCCCCTAAACATAAAACTGTGCCTTTATTTTTCCTTTCCCTCATGTGTGAACTCACCTTTGTCCCCCAAAACACATTGCTATAGAAACAGAGCCAGTTCTCCGACAGGTAGAGGCGTCCCTGCAGTAAAATGTCTCTCTGGAGGGCACAGGTGTAATCTGGGGAAAATACACGGGACACGCAGCGGGAGACAGGTATACACTTAGACACAGGTAAGGTACAGGTGTGCTGGTATATGCAGGTAAGCTGTATATAGGAAGTCTGGTGAGAGAGGTGCTGATATGTTTTGTTTTTGAGAGGGGTGCTGTTTCTGGCTTTTTCTCATTTTCTCTCACACACAAACACAACTCACCCACGATGAGTCTCTCGGACTCAGGCAGTTCTCTGAACAGCTTCCTAAACTCCTCAACCCTCTGTTTGTAGGTGGGGGCAGGCAGGGCTTGGGGGGCGGCCAGACACTGGCCCTGAAGGTCTGATCTCTGATTAACAGGCTGCAGAAAAACCATTCGAATCAAAGCTCATTGGAACACAACAATACTACTGAGGTAATGTTGGCTGAACCGCTGTTGAATTCAGTTATTTTTATTCTGTATATAGAATATATTAATCTGAAAATTGGTCAATATGCTCTCGCTATTCAGTAAATGCAGAGAAGGCCAAGAACTGAACACTAATGCAGCTGAAAAACAGTATCACCCCACAAGCTTTGTACATTGTCAGTTTTGGGGAAGCTACCAATCAATTACTTCACACCAAAATAAGTTACGCTACACTAAAGCTACCCCTACGAATAAGTAGTTCACTACATCTAAACTACTTCCTGAGAAATTATAATATGTAAATCTGAAGTGTCAGACTACAAATTGCAAGAGCAGATCTGTTTGGGGTTATACAGTGCCTTCGGAAAGTATTCAGACCCCTTGATTTTTTCCCCTTTGTTACAACCCTATTCTAAAATGGATTACATTTTTTTAAATCCTCAGCAACCTAGACAATACCCCAGAATGACAAAGCGAAATACATTTGCAAAAAAAATGTTTAAAAATCATAAACACCTTCATTTACATAACTATTCAGACCCTTTGCTATGTGACTCGAATTTGAGCTCCGGTGCATCCAGTTTCTATTGATCATCCTTGAGATGTTTCTACAACTTAATTGGAGTCCACCTGTGGTAAATTCAATTGATTGCACGTGATTTGGAAAGGCACACACACCTGTCTATATAAAGGTCCCACAGTTGAAACATTTATGCAGCATTGAAGATCCAAGAACACAGTGGCCTCCATCATTCTTAAATGGAAGAAGTTTGGAACCACCAAGACTCTTCCTAGAGCTGGCCTCCCTGCCAAACTGAGCAATCGGGGGAGAAGGGCCTTGGTCAGGGAGGTGACCAAGAACCGAATGGTCACTGACAGAGCTCTAGAGTTCCTCTGTGGAGATAGAATACACTTCCAGAAGGACAACCATCTCTGCAGCACTCCACTAATCAGGCTTTTATGGTAGAGTGGCCAGATGGAAGACATTCCTCAGTAAAAAGGCACATGACAGCCCGCTTTGAGTTTGCCAAAAGGCACCTAAAGGAGTCTTAGACCATGAGAAACAAGATTCTCTGGTCTGATGAAACAAAGATTAAACTCTTTGGCCTAAATGCCAGAGGCACGTTTGGAGGAAACCTGGCACCATCACAGTGACGCATGGTGGTGGTAGCATCATGCGGTGGGGATGTTTTTCAGCTGCAGGGACTGGGAGAGTAGTCAGAATCGAGGCAAAGATGAACGAAGCAAAGTACAGAGAGATCCTTGATGATAACCTGCTCCAGAGTGCTCAGGACCCCAGACTGGGGAGAAACTCCAAGTGGGATGTCATGTGCCTTTTACTAAGGAATGGCTTCCGTCTGGCCACTCTACCATAAAGGTCTGATTGGTGGACCTGCCAACAGGACAACGACCCTAAGCACACAGCCAAGACAATGCAGGAGTGGCTTTGGGACAAGTCTCTGAATGTCCTTGAGTGGCCTAGCCAGAGCCCGGACTTGAATCCGATCGAACATCTCTGGAGAGACCTGAAAATAGCTGCGCAGCGACACTGCCCATCCAACCTGACAGCCTGAGAGGATCTGCAGAGAAGAATGGGAGAAACTCCCCAAATATAGGTGTGCCAAGCTTGTAGTGTCATACCCAAGAAGACTTGAGGCTGTAATCGCTGCCAAATATGTTTCAACAAAGTACTGAGTAAAGGGTCTGAATTCTTATGTAAATGTGATATTTAAGTTTATTTGTAATACATTTGCCAACATTTCTAAAGACATATTTTTGCTTTGTCATTATGGGGTATTGTGTGTAGATTGAGTGGGAAAAAAACTATTTAATAAATTTTAGAATAAGGCTGTAACAAAACATGGAAAAAGTCAAGGGGTCTGAATACTTTCCGAAGGCACTATACGTTAACAGAATGTGTCATTCAGCCTATTAAACACAAAAAGGATGTTTTAAGTGAGAATTAGGCAGACCTGATGCCCGAAAAATGAAATTGCCTACTTCACCCACATTTTATTTTTGCAAAAAAAGTAGTCTAGTTCCAGTACTTAGTTACATCACTACATGGCGAAACAAAGTAAAGAACCACTGAAAACACCTCGATTTTAATTACTAGTTGAACTACATGCATTTTATTTAACTAGGCAAGTCAGTTAAGAACAAGTTATTATTTACAATAACAGCCTACTGGGGAACAGTGGGTTAACTGCCTTGTTCAGGGGCAGAATGACAGATTTTACCTTGTCAGCTCGAGGATTCGATCCAGCAACTTTTCGGTTACTGGCCCAACGCTCTAACCACCAGGCTACCTGCCACCCCATGTAGTTCTGTCACTAGTACATCAAGACGATAGCTAATGTAATGATATGTCTACATAATACATGGGAGAATAGTCAGAATGGAATGGTCTTCTCGACTAGAGGTCAGGAACAGTTGAATAACGATGTGATGTGGTGTGTATGAGTGGGGAGTAGGCAGACTTCTTGGCATGTTATACTATCACAGGAGGCTGCTGAGGGGAGAACGACTCATAATAATGGCCGGAACGGAGCAAACGGAATGGCATCAAACACCTGGAAACCATGTGTTTGGTGTTTTTGATACCATTACACTCCAGTCATTGCCACGAGCCTGTTCTCCCCAATTAAGGTGCCACCAACCTCATGTGTATACTATGTATGGGTAAGTACATGATAGTCACGGACAGGTAAACAGAAGGGCTCCCTGTATCTTACCGGATGATCCTCAGAGCTCCACCTGTACCCCCCCATGGAGGCCGTCTCATCTGTGACGTCACTGCCCACCTCTGACCGGGACACCTGGTCCATCAGACCCACTGTTCCGCTGACTGGGTAGTAGAGATAGAGGCCTAGTAGATTTAGCACACAAGATAACTCCAGCAGTCCATGTCAGTATAGCAGGACTACTGGACTAGACATCCTGCTGCTATAAAGGGATTTGTTTGTTCATGGCTGGTCTCCACTGAAGAGGGTCCAACTTCACAGACCACGCTAAGAGGTATGAGGATGGAATTGATATCCTATGCAGGACCCTTGCTTAACCCATTTTTCTGATGAGCGAGTGTGAGAACACAAAGAAAGAGGCACAACAAAACTGGTTTATCCTGCCCTGCCTGTCACCCAGGAGAAACATTGTAGTTCACCTTAACTCCTAAAACCAAAGTGTCGAATGAGAAAAGTTATGAGATTATTTCATATCAACAGTTCTAGGAATTGATTTGATACATTCTGATCAGTAATCCCCCAAAAAAATATCACTTTGAATATATATTTATATTCTGCTCTCAAGCAATCTTGTCATTTCCATTTTGTTTGCGGTGCATCAAACATTTTAGCAGTGCGAATCTCACGTGATTAACAAGATTGTTTGTATGATGTCGAAACACTGCGTAAATGGAGATGCGTCTTTGCTCATCCACTGTGCCAAAATTACGTTGGCATACGGGCCTACATGCCACGTTTAGGTGCTAGTCGGAATTAGGAAACTCTGAAATGTCCGACTTGCTAACTGGTTGTAGTTATACACGTGCCGCGTTCAACCAGTTAACCAGTCTGAAATGTCCGAGTTTTCTTAGTTCCGACTCGCACGTGAAGGTGGCAGTAGTCCGTGATCGCGTCATTCATTACCTGACCAATTGTACAATTCCTCATCATCCATCACCATAGCTGCTTTCAATACAAGAGTTAACGAGTTGGAATTGCGAGTTGGATGACAGTTCAAAAAAAAATTTCCTAGTCAGAGCTAGTTTTTTTGTCAAGTTCTTTTGAACGCGGCACATATCCGATCTCCTGTGGGATACAACATCAGTAATAAGCAGGTAAAATACGGTGCACATTCATAACCTACCTGGAAATGACACGAGATCTTGATCTTCTGCACGGAGTCCTATGTGAGTCCTGGGATGAAGTTTTGTGAACACCGAGATTATTGTGAGCATGTCACCACCACCGGCTCCGTTTGACATGTGTCATTCATGCAAAACTAACACAGGCCTTTCCTTCAGCAATGTGCACCCGTAGGTTCCTTAAATAAATGTGTGGCGTCATAAATAGCCTATATGTGCTTCAAGCCCATTAACAGGTGAGACGAGTGGACTGATGCTGCGTTCATAACCAAGTTGGAAGGTGGTATTTACCACATTCAAGTGTGACGACCCTCCCACTCTGTCTGTTGTATTCTCTCTTTGCTCTTGTTTCCTTGTTAGAATGCCGGTGGGTGGAGCCGGGAGGGTCGTCAGTGACATGGGAAACACCTGGGCCGGGTGAACACAATAATTTGTTCACAAGCATGATAGCTGTACTTTTAGTTTATGGTTGATGTTTGCCATTAGCCAATCAACATTTCTCAACGAGTTCAACGCATGTGAATGCATCCAACTTCTAAATATGACTTCACAACAGGTAATTACCACCTTCCCACTTGGGTATGAACGTAGCATTAACTTTTCACCTGACCCAGCCCACAGAGGAAAATACCATGAAGGAGTTGTCACCATGGTCATGCTTTGCTCATTACCATTTGCATACTTTAACTGATGGCTGTCCAACAGTTCTAAAAAGGGCCATCATTCTCTGTTCTGTTCCACCCTCACAGATCTTGTTCTAGAGATGCATTACCAAATCAGTTCTCTCTACTCCCATTTCAAAGAATGTTCATTGGCAGGCACAGGATGCAATACATCAAGCTTCTATATTTTTAACAGGCAAATTCTGAGAATATGATTTATTGTACCTGCCCAACCTAAGGATGAGCCTTCATCACCTTTATGAGCCCCAAAGGATTTAAAAAAATAAGGATTTTTTAAGGGAGATCGTCACATGAACAAAAAAATTGTCCAACAAATTATTTTTGTTCAGTGCAGCTGTGCTGCAAAAACATCACAGCTCAGTAACTAATCAAAACTATCTAGCTACATACTTTAAATAACTACTGCAGTCACTGAAACTAGTCAAGGAGAGGAATGTATGTGTGTAGTTTCACTAGTTGTGTCTGACATTAAATTGTTCTCTTCCACTAAGCACATTCATAGACAACTAAAGGGCGGAGTGCCACAGATTCCACACAGGAATTAGAGACACGTAGCAAGACTAGTCCAACCAGCAGCACCAGAATTAATATTTTTGCCACTCTCACACACCCACTCATACGTGACTGCGTATACCAGTGGAGGCTGGTGAGGTGAGGACGGCTCACAACAATGGCTGGAACGGAGCGAATGGAATGGCATCAAACACATGGAAACCACGTGTTTGCTGTATTTGATACCATTCTACGCCAGCCATTACCACGAGCCCATCCTCCCCTTAATAAGATGCCACCAACCTCCTGTAGTGTATATACTTATTAATATGATCACCTGTACGTTCCCTACTATTGTTAGTACGGTACATACACTAGTAGCAACCTGTTGATTACACTCACAGAACATGCAGAGAAGACTGATATTACTGAAAAACACACACAGAAACAATACCCACCATTTTGTTTTGTTGCCTTTTATTCTTTGGGACTTGTCCCATGAGCAGTAGAAAGGACAGGGCGAGATAGCCCACCCCTCTCTCTCTCTCTCTCTCTCACACACACACACCTACAGCAAGTACAAGACTACACAGCGTAAATAACTAAATATGAACAACAACCAGACCACACGTTGTCCATGTCAGACGCCTGCAACAAATATAGAGTCACTCTGCTTATTAAGTATTTGATGTTAATCTCCATCAATATTCTGTACAGATAGAGGGCTAATGAACGATAATTACATCAACTGAAGTCTTCAGGTACACAGCTAGGGCCAGAGACCACGTCCAAAACAAACAGGGGGGAGGGAGGGGCAATGCAGGGGTTAAGATAGAGATGTCTCACACACAGACATGTAAACATACATTAAGGTGTTGGGGCAGATCTTCGACCATGCTGGGACAAATACACTGGGGTATTTAGAGTGTGTGAGGCAACAGAATACAGTACATTTCGTTCTCTTTTTGCCCATACACATTCACACTTTGAGTAAACTGATGGCAGGAGGTTGGGTGTAAACACAAGGCAGTGGAATGTGAGGCTGCAGCAGTGGAGGTGGCTGCAGAGAGAGAGGGGGCGACAGACATGAACTGTCCCTGGGGTCACAGGTGAGGGGTCAGGGGTGAAAGGTCCAGGGTGAAGGCTCAGTCCTCCAAGCTGCGGAAGGAGTTCTGCATGTCCTCCAACAGCTGGGCGTAGTCGGACTTGATCTTGGCCTCTCCCTCCTTCACTGGGTCCTGAAACAGACCAGACATATAGAGTTACAGAGGCTGGGTCCTAAAGCAGGCCAGACATATAAAGTTACACAGAGGCTGGGTCCTGAAACAGGCCAGACATATAGAGTTAGAGGCTGGGTCCTGAAACAGGCCAGACATATAAAGTTACACAGAGGCTGGGTCCTGAAACAGGCCAGACATATAGAGTTACACAGACACACAAAGAGATCGTGATACAGACAAATAGTAAGAGAAACACTCAGAGACAGCATAGAAATACACAGAGAGAGATACAGGGAACACACAGAGAGAGAGAGAGAGAGAAAGACAAATGAGAAACAGTCAGACAGCAGATGTACCTTGAACTTCATGGAGCTGAGTCTGTAGAGGATCTCTCCCAGGTGTTCTCGGATCATGGACCAGGTGATCTTGTTGTCGCTCTGAGCCGTGGTCTCCACCGCGTGCCTCGCCATGTCGTAGAACGCTATGATGTTGGAAAGGATGCCTACCGTCTTATAGAAGGGACAGAACCTGCAGGGAGAGGTCAGAGGGCAGGGAGAGGTCAGAGGGCAGGGAGTTACAGTTGGAATTACTTCACAGTCAATCTTTTGGTGTTACTCAGAAATATATGAGTAGGTCAGTGAGAGTAAGTGCGTTTGAGTGAGTGAGTGTTTTACCTGTCGTAGGGGGTGTAACCATTCTGTTGCAGGAAGTCATCCTTGAGGAGCTTGGCCACCTCCAGGGTGATCTTATCGGTTTCAGCAAGCGATGCCTGTCACCATGACAACCAGGACAATCTCAATATTATGAAGCAGAGGAGACATGGAGATAAAACCTCAGACTATAGAGATGCAGCCCAATGTTGTCCCCGCCTTCTTTCTTCCCCCTCCCCTCAGTTCCCCCTCACCTTGCCAACCAGCTGTACGATCTCAGCCAGGTCCTCCTCCTCCTGCAGGATCTCCTTGGCCTTGGTGCGCAGTGGGACGAACTCAGGGAAGTGCTTGTCGTAGTACTCGTCTAGCGCCCGCGTGTACTTACTGTAGCTGATCAGCCAGTTGACTGACGGGAAGTGCTTCCTCTGGGCCAGCTTCTTATCTAGACCCCAGAACACCTGAGAGGGAAGGATAGAGGGAGAGAGATAAAGGTAGGAAGGGGGGAGAGAGAGTGAGTGGGCAGAGAGAAAGAGGGAGAGAGGATGAAGGCAGGGAGAGAGGGAGGGAAAAAGAGGATGAAGAGTTGCATTCCCCTGCTCAGATGTTGCATAAAGCAACCAATGGTTGCGTGCCACATCATTTATTGTGTCAGACTGACAGATTACTATAACATATGATGTGATTAGCTGATATGTAAAATACCTATCCAGGCGTTGTAAGATCTGACAGGCATCAGCATCAGGAGCATACTGTTGGAATCGGCTAAACTTTGAACATTGAGATATTAAATAAATGATAGGAAAGAAGCATAGAATATAAGGAGTGAAAGAGACTGGGTTTTATGTCAGAAGTAAATGGTTCTATGTAGAAAGCCAGAAGGCTTTGGAATGTGTTGGGTGGACGGGAGGAGAATAACGTGTTGCTACAGGGGAGACAGATGGACATCTGTGGATTAGGTGAAGGAGGGGTTGAGGTCAGGAGGTGAGGACAGATCCCCTTAAGGGAGTAATGAGGGTTTGGTATCCTGTTTCCCTCTTCCCATGGAACCGTAAGACAGACGGATTGGAGAGAAGGAGGAGTGTCTTAAGTGGGATGTATATAACTGTGATGGTGAGAAAGGTTTTGCTGTCTGAATACAGCTGTGTCGACCCTTTGGGAAGAATTAAACTTGGTTAAGCTTCTCTAGTGTCCGTGAGTTATTTACTCTGAAAAATAAGAACCTAACAATACCCAAGGATTGATAATTGAGTCCCTAAAGCTTGTCTTTATTTCTTTGCTCCATATGGATGAGTGTAATGACCTTAGTGATCACTGTTTTACAGCCTGTGTTCGTAATGGCTGCTCAGTGAAACTACCTGTCCTGATTTGTCAAAGACGCTTGCTAAAAAACTTTAATGAGCAAGCCTTCCTTCATGAACAGGCCTCTGTAAAATGGTAAAGAATCAGCTTGATATCCTCTGTTGAACACGCTTGGACCTTCTTTTTTTTATATTTTCAGTGGAATTGTTAAACACGCCCCCATAAAGAAAATGAGAATTCGACCTTGATCTTTAAGAATTGCATTTGGCGAAAGGCTCCGCACATGCATACTCAGGCTGACTGGCTCTCGTTCAGGCAAATGAGAAATAAGTGCACTCAGACTATCCAGAAGGCCAAAGTTAGTTACTTTAAGGAGCAGTTCTCTCTCTGTGGGTCTAACCCCAAGAAGTTCTGGAAAACGGTTAAAGACCTGGAGAATAAACCCTCCTCCTCACAGCTGCCCATGTCCCTTAATGTTGATGATGTGGTTGTTACTGACAAGAAGCACATGGCTGAGCTCTTTAAATCACCACTTCATTAAGTCAGGGTTCCTATTTAACTCAGCCATGCCTCCTTGTCCGTCCAACATTTCCTCATCTTTCCTCATCTTCTAATGTGACTATCCCCAATGCTTCTCCCTCTTTTTCCCCTGCCTCGCTACAAAGTTTCTCCCTGCAGGCAGTCACTGAGTCCGAGGTGCTAAAGGAACTTCTTAAACTTGACCCCCAAAAAACATCTGGGTCAGATGGTTTAGACTCTTTCTTCTTTAAGGTTGCTGCCCCTATCATCGCCAAGCCTGTCTCTCCTCTCAGGGGAGGTTCCCATTGCTTGGAAGGCAGCCACGGTTCGTCCTTTATTTAAAGGTGGAGATAAAGCTGATCCTAACTGTTATAGGCCTATTTCTATTTTGCCCTGTTTATCAAAAGTGTTGGAAAAACTGACTGGCTTTCTTGATGTCTATAGTATTCTCTTGGGTATGCAATCTGGTTTCCACTCAGTTTATGGATGTGTCACTGCAACCTTAAAGGTCCTCAATGATGTCACCATTACCCTTGATTCTAAGCAATATTGTGCTGCTATTTTTATTGACTTGGCCAAAGCTTTTGATACGGTAGACCATTCCATTCTTGTGGGCCGGCTAAGGAGTATTGGTGTCTCTGAGGGGTCTTTGGGCTAGTTTGCTAACTACCTCTCTCAAAGAGTACAGTGTATAAAGTCAGAAAATCTGCTGTCTCAGCCACTGCCTGTCACCAAGGGAGTACCCCAAGGCTCGATCCTAGGCCCCATGCTCTTCTGAATTTACATCAACAACATAGCTCAGGCAGTAGGAAGCTCTCTCATCCATTTATATGCTGATGATACAGTCTTATACTCAGCTGGCCCCTCCCCGGATTTTGTGTTCAATGCTCTTCAACAAAGCTTTCTTAGTGTCCAACAAGCTTTCTCTGTTCTTAACCTTGTTCTGGCCAGGGTTCCTAGTGGCCTCCATCATTCTTAAATGGAAGAAGTTTGGAACCACCAAGACTCTTCCAAGAGCTGGCCGCCCGGCCAAACTGAGAAATCAGGGGAGAAGGGCCTTGGTCAGGGAGGTGACCAAGAACCGAATGGTCACTCTGACAGAGCTCCAGAGTTCCTCTGTGGAGATAGTTGTAGATCTTGAAGTTTCTTATATCTCAACTGTCCACCAATTAGGCCTTTATGGTAGAGTGGCCAGACGGAAGCCATTCCTCAGTAAAAGGCACATGACAGCCCGCTTGGAGTTTGCCAAAAGGAACCTAAAAGGACTCTCAGACCATGAGAAACAAGATTATATTGTCTGATGAAACAAAGATTGAACTCTTTGGCCTAAATGCCAAGCATCACATCTGGAGGACACTTGGCACCATCCAGAAGCATGGTGGTGGCAGCATCATGCTGTGGGGATGTTTTTCAGCAGCAGGGACTGGGAGACTAGTCAGGATCGAGGCAAAGATGAACGGAGCAAAGTACAGAGAGATCCTTGATGAAAACCTGCTTAACCTTGTTCTGAACACCTCCAAATCAAAAGGTCATGGGTTTGGTAAGAAGAATGCCCCTCCTCCCACAGGTGTTATTACTACCTCTGAGGGTTAGAGCTTGAGGTAGTCACCTCATACAAGTACTTGGGAGTATGGCTAGACGGTGCACTGTCCTTCTCTCAGCACATATCAAAGCTGCAGGCTAAAGTTAAATCTAGACTTGGTTTCCTCTATCGTAATCACTCCTATTTCATCCCAGCTGCCAAACTAACCCTGATTCAGATGACCATCCTACCCATGCTAGATTACAGATACATCATTTATAGATCGGCAGGTAAGGGTGCTCTCGAGCGGCTAGATGTTCTTTACCATTCAACCATCAGATTTGTCACCAATGCTCCTTATAGGACACATCACTGCACTCTATACTCTGTAAACTGGTCATCTCTGTATACCCGTCGCAAGACCCACTAGTTGATGCTTATTTATAAAACCCTCTTAGGCCTCACTCCCCCTTTCTGAGATATCTACTGAAGCCCCCATCCTCCACATACAACACCCGTTCTGCCAGTCACATTCTGTTAAAGGTCCCCAAAGCACACACATCCCTGGGTCGCTCCTCTTTTCAGTTCGCTGCAGCTAGCGACTGGGACGAGCTGCAACAAAACACTCAAACTGGACAGTTTTATCTCCATCTCTTCATTCAAAGACTCAATCATGGACACTCTTACTGACAGTTGTGGCTGCTTTGTGTGATGTATTGTTGTCTCTACCTTCTTGCCCTTTGTGCTGTTGTCTGTGCCCAATAATGTTTGTACCATGTTTTGTGCTGCTACCATACTGTGTTGTCATGTATTGCTGCCTTGCTATGTTGTTGTCTTAGGTCTCTCTTTATGTAGTGTTGTCTCTCTTGTTGTGATGTGTGTTTGGTCCTATATTTATATTGTATTTATTTATTTATTTTAATCCCAGGTCCCCGTCCCCGCAGGAGGCCTTTTGGTAGGCCGTCCATTGTAAATTAGAATTTGTTCTTAACTGACTTGCCTAGTTAAATAAAGGTTAAATAAAATACAAATAAATAAAAGTGGGTTCTATCAGAGCCAGACAGAAACAGGCTGTATCCACATTTACCTGCACGATACCCAGGGTAGCTGATGTCACAGGATCAGAGAAGTCACCACCGGGTGGAGACACACTGTGGAAAGGAAACAGAACATCAGTAACATGTGGTTATAAGGTTAGAAGAAGCACTCCACTTCTGCCTATTCCAGTGTGGCTACATTGTGTTGGCAGGTTTCTGTGGTCTACTGGAGAGCTGAGAGAAGGAACAAGGGCTCCCCCGTGTGGTGAAGAGCTGTAACTGTACTCACGCCCCCACAATGCTGACACTGCCCTCTCTCTCTGGGTTGCCAAGACACTTCACCCTGCCGGCACGCTCGTAGAATGACGCCAGACGGGCACCCAAGTAGGCTGGGTAACCACTGTCTGTGGAGACAAAACAGGCCTTACTTGATATGTTCCAAATAACTGATTTAAACCTAATTCACCCCACTAGCCCTAGAAGATGTCCTATACATTGCATTAAAAAGATAACTATTTTGTATTTTGGGTGTTACCAGCAGCCACTCACCAGCGGGCATCTCAGCCAGTCGACCAGAGATCTCCCTGAGAGCCTCGGCC
>QNTS01001548.1:87646-132161 GCA_003317085.1 Hucho hucho | reverse complement strand
GTTAACACTTTGTTATTGTTTCAATTAAGGATTCTAGCTTTAAATGTACAGTTCAGTATGTGGTCTGTCATGGGTTCACCTTGGGGTCATGATAGGGGCTGTACCAAATGTTTGATGTATTATAATAATTGATTATGCTTATGTTGTATTAATAGAAGGGGAGGGGTTATAAGACCCCTCCCTCCTTACATTTATAGGGTCCTATACTACAGATTAACAATATATATATATATATATATATATATATATATATATATATTCATTATAAAGGTTTAATATTGTTCCACAGTCTTTTCTAATCTCTGCCTCTTATAAAGAAACTGAGAAATGTGTGACTGTGAGGGGAGTGTAAGAGATAAGAGACTAGTCAGACATTCCACTATAAATCAACTTGGACATTTACTGCTAAGCTTTTAGAAAACACTGAAACTCTTGTTTGTGTAGCTGTGTAGGCATGGTTTTGGTCTCATGAGTGGAAGGTAATGACGTAGGCAGTGACATCACTAAGGCTGGACTTCGGGTTCAATAAAATAACTTGGACCATTTACTGTTTTGAAGAACTTACTCGGAAACATGCGTGCTATGTTCCTGTTGTCAACTTCTGTCTGCAATTGCATTTTTTATGATTTAATTAAAGATATTGTCTGAATACTAATTTCACCAATGAGCCAATGATTGACAAGGAACAAGGAACGAACCCCAACAGGTCTGAGGACACTTGAAATTGTGGATAGTGTAGCGCACTGAGTAAACCACGCAAACACTTTCCTCAGAATAGTAGGACACACCCACCCGTAAGCTCTTGACGGGGGAGAACTCCCATTTCAGGTCTCGGTTCAGGGCTCCGATATTGACTCCGCGGGGGATGTAGATGCTCTGTGTTAGGTCGTTGATGTCCTTCAGGGGGCGCTGGATACCGTCAAAGATGGAGCCCATGATGCCTGGGCCCAGCTCCACTGACAGAGGCTTCCCTGTCCGCAGCACTGGGTCCCCAACGGACACACCCGCTGTGACAATGCTCAGGAGCACACTCACAGTGTGTGTGTGTGTGTGTGTGTGTGTGTGTGTGTTTTAGTAGATTTCAGTCTTCTTTTCATGTGTCTGTGAGTGTTATCAAGAGGTTGCTACGGTGTATAAGACTGAGTGTGTATGTACCGTAAAAATGTGTTCAGTAATGAACACCAAGGTGATTGTATAAATATATAGTAAGTGTGTATACACACACCATGGCGGTTGGAACCGGTTCAGGGAACCAAACCAAAAACCCCAAATAACAAAATATTTTGAGGAACAGAATCAGAACTGCGAATGAAAGTGATCTATAATGTTCCGGGAACATAACTATTATTTTATAATCATGGGAACCGGTTAATAATGTTTTTTTACATTCCGGGTATTCTTTTCTTCTGTCCCACTAAAAATGCTGTAAAGCACCTCTGCAAAGCCCTCACCCTCAAACTTATTCCAGTGTCTACCCACTAGAAGATTTTTGCCAGTATGTGTGTGCCAGGGTTTCAATTAGGAAAAATCTCTCTCTCTCAGCATGCTACAACACGCATTTCTTTATGTCAGATGGCTAGGCTACCTTGTCTGCTATACAGATATAGGCATATAGAAGGAGGCTAATTTGTTAATTTAATAATCACAGTAAAGGAAGGAACAATGTAAACTGGTACTTTTGTTTTGGTTCTAACTGATTCAGAAATGTATTTTGCTGGTTGGAACGAAAAGAAATAATGGTTCTGTTCAGAAATAAACGATTGGAAAATAATTTTGGGTTCCAACCCCTGATAGACAGGTGCAGTCATGTACACACAGGCATAGCACTGTATATACCAGGAGAACACAGACAGTCAGGTACAGTAACGCTTGCATCCCAAATGAAACCCCTATTAACTTTACAGTGCACTTCTTTTAACCAGGGCCCATATTTCTCTGGTCAAACGTAGTGCCCTATGTAGGGAATAGGATGCCATTTGGGATGCAACCAGTCAGGCGCAGTAACAGTATAACTCGTTAGGATACATGTCTCCTCGTAGACCTGGATGGTGGCCATGTCTCCCTCCAGCCTGATGATCTCGCCCACCAGCTCACTGTGGCCCACTCTCACCAGCTCATACATGGCCGCTCCCGCCATGGCCGTGGCCGTCACCACTGCAGCACAGCCAGGGGACAACACAGGTCAGAGGCCACACACCAGGCAGACACATGCAAGACAGACGGATAGATCTCTAGTCCAAACTCCACGCCAGATTGGTGTAAACAGATTAGTGCCATGCCAATCCTCCTATCGCCTAGCTTACTACCAGAGGGATAGCTTCTTTTTTTTTCATTTAACCTTTATTTAACTAGGCATAGCTGAGGCTATTACCACAGCATGCCTTCTTCAGCTAGCCTAAAACCTTTAGAGCCTAAACAGAGGCACATGAGACATATGTCAATGTGTATGTGAGATAGTGACCTGGGCCAGAGACTCCATGGACATATCCAAACTCGCTCTCCTTCTCCTCATCCCGGATCTTAGGCAGCTTGGACAGGTCCATCCTGACAGGCTAGATCTGAGAGAAAGAAAGAAGAATGGAGTGAGTGAGTGTGTGAATGACAGTGATAAAGGGAGCAAGAAGAGTTCACCGAGCACCACCGACGGGTTGGTTGTTCAGCAACAATACATTTTCTAAATGGTTTACCGATGCGGATGAAAATACCCTCAAATTAAAGCTGACAGTCTGCATTTTAAACTCATAGTCATTTTATCATTTACAATCCAACGTGCTGTAGTACAGAGACAAAACATTTGTCACTAGCTAGGTTTCCATCCAATTGGCGACAGATTTTCATGCGAATATTATAGAATCCGCATAAAGAAAACATGCGCATTTCCCCACCAGTGGTATATTTCCACCAAATTGACTTCTTGCAGGTAAAAATCAGTGCGTGATGACGTAGTGCACACAAAATGTACTTTTTCGTTTAGGTTTTCATGTACCAAATAAAAATCTAAAGTTCAATGTGTTTCCATCTCATTTTCAACTCTACCGATAGTTTTGTCACAAAAACTTTTGAGTCAAATAGCAAATGTGCCTACTATAGACTTGGCACCTGCGCTCTAGCCAACAGCTCGCAGATACAGTGCGGGTAGGCTGTGCGGTTGTCTAGTCTACATGATGAGATTATTATGGATTTCTATTTGTCAAACGGCAAGCATAGATCATAATGTCACCAGAATAAGACCCTCGGTATTTATTGGAAAGCAGCATCAAGCTCATTACCGTGCACTTTCACCACCATGTGAAATTCATCGTAACTTATTTCATCTGTAGCCTAATAAACTGCATCGTTTTTCGAGTCGTGTGACTCCAAATTTACTTCGATATGATGGTTATTATATCAATAACAATAACAGGACCCAGCCTCTGTGTAACTCTATATGTCTGGCGCATAAAGTAGTTTCCACCTCCATGTCCCGAATAATACATTTTACCGCCACAAAAAGACCTCACCATCTCGAACAAACAAATTCTGTCGGCGTTAATAAAAACTGTACCGAAACTACCTGTTTCCATCTCAGCTGTTACGATTTATTTTGGTATGACTTTACTTGCATAAAAAAAACTATGGATGGAAACGTGGTTACTGTCCCAGTATGGAGCTCACCGTATATACAGCTGTATTGATTCGTGTTACAGCTGACTGCATCCCAGACCATAGTGGGTTATAGCCCTGGCTGGGACACTATTGACCCAGTCATTAGAAGATCAATGGACTTCTCATCCAACTCAAAATCCACCCACCCATCCATTCTGAATCTGTTCAAAGCAGCTTGCTAACCCTCCAACACCAAAAACATAGACACACTAACAGAGTAGGCCCATTACTAAACCATGATTACACACACACAAATTCCCTCCCACACATAAAAATTAAGCTTTGTGCAATGGTGAGAGGGACTCAAACATAGAGCCCACTATCAGGAAACAGTCTGTACACACAGATCCCTGTCCCTCTGTTCTGTTACCATGACAATATCACCCCTTTTCCGAATCGTGACCATGGTGATAGCCCAGCGACTAGAGCCAAACATCACAACTCGGCATCTCTCTCTCTAAGGGGGGGCTAACACTACGGTGGCTAACGTTATGGTGCTGCTGAATCTATACTGCTGGGGTTTAACAACAACCCCTCATCACCCACTCTGTCTGTAGACACACAAACACCATCCCTGCTTCAGTGCCCTTTTGTCCTTGCCACTGATAGGGCCTTTTCCTCCACGCTAGACTGGCTATGTTATCTGTGTAGAAATGTAGCAGCCCCCCTCAACAGATCTAGTCTGGAGCAGCAGGATACAGACCTAAGGATGTGGCATCCGTGGCCAAGCTTAGCTTACATGGCATTTGTACCTCCATTCTTAAGAGATTTAAAACAATGCAAAAACATACTTTCTTTATCAAGTGCTCAATTCTTCCCTTTCTCTTGAATGTTTTATTCCCTCTGGATCCTATCCGGTGCAAAATACTTACTGTAAAACAGGACAGACATGCATACATAAATGCATGTATACACACACACTGACAGACACACACTTGGACAGAATTTAATAATTTCCATTGTGATTTTGGCATAGAGACTCATAGGGTGGAATATATGCATGAGGCGTCAGATGACTGGAACATGGCTGGCTGAGTTATATGGGCCGTTTGAGGAAGTGGAAAATCCTAGTGTGGGGTAGTATTGAGAAGTCAGCTAAATTAGTGTTTTTGTGGATTGTATGGGTTTCAGACACAGTGATTCACAACACTCTGGTATTTAAAAATCTAGAGGATTAAATCCATATCCCTTGACAGCATACTGCCTGGCCTCAGGGCAGCCACCTACCAAGCTCAGCAATCTCTGGTACGACGCAGGCTGAAGTTGCCCTTAAAAACAGATCAGGGATAAGTTTACTATCCCCAAAGTCCCTACCTCTATTGGGGAAAAGCACAAAACTGAGCAGATCAATATCAAGGGTAGTGGAAGGGTCTGTGCTATCCAGGCTGCTTGGGATGTCCCTACCCCATTGAAGTTTACATTTAAAATTATTACGGTTAAGGTTAGGTAAGGGTTAAGGTTAGGGTTTAGGGTAGGGACCTCCCAAGGACCCATCATAGCACTAACAGTTGTGGAAGTACAGTCAGAGGGTAAAACCCAGACATGCATCAAGTTTCTATGGACTCAGCCACATCATATGACACCAGTCATGTGACGTATGGAATCCTTTTATCAAGGATACACTCACTGAGCACTGCAGTGTTACAATGTAAACGATCCGTACTCAGGAATGTCTCCAGTGAGGGTAACCAGTGACCAAACAAAGGAGCATTAGCCTAATAGAATAATGTCCCATTCAGCATAATCTGTCTCATAATGAAACTAGAGTGAGCGCTGGTTGCAAGGGGTTGCATAAACCTGCAAACCCAACGGCTCACATTTAACTTCCTGTTCAAGTTTTCAAATGTTATGAAATAGTGCTAATTTACTCAGTAAGTGCATCCCAAATTGACAATGGATTCACACATTCACCAACAACCACCTTTCCCCTGGCCGCCAGTGATTCTGAAGGGCAGAATCAGGAAGGCAAGCACTGAAGAGGGAGAAGGCGTTCAGTACAGGCCGAGGTTCTAGGGCAGGGGTAGAACATAATTATAATAATTTAATAATTTGTACACTGCAAATTGGCCACAAGTTTGCCCAAAAAGAGGTTCTATTTGAAAATATAAAATAATTTCTTACCTTGATTACACTGAGACACAATCACATATATGTCTCCTTGCAATACTTGGGAACAGATTTTCTAAATTAAACTCTTTTTGCTGAATTCCTTGTGATTTTACAGTCTTTTTTGACCCCAAACTAAAAAAATATACAGTACCAGTCAAAAGTTTGGACACCTTCTCATTCCAGAGTGTTTCTTGATTTTTTTTACATTGTAGAATAATAGTGAAGACATCAAAACTATGAAATAACACATAAGGAATCATGTAGTAACCAAAAACGTGTAACAAATCTAAATATATTTGAGATTCTTCAAAGTAGCCACCCTTGATGACAGCTTTGCACACTCTTGGCATTCTCTCAACCAGCTTCATGAGGTAGTCACCTGAAATGCATTTCAATTAACAGGTGTGCCTTTTTAAAAGTAAATGTTTTGAATTTCTTTCCTTCTTAATGCGTTTGAGCCAATCAGTTGTGTTGTGACAAGGTAATTGAAATGGATTCCAGGTGACTACCTCATGAAGCTGGTTGAGAGAATGCCAAGAGTGTGCAAAGCTGTCATCAAGGCAAAGGGTGGCTACTTTAAAGAATCTCAACTATAAAATATTTTGATTTGTTTAACACTTTTTTGCTTACTAGATGATTCCATTTGTTATTTCATAGTTTTGATGTCTTCACTATTATTCTACAATGTAGAAAATAGTCAAAATAAAGAAAAACCATTGAATGAGTAGGTGTCCCAACTTTTGACTGGTACTGTAGTTATAAACTGTGTGGTTCGAGCCTGGAATTCTGATTGGCTGACAGCCGTGGTATACCACAGGTATGACAAAACATGTTTTTTACTGCTCTAATTACATTGGTAACTAGTTTATAATAGCAATAAGGCACCTCTGGGGTTTGTGGTATATGGCCAATATGCCACGGCTGTGTCCAGGCACTCCGTGATGCATCTTGTCTAAGAACAGCCCTTAGCGGTGGTATATTGGCCATATACCACACCCCCTCATGCCTTATTGTTTAATTATATGTGCATATCTACCTTAATTACCTCTTACCCCTGCAGATCGACTTGGTACTGGTACCCTGTGTATATAGCCAAGTTATCGTTACTCATTTTCTATTTTCTTTCTCTGCATTGTTGGGAAAGGCCCGTAAGTAAGCATTTCACTGTTAGTCTACACCTGTAGTTTTTGTGAGCATGTGAGAAATACAATTTGATAACAATGTAAAATAGTTCTCCTTTCTCAGTCTCCTAGTATTGAGCCAAAGAGCTGCAACAAAAACTGGTCCTGAATCAACACTTAGAGAAAACCTGTTAAACCTCTTTTTAACTAGCTGTTCTTTTTAACTCTTCTGTTCTTTGTTATCAAAGATAGAAGACACAAAGGATATATCTTATTCTCAATATTCCTGTAGTGTACTTTCCCGTTCCTTGTCTTGTGTCCTTCATTAGACACTGCACTATACAGGTGAAAGAAAATCAATCGGTGGGATTTCACCTAGGGTTTCCCAAACTCGGTCCTCGGTACACACGTTTAGTTTTTTGCCATAGCACTACACAGCTGATTCAAATAATAAATTAATCATCAAGCTTTGACCATTTGAAACAGCTGTGTAGCGTTAGGGCAAAAAACAAAACGTGCACCCCTTGGGGTCCTGAGGACAACGTTTGGGAAACAGTGATTTAACCTATCATTACTTCTCAGATCAGTGCAGATGAAGGAGAAGGGAAGAGGATGTGAACCAACATTATTGAGATTCACCCAAACAGGTCTTATCCTATGACAGACACTTCTGATGAGAAATTCAACATCCAAGTGAGGATATGGTGGGGCTTTGGCAGGTGCACATGGTCCTAACGCGCTTGTGCTAAATGCATTGAATGATTCTTCCTCTTCCGTAGTCAAACAGAATCATCCTCATGTGCCACTGTCACACTAGCCTATGTCACTAGGAACAAACCAACAGAATAGGACCCGCTTGAGAATATGTGATTTTTCTTTGATTTACAATACCACTCTCTGCATGTATCTTGAATTGATAACATTTGTAGTAGGGCTACTAGTCTCCCTCGTATCTCAGCTGCATTGCCCCAAAGTACTGGGTCTGCTGGTCAGGCAGCTGAGATTAAAGTAGCCCAATAATGGACTAAAGGAGCCTAACGTTACTGCTTATAGTCCAAGGACCTTACATGTTCTGTTTAGAGGCGAATTGGCTCTGAAAGCCAAAACGGCCAAATAATCCATCTAAACGTGAATCGATTCTCAATTGCGGTGCGGTTCAAGAAACATAAATCCCTCTACTTTCATATCAGATCAAAATAATTTCACGAACGAAAAATACACACTGACTTTTTTTGTGACATGTTTGTGTCTGTCTTCCGTTTACACAGGTGTTCAGACACGGATAGCTTATTAGCATGTTTTCCATAAACAAGCATTGTAATATGGAAATATTGGCTTGTACAACCCTATAAAAGGTGTGTATCAATTTAACATTTTGTTTTTTTACAATTATTTCTCGCCGATATGAAAGATAAGGTTCTTATGCTTCCAAAACCGTACCGCAAGTAATGCGTGTTAATGTTCAGCCGGAGCGTCACGGCTCTAAACAAACCCCACCTACAGATGACGTCGCAGTCCAATGACTTATGTGTAAGGTAATGGAACTGAGAGCCATGATCAAGGGCTACATTGCCCTGGGTGTCTTGTCAACATAATCACATGACCACCGATGCACTGTAGCATCGACAATTTTTTTTACATAATCGAATCTATCCATGGCCATGTAACAGAAAATAACAACTCGTTACATTGTTGCTATAAAAAAAAACACATTGACCAGAGACAAATACATAACCTGCGGGCACGATGTTTACGCATTTTTGCGCAACAACAACTGACATTTGAGAAGCCGCATTGCCAGCGTTGCAATTTATTTGATGGATATATAAATCCAATAAATTTTTTATTCAAATAGGCCTACATTTTAATGAAAAACCAAGACCATGAATGCATTTAAATGTATGTTCCAATTATCAAATATCCTTTGATAAACAACCGTATTATTGAAGCCTAGGTCATCTGTCAAAATTGCTGGCTGTGCCATTTTGATGCATTTCGAAAGAATGATGAAAAATCACATAATATGGACATTGGATTTTATCTAATTTGATGATAATAAAACGGCATAGCTACCTTCAGAAACGAAACGGTCCAGCGTCTTGATCCTCTGCCTAGTGAAGACGTGAGTGGCGATACGACAGCAAATGATCAGCTGACTTCATTCAATCCGAGTTTAGCAGATCGCGAGACTCGGGACTCACAACACTGCAACTGCTTCCATTATGGCTCAATCTCACTCCGGTGTCAAATATATAGATGGAAAGATATCTACTTCCTCTTGATATTCGTCTATAGTTTGACATGAACATTTAAAAACACCAACAAAAGAACAGAACAGCTGATTAATTAGACATGTTCCACGGTTGAGGCTCGGAACGAAAAAAGATTGAAGGCTCCACAATAGGCTGAGGGCAGAAAAGCAAAGAGTAGAATTATGTGGTCTTTTTCTAGAAAATATATTTGCGTTTGAGCCAAAATGGCGGTAGAACAATAGGATGTTGCTGTTAAGTGTGACATATGGATTGCACTGTTGGACACTGGAGATTTGCATGACACAATATTTTACGTCAGTGCTATGAATTCAAATGAAATATCGAGTTGCGCCACAAATGATCAGAAATGGGATAATAGCAAATTATTATTAAGACATGTAAAAATCTAACAAAAATGTCAAAGCCAAAGGTCAATACATACTTCAAGAACAAAAATTCAGATTTTTTTCAATATTTCAAAAACAGAACTTGTTTTTTTATTCAACAGAAATATTTAGGTAATTTGCTCAACCCATATAATAAAAATAGCTGGATAAAAAAAAATATGAACGTACAGTGACATTCTGCTATTAGACAGATGGGTATACAGATAAGATTGACTTTGGTCCCAGCCCATGTGGGGGTGGAGGGGAATGAGTCAGTTGAGGTACTGGCTAAACAAGCACTTAGTAGTGGTGATGTTGATGTTGTAGTTTCAATGAGCAAGGCAGAGGCAAAAAGTCTGATATGGACAGTGATGGTGCCTAGATGGCAGGAACAGTGGAATAGAGATATTAAGGGCAGGCATTTATTTCAAGTACAGAGGAAAGTCGGGGAGGGGAGGACGGCAGGAAGGGACAGAAGAGAGGAGGCTGTTTTTTACAAGATTAAGGGTGGGACACAGCCATTTGAATGCGACCTTAAATGTGATAGGAAAACATCCAACAGGAAAGTGTGATTATTGGCAGGAAACAGAGAGTGTGGAGCATGTATCGCTACAGTGTGGGCAGTATCAGAGGGAAAGAGAGAGGCTGAGATCTGTTATGAGGGAGAAGGGGATACAGGAAATTAGTTTAAAGAGTCTGTTTAGTAGAATGTCATTAGACATAGTCTCCAATATGTTGTTATATTTTTTAAGAGTAACGGGGCTCGCAGGTAGGATTTAGTTTCTCCTTGTCTCTGGCCCACACTCCAGTACAGTAGGTGGCGGTAATGCACCATAACGTTGGATGCCAACCGCCAATAAACCCCACCGAAGAAGAAGTGACGTTCTGCGCATGCGGGGTCAGAGTTGACAGTGGAGGAGTGCGGTAGCTAAGCTAACAGCTAGCAACATACATGTGGAGGGTACGACAGGAGGAAACACCAACTCTGTCAAAATTCCTCTACCCGAACTGTAAACTACTCAGAACTTCAACCACATCGAAACTAAAGAATTACAGTAGTTTACAATGAAAGGGTGAGTAAAGCCATTAAGAGAGATGTCTGTGTTCCTAGCACGAGTAAAGTTTTTGCTTGTCTTTTTCTTTTTCAACGGGGGGCGGGAGAGGTGTTTGCAATGCTAACGTTAGCTAGCTAAACCGTTTGCACGGTTGGTAAAATAACAGCACCACGGTGATTTTCGTCTCTTTACCAGTTATGAGACATAGTATCTCATTGGTTAAGTATTTAGCAAATAACTTATTTAACCTGCTAAGTGTGGCTAGTACGCGTGCATTTTCCATGAAACTAAACATTGAACCAAAAGTCGGATAAGTTTGTAACCTGCCAGTTAGTTCGTGTAGCTAGTTAGCTAACTAACGTTAGCTGAATTTCGAAACGTTTGAAGTCCGCTCTACTTTGACGTAACTATTGTTAATTACTAGGCTACTTTACGCCACTCAACTCCAAGCTTGATCAACTAGCTACGTTAGCTAACGTTGCTGCTTTACTTAACTAGCGGCTAGGTAGCTAACACTAGCTAGCTAATTTAACTTGGAACAAATTAGATTAAAACTGTCCCAGTACTACCTAGTAGAATGCTGACGTTGGTCAGTACATGTTGACAATCATATTTAGCTATTGGCTAGTATTACTGGTTTCTGTGAAGGAGTGTATTTCGCTGACATTAACTAGTTTATTAGGAAATCTTAATAACCCATTGATTCAACTACTGTTTGAGGCGTGAGTATCAACCATAAACCACAACCTTCTCTCAGAGCATTTTGTATTATTCTGTACGTATTCATATTATACAGTGCATTCAGAAAGTATTCCCACCCCTTGAGTTTTACCACATTTTGTTACATTACAGCCTTATTCTAAAATGGATTATTGTTTTTTGCCTCAACAGTTGATTTTAGCTGATTTATTAAATATTACATTTACATAAGTATTCAGACCCTTTACTCAGTACTTGAGTAATGCACCTTGTGCTGGAGACAAAAACAGCAATTACAGCCTTGAGTCTTCTTGGGTATGACACTACAAGCTTGGCACACCTGTATTTGGGCAGTATCTCCCATTCTTCTCTGCAGATCCTCTCAAGCTCTGTCAGGTTGGATGGGGCGTGTTGCTGCACAGCTATTTTCAGGTCTCTCTAGAGATGTTCGATCAAGTTCAAGTTTGGCTCTGGCTAGGCCACTCAAGGACATTCAGAGACTCGTCCCGAAGCCACTCCTGCGTTGTCTTGGCTGTGTGTTTAGGGTCGTTGTCCTGTTGGAAGATCAACCTTCATCCCAGTCAGGTTCTGAGCTCTCTGGAGCAGATTTTCTTGAGGGTCTCTGTACTTTGCTCCGTTCACCTTTCCCTCAATCCTGAATAATCAAATCAATCTTTAATTGTCACATGTGCCAAATACAAGTGTAGACCTTACCGTGAAATGCGTACTTACAAGCCCTTAACCAACATTGCAGTTCAAGAAGAGTTAAGAAAATATTTACCAAATAGACTAAAGTAACACTAAGTATAACAATAACGAGGCTATGTACAGGAGGGGGGGGGGGGTCCAATGTAAATAGTCCGGTGGCAATTTTATTAATTGTTCAGCAGTCTTATGGCTTGGGGGAGAAGCTGTTTAGGAGCCTTTTGGTCCTAGACTTGGCGTTCCGGTACCGCTTGCCGTGCGGTAGCAGAGAAAAGTCTATAACTTAGGTGACTAGAGTCTCTGACAATTTTATGGGCTTTCCTCTGACACGACTATTATATAGTTTCTGGATGGCAGGAAGCTTGGCCCCAGTGATGTACTGGGCCGTACGCATTACCCTCTGTAGCGCCTTGCGGTCAGATGCCGAGCAGTTGCCATACCAGGCGGTGATGCAACCGGCCAGGATGCTCTCAATGGTGCAGCTGAAGAACCTTTTGAGGATCTGGGGACCCATGCCAAATCTTTTCAGTCTCCTGAGTGGTGAAATATTTTGTCATGCCCTTTTCATGACTGTCTTGGTATGTTTGGACCATGATAGTTCGTTGGTGATGTGGACACCAAGGAACTTGAAACTCTCGACCCGCTCCACTACAGCCCCGTCGATGTTAATGGGGGCCTGTTTGGCCCGCCTTTTCCTGTTGTCAACGATCAGCTCCTTTGTCTTGCTCACATTGAGGGAGAGGTTGTTGTCCTGGCACCATACTGCCAGTTCTGACCTCCTTCCTATAGGCCGTCTCATCGTTGTCAGTGATCAGGCATACCACTGTTGTGTCGTCAGCAAACTTAATGGTGTTAGAGTCCAGTTTGGCCACACAGTCGTGGGTGAACAGGGAGTACAGGAAGGAACTAAGTAAGTTTTCATAACTGTGACCTTAATTGCCTACCGTCTGTAAGCTGTTAGTGCCTTAACGACCGTTCCACAGGTGCATGTTCATTAATTGTTTATGGTTCATTGTTTCCCATGCTTGTTCAGTGTTTAAACCCTTTACAATGAAGATCTGTGAAGTTATTTGGATTTTTACAAATTATCTTTGAAAGACAGGGTCCTGAAAAGGGACGTTTATTTCTCTCTTGGTAGATAGTGTGGTCTACAGCTTATCATAAGGTACTCTACTTCAGGCGATATTACACATTGCGCACCAGCTGTTATTGACATATACATACCCCCCCACCCCTTGTCTTACCAGACGTAGCTTCTCTGTTCTGCCGGTGCGTGGAAAATCCCTCCAGCTCTATATTATTCGTATCGGCTTCCAGCCACGTCTCGGTGAAACATAAGATATGACTGTTTTAATGTCCTGTTGGTAGGATAATCTTAATCGTTGGTCATCAATTTTGTTTTCCAATGATTGCACTTTGGCAAGAAGAACGGATGGCAGTGGGAGTTTACTCGCTCGCCTACGGATTCTCCGAAGGCTGCCCGATCTGCTGCCCCTTTAACTGCATCTTTTCTTCAACCAAATGACCGGGATCTGGGCCTGTTCCAGTGAAAGCAGTATGTCCTTCTCTTCGGACTCGTTAAAGGAAAACGTTTCTTCCAGTCCGTGGTGAGTAATCGCTGTTCTGCTGTCCAGAAGTAATTTTTGGTCATAAGAGATGGTAGCAGCAACATTATGTACAAATTACACAACGCAATTATTATTATTATTATTATTATTTTTAAATAGCACAATTGGTTGGGAGAATGTAAAACGTCAGCCATGTTCTTCGGCGCCATCTTTAAGTCTCCCAGTCCCTGCCACTGAAAAACATCCTTGCAGCATGATGCTGACACCACCATGCTTCACCGTAGGGATTCTGCCAGGTTTCCTTCAGATGTGACACTTGGCATTCAGGCCAAAGATTTCAATCTTGTTTTCAATGAGAATCTTGTTTCTCATGGTCAGAGAACCTTTCGGTGCCTTTTGGCAAACGCCAAGCAGGCTGCCATGTGCCTTTTACTGACGAGTGGCTTCCGTCTTGCCACCACCATAAAGGCCTGATTGGTGGAGTTCTGCAGAGATGGTTGACCTTCTGAAAGTTCTCCGCTCTCCACAGAGGAACTCTAGAGCTCTGTCCCTGACCATCAGGTTCTTGGTTACCTCCCTGACCAAGGCCCTTCTCCCCCGATTGTTCAGTTTGGCCGGGTGGCCAACTCTAGAAAGAGTCTTGGTGGTTCCAAACTTCTTCCATTTAAGGATGATGGAGGCCACTGTGTTCTTGGGGACCTTCAATGCTGCAGAATTATTATTTTTTGGAATCCTTCCACAGATCTGTGTCTCGACACAATCCTGTCTCGGAGCTCTTCCTTGCTCCATCAACTTGTGGCGTTGTGTTGTGACAAACATGCACATTTTAGGATGGCCTTTTGTCTCCAGCACAAGGTGCATCTGTGTAATGATCATGCTGTTGTCGGCTTCTTGATATGCCACACCTGTCAGGTGGATGGATTATCTTGGCAAAGGAGAAATGCTCATTAACCTCTTAGGGATCCGATCCCGTGAGCGGGGTCGTTTTCGGAGCAAACAAAGCGCGGCAAATTCAAAAAAAAAAAAAATAATCGTAATATTTAACATTTATCAATATACAAGTGTTGCATAGCCATCAAAAGCTCTGCTTCTTGGCAATATCACAGCATTGTCAGATTTCAAAAAGGCTTTAAGGCAAAAGCACAACATTTGATTGTTTGAGGATAGCACCCCACATATTTTCAACATTAGCATAAATTCATATCCAGCGCGGGTCTCACAAAACCCATATAAGAGCTAAAAAAGATCACTTAACTTTCGAAGAACTTCTGCTGAGGGCTTCCCAAGTGTCCAAACAAGAGAATCCATGGTTCTTTTGTTAGTCATTTTATTATATCCATAAATCTCCGTTTGGTTGGCACGTTATGTTCAGCTACTCCACCAAGCATTGCCAGTCTACTCGCCCGTTGTACAGTGAAGAGAACGCGTTCAAATTATACCTCAACTTTTCCCAAACAAATCAAATATCATTAATAATGCATCCTTAAGTATCCTTTTATGAATAATAGCGATCATATTTTACACGGATGGTAACCAAAACGTTATAAAAGGAAAAGAAAGTGGGGCTCATTCTCGTGACCGGGCACTCTTGTTTACCTTTTCTCCTTCCTGCAGTCCTTCTTCTGTATGGTTCTGCTCAGGGCTATTGCTTCCAGACACTGTCCAGAGACTATTGACATCCAGTGGAAGCCATAGGACACAGGTTGTAGTACCTATCTCCCTATGAGGTGTATATAACCAGCCATTCAAAGTGAGCAAAGGTCAAAAGAAAAATGATTTCCGGACAGAGATTTCTCGGGTTTTTACCTGCTATATCAGTTCTGTTATACCCACAGACATTATCTTAACGGTCTTAGAAACTTCAGTGTTTCCTATCCAATAGTACTAATTGTGTGCATATCCTAGTTTCTGGGCCTGAGTGGCAGGCATTTTACTTTGGGCACGTCAGACAGGCGAAAATTCTGAAAATGGGACCCTAGCCCTAACAAGTTAAACAGGGATGTAAACACATTTGTGCACAATATTTTAGAGAAACCTTTTGTGCATATGGAACATTTCTGCGATCTTTAATTTCAGTTCCTGAAACGTGGTAACAATAATTGACATGTTGCGTTCATATTTTTGTTCAGTATAGTTGAAAAGTTGCTAATTAGCAAAAATGCTTAAGTTGTCCGTGATGAGATTCAAACTCGCAACCTTTGGACAAACATCATACTAATTTGAGTAGCTCAGAATTACATTTACTATGATACCTCTAGTCTGAGACCAGGCTGTAAACTAAGGTGCTTTCAGGTAGTCACCCCTATCTTATGCAATTATTTGCCAAGGTTACAAAATATCAGTTCCCAAGTGGATACTTTGTAAATAGCTAAGTTCTGCATATGTTACTGTAAGTGAAGTTATACAAGGTAGCCCAATAATGGACTAAAGGAGTCTAAAATGTTAGCTCTTATAGTCCAAGGTCCTTGAGAATAATGAGATTTTTCTTTGATTTACAATACCACTCTCTGCATGTATCTTGAATTGATAACATTTGTAGTAGGGCTACTAGTCTCCCTCGTATCTCAGCTGCATTGCCCCAAAGTACTGGGTCTGCTGGTCAGGCAGCTGAGATTAACGTAGCCCAATAATGGACTAAAGGAGCCTAACGTTACTGCTTATAGTCCAAGGACCTTACATGTTCTGTTTAGAGGCGAATTGGCTCTGGAAGCCAAAATGGCCAAATAATCCATCTAAACGTGAATCGATTCTCAATTGCGGTGCGGTTCAAGAAACCTAAATCCCTCTACTTTCATATCACATCAAAATAATTTCAAAAATGCAAAATATACACTTACTGTTAACTGGTTTTACACAGTTGCAGCCTACAGTATTTTTCAGTGACCACAAGTTTGGTGTCTTCAGTTTACACACAGGTGTTCGGAGACGCAGGTGGCTAATTAGCACAGGTAGTCCACTCCGTCTAACGTCTGTTTTCCATAAACAAGCGCTGTAACATGGAAATATTGCCATTTGGGAACCCCAACACTATAAAGGTGTGTCAATTTAAATGTATTTCTTGCTGATATGAAACAAAGTTCTTATGCTTCCAAAACCATACCGCAAGCGATGCGTGTTAATGTTCAGACCAAACGTTAAGGCGCTTTAAAAAAAAAAATCTCCCCCATACATAAGATGTTTGTCCAATGATTTATGTGTAATGTAATGGAACTCAGTCATGATCAAGGGTTAGATACAATGTAGCGAATGTTTACAGTATGTGGCTAAGTGATTCTCTCAACGGGGAAGAAAGCCTACCGATAGTGGATCAAGTAAGACTGATGTGTAGATTCCATGTTGATACATAATCAAACCACAATTTCAGGTTGTTTGCTTATTTACTAAACAAGTTCCCCTAACAGTGTTTCCCAAACTTTTTATAGTCCCGTACCCCTTCATTCAACCTCCAGCTGCGTACCCCACTAGCACCAGGGTCAGCACACTCTCAAATGTTGTTTTTTGCCATCATTGTAAGCCTGCCACACACACTATACAATACATGTATTAAACATAAGAATTAGGGATGCACGATATATCGGTGAGCATATCGGAATCGGCCGACATTAGCTTAAAAATGCCAACATCGGTATCGGCCCAATATCTTGTTTAACACCAATGTCAAAGCTAACGTGCATACCTATATAACGTAGGTACATGACATAATGACGCCACATAAAATTTTGCGCTACACTTGCAACACAGCATTCAACATGTCGAGCAGTCATTTAAAAGAGTAAGATATTTTCAGCGAGACAACTCAAAAGCGAAATCCATTAAAGCCAAGATAATGGAATTCATTGCCCTTGACAATCAACCGTTCTCTTGTTGTGTGTGATGTTGGCTTTCGCCGACTGGTCGAGCACCGGTACACACTAACAAGTGTGCTGTTTTTCAGATGTTGCCCTACCGGAGTTACACAGTAATAGTGTCACTGCTATTAGCTTCATGACATACATACTATGGAACACCGTTTGCGCGTCAAAAAAGATACAGTAGCACTGTCAGAGCTGTACAAAAGTCTGCAAACAAGCAAACACCGGCCACAAACGATGTATTTACAATACCGCGTTGGTAATAAAGCATCATTTGTTCGACCGCAACAAATTATGCTTTATTAAAGCTAGCTACTGGGGTAGCTAGCTTTAGCTTGGTACCTAGCGAGCACCAATACAACCAGCCTGAAAACAAGGACCAATAGAAACCGCAATAAGGATTAGGCACAATAGTGGAATTTGCGGTTTGCCTTCAAAATAAAAGTATGTCATTGACAGGGATGCAAATGAATAGAAATAGTAGAATTGTCATACTTTTATTTTGAAAATAAATTGCTTACCTTGCGAAGAACTTCTGCTGAGAGCATCTCAAGTGTCCAAGGAAGACATCCAATGGTTCTTTTGTTAGAAAGTCATTTATTATATACACGAGAGTTCAGGGGCCTTGCTTTAACAAAGTTAACCATTTTGACTAGTGTCCAAAACGTCTTTCAAGCTGTCAGGCATTCCCTTGGCAGCAAGAGCCCCTCGGATGCTGCAGTGTACCCAAGTGGCGTTGGGAGCAACTGCTTGCACGCGTGTTACCACTCCACTATGTCTCCCTGTCATGGCTTTTGCGCCATCAGTACAGATACCAACACATCTTGACCACCTAAGTCCATTTGATGTCACAAAATTGTCCAGTACTTAAAAAAATATCCTCATGTTGTCCTGGTTTCCAGTGGTTTGCAGAAGAGGATGTCTTCCTTAGTTGACCCCCCACCCCCATAAATGTAACGGACATATACCAGGAGCTGTGCCAGGCCCGCCACATCTGTTGAATCATTCAGCTGTAACGCATAGATTTCACTGGCTTGTATGCGAAGCAGTAGTTTCAAAACATCTCCTGCCTTGTCACTGATGCGTCGTGAAACAGTGTTGTTTGATGAATGCTTTGTCTGTTTAGTTTCTTTTTCCCCCCAGCATTGTCCCAGCCATATCTGCGGCAGCAGGAAGAATTAAGTCCTCCACAATATGTGGCTTGCCTGTCCTAGCCACTCGCTTCTAGCCCCTTCTTATTAATGGTATCTGTTGCTTTTATACATGTCTTACTCCTCGAAAGTCGTCTTTATTCTCACCAAAAAAACTCACGTGGCTTATTTTTCAAATTGTTGTTTCACTTCTAAATGTCTGCGCAAGAGTGAAGGTTTCCCATGAGAGAGTAATGGTTGTGATTGGATGTTAATTATTTGACTAGGCTACCTGTATTTGACTTATTTTGCTGAACACTAGATGGTTTAATTTTATTTTTGGCAGTGAAACAAGGCTACTCTGGCAAGGGGAAAAAAAACTCACCCAAATTTATAGCCCCATTGGAAAATATAAATGTACTGTTTGAAAATGTAAAAAAAACAACAAAATTTGATTTTTGTCATACCCCTGGGGGTACAGTCTAATGGTGGGGTCTCATGACGTGGTGTCTCAAGTTTTTAAATTCACAGAGCAGATGTCTTAGATTTGAATATTGGCGACGTCGCCAGGTCTCTGCGTCACTCTATCCGGCCTGTCTGACTGCCGTCGAACATGTGACCAGAAACTGTTGTCGGCATAGAGATTAACATGAGTCACCCTATAAATACCTCTGTGCGCTCCCAGGAGGAAATCAATTGGAGGCAAATGGTCAAACTCAAGAGACACGAAAACAAACTCCGTCCCAGAGATTGACATTTACCTAAACATCTTGCCTAATCTTTCATGATCAAGGCACACAGGAAAGGCTGTTTACATGCATACAGATTGCTTGTAGCTGCATGTAACATGTCAATCATCCCAATTCAATGTGGGGTTTTGCCTTGGGGGGCAGATTTTGTGTCTGGTGTAGTGCTGTGTGCATGATGCCACTGTTAACCTTTTGGAATGGGAGGTGGCAGCTGTCAATGCATCTGGGCTGGCCCAGGTGGGTTCAGGTGGCACACAGTGGCAGGAGAACTGGCTGCCCAGCCAGCTCCCTAGAAGAGCTCAAGGCAGACCAGACCATGTCCTCAGGCACTGTTAGACATCTGTGTTTACCAACATACTTAATGTGCCTTGGTCATGGTATGTGTACACCCCTGTCGATATGAGTGCCACATTAAAGGTATGTGGAAACCCCTTCAAATTATTGGATTCGGCTATTTCAGCCATACCTGTTCCTGACAGGTGTATAAAATCGAGCACAAAGCCATGCAATCTCCATTAGCAAACATTGGAAGTAGAATGGCCTTACTGAAGTGCTCAGTGACTTTCAACATGGCACTATCATAGGATGCCACCTTTCCAACAAGTCAGTTTGTCAAATTTCTGCCCTGCTAGAGCTGCCCTGGTCAACTGTAAGTGCTGTTATTGGGAAGTGGTAAACGTCTAGGAGCAACAACGGCTCAGCTGCGAAATGTTAGGCCACACAAGTTCACAGAACGGGTCCGCCGAATGCTGGAACGTGTTATAATCGTCTCACTACAGAGTTCCAAACTGCCTCTGGAAGCAATGTCAGCACAATAACTGTTTGTCTGGAGCTGAAATGGGTTTCAATGGTGGAGCAGCTGCAGACAAGCCTAAGATCACCATGCGCAATGCCAAGCGTTGGCTGGAGTGGTGTAAAACTCGCCGCCATTGGTCTCTGGAGCAGTGGAAACACTTTGTCTGGAGTGATGAATCACGCTTCACCATCTACAAGTCCATGTACGAATCTGGGTTTGGCAGATGCCAGGAAAATGCTACCTGCCTTAATGCGTAGTGCCAACTGTACATTTTGTTGTGGAGGAATAATGGTATGCGGTTGTTTTTCATGGTTTGGGCTAGTCCCCTTAGTTCCAGTGAATGGAAATGTTAACGCTACAGCATACAATGACATTCTAGATGATTCTGTGCTTCCAACTTTGTGGCAACAGTTTGATAGCATGACAATTCTCCCGTGTACAAATAGAGGTGCCCATGATTTTGGAATGAGATATTTGAAAAGCAGGTGTACACATACTGATCATTTAGTGTGTCTGTGTGTGTGTTGTTGCTTGGTTAGACCCCCCCCCCCCGTGTGTCCAGCTGTTTGACCGTTCTGCTCTTGTTTCAGTAGCCGGATTGAGCTGGGGGACGTTACGCCCCACAACATTAAACAGTTGAAACGCCTCAACCAGGTCATCTTTCCCGTCAGCTACAATGACAAGTTCTACAAGGACGTGCTCGAAGTGGGAGAGCTCGCCAAGCTAGGTGAGACGGGCTTGCCAAATGATGTAGTGCCTTGTCTGATATTGATGCACTTGTTTTGGTTGTTTACTTATGGTGTGTTATGAGAAAATACTGCATGGCACTGATGTGTAATACCTCTGACCCCTGTGTTTGTAGCATACTTCAATGACATTGCGGTGGGGGCAGTATGCTGCAGAGTGGACCACTCTCAGAACCAGAAGAGACTGTATATCATGACACTGGGCTGCCTAGCACCCTACCGCAGATTAGGCATAGGTACGGCGCAAATCTTTTGTTTTCATACACCGACAATAGCCAGCTTCACACCATATTCACTTGTATCCTCTCATACTGTTTTCAGATTATTTTCTTTACATTTTTTTTTAATTATTTTTTTATACATAATCTTAAACTAGCTAGGTGGGACAACCACATATCACAGTCATAGCTACAATACTGATATTAAATGTATTTACTATCTGCCAAGTCAGAGCTAGTCACTGGTGTTGCATATTGTCAAACTCCTGATCTTCTGTCTTGTATTGTGACCAGGAACAAAGATGCTGAACCATGTGTTAAACATCTGCGAGAAGGATGGCACCTTTGACAACATTTACCTGTAAGTCTATAATGAAGGTTCTGTGTTCTGCGTCTTAAGGCGCTTACAGATGGGCCACGGTAAACGGCAATCTAACCACAAGAGAATCCGCCTACCGTATGTTAAGTCCAGCGCTTCCGGTTGTTGTCAGCTTGAATGTTGTCATTAAAACATTGTTTGATTGGTTGACAACTCAGCTCATTGGTCAACCATGCGCGGCGGCTGCTTAAGACTTAAGCTAATGTCATCTTTTGGCATCTCGTGCGCCGAGCCAGCGGCGCCGCTCACTGGAGCGAGGACCACGAACCACGGCGCTGGACTCTTCTCATGTCCGTTCACTGTGTTGATGTGAAAGAACTGGACAGGTGAAAGCAATTGCCTGGTATGCGCATAGTATACACCATATTGCTTTCACCATTTCTCTGTTTTCACATCAGTGCAGATGGAGGAAAAGCCCCGCTATTGAGATGCCTCCTCAGTGGTCAGTTGAAAATGTTTGTCACCCCTCACCTCCTAATTCACATGCTTCTATCTGCATTGACCCTTTTTGCACTAACTCTTTTGATGCATCACATACGCTGCTGCTACAGTTTATTATTTATCCTGTTGCCTAGTCACTTTACCCCTACCTATATGTACATATCTACCTCAATTACCTCGTACCCCTGCACATTGACTCGGTACTGGTACCCTGTGTATATATCCAAGTTATCGTTACTCATTGTGTATTTCTTCCTTGTGTTATAATTGTTCTATTATTTCTCTTCTCTGCATTATTGGGAAGGGCCCGTAAGTAAGCATTCCACTGTTCTACACCTGTTTACGAAGCATGTGACATAAAATGTTATTTGATTTGGATTCCTTCTCTCACCTGACAGTCACGTGCAGATCAGCAACGAGTCGGCCATTGACTTCTACCAGAAGTTTGGCTTTGAGATCATAGAGACGAAAAAGAACTACTACAAGAGGATAGAGCCTGCAGATGCCCACGTGCTTCAGAAGAGCCTGCGCAGCCAGTGTGCGCCCCCTGGGGGAGAGCTGCAGAAGACCGAGTAGGGGCTGCAGCCTTCGAAAAGAGCATGGTCATGCCCCGCCTCCCCCAGAAACAGAACTGTGACATATGCCTATGGGTCGACACATTCACCACTTTCTTCAAAGGATGTTAAAAAGAGAGAAACAAAATCTAAGTTTAAAAAACCAAAACATGGCATTTTTATTTTGCAAAAGAGTCCCAATAAAAGATTTTAAACTAAACAAAGGGTTCAGAATCCAAAAGTGCTCAGAAAAGCTGCTGACTTAAGACAGTTTAGACATGGGGGGGGGGGGGGGGTTCTGTGTTTGCAAATCATACTTTTTGTATTTGAGTTTTTAATAGCGGTTATAAAGGTAAGGGGACATACCTGGTGTTTGGACAAAAAAAAAACTATAGAACTGAATAGGAAATATTTTACGGTAAGAGAATATCGTTGACAAAGGAAGTCCCCAACTGGCAACGTTAGTGATGCTTTGAGTCGTCATGGTGACTCGTTCATAACACTGAAATCCAGCCCATCACCACCCGAGCCCAGGGACTTATGGGAAGTTTTTACTGGTGGGTGAGACTTCTTGTTTCTTCTGGAAATATGCAAAGTGTGAGCCTTGCATAGGGGATGCAATTCCTCTTCGTGACGTCAAAGCTCTGACGCCACTCCAGAGGGGGAAAGGAGAAATGAGCGCCCCCATAGAATGGGCATGAGGATTGATGAACAGTTTCAAGGTGTGGGAAGATTTGAGGGAGTGGATTCTCCTATTTGTTTCTGAATGGTTGTTTCTCAACCCATCTTTAATTCTCTTCAGCTCTTTTTTTTTTTTTTCTAAATGCCAACTGGCTCATGGCTTCTCCTGGGCTTGCCACAGATGCTGTGTGAGAGAGTTCAGGAAACCCTCAGAGGTCAGGGTGTGAGATGTGCGAGATCAAAGGATAGAACTGGTGTCTTAAGATGAGGATGTTGACATTTTTGTCAAAGTACAAAGATAGAAGACATCAGTAGGGGGGGGTTGGTTGAGTACCCAGTCTGTATTTACAATAATTGTGGCACCAATCTAAAGGTATCTCCATGTAGTTCTCTGTTTCAGGACTAGAGCAGTTCAACTGACTGGCTAAGATGGAGAGCTCTCTGCCTTGGTGCATGAATGAGTTTGTTGTGGATGCTTCTGTTTAGATTGGCACTTTCATAGTTAGCCTGAGTACTGTCTGGTACTGAGACTAACCTTTTAGTGGGCCTTTAGTAGGTTGTAGTAACCAAGTCAACTAGATTTCTCCAGTAACCTTTCTGTGCGCTTCACTCATGACCATCTATTCAACATTGTGGGAAGGTTGTGTGTTGGTTTGGGAGTTTCCTCTGTGGGCCCCTCAGAACAGAACCAGAAGCCCAGGAGAAACCCACTGCATGCTGGGAGAGTTGTCCCCCCTCCACTGTTGTAAAAGCATGTTTTGTTTTCTTTGAAGAATTTTATATTTTCTGGAGCTCTATATTGTAAGACTTTTTAACCACCTAAATAAAATAAATACTATTTGCATTGTGGGTTCATGTTTAGTTTTTTGTATATCCAAAACCACTGTACCAGACTGGGATATGGATCACACTGAAAACAGCATAATGAAGAAGCCTATTTGAAACTAATCCATATTTCACAAGAGCATTTCAGAGGGAATGTACTTATTATCCCTGAGGGGAAATTTGCTCTACAGCAGGAAGTCCAAATACAAGAGTATAAAAATACAATATTGTACAACAAGCTCAAATCTGACTTTCAATGTTTTGTACAGTGATCCTGCTTGAGCTGTCAATCTTTCAAATCACATTTCAGGAGTATGACCCAGTACACATTTTGATTGGATCATAGACGGAATCTCTTGACTCCTATTCGTTTGTTTACCTACGCCTCTTTCTCCTTACCACGTGATTTTGTGTTAGGTTGTGAGAGCAGTTGATTGGGTCCTTGGTTGATATGAGGGCGTTGTCGGATAACCACTCCCGCAACATACCATGGCGTATTAGTCGCATAATTCCACTGTCCCGCAGCCCAGGCAATAGATTGGTGCTACCTGTCTGCTTCTACGACCTGTGCAACAATGTATTATTAAACAAATTTGATATCCTGTGCCAGTGGGTTAGCTAGCCCAGGAATCAACTTTAAACTAATAATTCGCCATTGAAACCATTAATTAATTAAGCAGTGCAGTGCAGCCTATAGGCCTCTTGGATATTTATTAAATCATTATTTATTGAAGTTCTTGTCTCATCATCATTGATTCGCTGCAAGCTAACGTGCCAGTGATTTGTTTAGCATAGTAACGTCGAAGGATTAGAATGAAAGACTGGGTCAAAAAATAACTAATGCTGCGTTTGGATCGTATTTCAATAAGAGCACAATGGTAAATGTCGTGACCGTAGACGTGACTTGCAGCCAGAGTTCAAATATTTCAACTTTTGCCGTGTGCCATGTCATTATTTTCTACCGGATGTTGTTTAGCAGTGATTTGTTTACTGAAACCACCATAGCAACGCATACCATTGTGCTGGCTTACCTTTGCGGCCACCCGCTTTCTTGTCCCGCAATGCCGACTGGTATGACGGGTTTTGCGTCTCTCTAACGCGGCACAACGACCAGCCAGACCACTTGTAATTATTCTTTTTACATTCGACGAGGGTTGTTGACATCAACCGCCTGTATTCAATGGAGAGATGCTACTAGCCTCATGTCAACTCAAAGTTGCCGGGATGTCACGTGTCCTACTTATATCAGTTCATTCGTAACAACTTAAGCATTATATTATATCAAATAAACCTCCCGTAGCAAATAAGACATTCATTGTTTTGTTTAGCAAATTCGACACTCATTGACCTCCATTCTAAAACACTAAATGCGCCACCTGCTGGGGGGAGACAGATTTTCCGCCGAGTTGGGCCTCTTCCTCCTCTCTGGGAAAACCAAAGTTTTGACAGGAACTCAATTCCAAAATGGGGAAGGTAGAGGTAAGTTTCTAGCCAAAATCACAATTTCCCTAATTTACAAGTGATTTGACAATCACAAGGGGGATTTGCCAATTTTTCCAGACGGTCTTTTGATTGCATTATTTTGTTCAAGTAAGCTTGATGTGAAGCCTAGCTAGCTAACACTGCTAGCTAGCAAGCTGGAGGGTGGTTGTTTAGATTTCCACGGTAGTGTTATCCCATGTACTGTGCATGTGAGTATGATTATTGTTTTATTTCTGTCGTTCAAATTCATACTTCCAAAGAGGGCTTCTTTTATTCGAACCTACTTTAACACCACGATAGCAGTGCTAGTTAGCTAATGAGCTAACGTTAACTACCTAACAAGTAAGTTAGGTTCAAAATGTGGATGTTTGTGGGTCAACTCACTCTTTGCCAACATCACGCTTGTTCTCCAAGAATAACCGCTATTGCCCGCAATAGATTTCATTCAAGACAGCCTGTCAGATAATATTCATTCATTATTTTCAGGTAGCTAATTGGGATAACCGACTCGCTCAGCGTGGGACTAAGCTCATTGTTTACATGTAAGGCCACAGTATCTTTCATTCCAACGACCCTTTTATTGGCAAGGGTCTGCTCTGCGCATCTCGTCCCTTCTTGTTGTGATAAATAGATGCAGGACAGTGTTATTCAGAATAAACACAGATAACTAGTAGATGGTGATTATCACAGAATTACAACAATATAAATGCTTAATAACAAAACTGTTGTGTGGCTCATGTCTGACCTTACAAATTAGTTAATAATACATGGGGCTACTTGAATTTGGGAGGACTTGTTGCTGAACAGCCGTGTCTCATTCATGAGTGTGCATCTGTTACATATTTATAATCAAGTGTTTTGTCTAGTCATCATCCCTCCTCACTAATTGGTCTCTTATGTTTGGGTTGCAGGTTGGTCAGGGAAGGGATTTGATGGTAGGCCTGCAATCGTGGTGACCAGTGCCTATTATACAGGCAGTAGGGTAGGCCAGGATGCCAGAGATGACAGAGAACCAGACTCCTGGCCATAAACCACGGTGAGGGCAAATCAATTCTTCTGCATTTAAGTTTTCAGGCACACAACATTGTCTAACCACTTTATCCATCTTCTCTTCCAGAAAGAAGAAAAACAAGGAATCTCACAATGCAGGTGAGATATTGTTGTTGTAGTTTGGCATTTTCTGTCATTTTCCAGCATTTCCTGGGAGTGACTCACTAAGTTTTTATGTTTGTTTTGTTTGTTTGTCCTTAAGTTGAGAGACAGCGAAAAGAGAAGATCAATGCTGGAATTAACCGTATTGGGGACCTTCTACCATGTTCCCAGGCACTGAAGCAGGTAACACAGGCTGTGTTTAGACAGGCAGCCCAATTCTGATATTTTTTCCACTAATTGGTCTATTGACCAATCAGATCAGCCATTAAAAATCCTGACTGTTGCAGCGGTCTAAGGCACAGTGCTAGAGGCGTCACTACAGACCCCGGTTCGATCCCGAGTTGTATCACAACCGGCCATGATCAGGAGTCTCATAGGTTGGCGCACAATTGGCCCAGCGTCATTAGGGTTAGGGAAGGGTTTGGCTGGGGTATGCCGTCATTTTATATAAGAATTTGTTCATAACTGACTTACCTAGTTAAATAAAGGTTAAATATATATATTTTAACAATTATCTGATCTGAAAAGATCTTATGTGATTGGTCAAAAGACCAATTAGTGCAAAACAGATCAGAATTGGCCTGCCTGTGTAAACACAGCCACACACTCACATTCCTTTGTGTGTTTTTTCACTGAACCATAGAACTTCCGGGCTCGGTTCTTTTCTCAAGGTGTGATATTTATCCTTTGGTCTGAGGCTGAAGCTCCTGCTGATATCCTGCTGTATGTGTTTGTCTTGTCAGTCTCCATGTAAATCCCATGCTGACATCCTCCCTCCGTCTTTAGAGTAAGAACATGATCCTGGACCAGGCCTACCGTTACATAAGTGAGCTGCAGAAACAAAATGACGCCATGCTTCTCGAAGGGGGGGAACGAGTACAAGGTGAGATAGAGTTTGTGTGCTTCACAATAAGTATGGTGTGACAGTGCAGAAGTATGGTGTGACAGTGCAGAAGTATGGTGTTACAGTGCAGAAGTATGGTGTGACAGTGCAGAAGGATGGTGTGACAGTGCAGATGTACGGTGTGACAGTGCAGAAGTACGGTGTGACAGTGCAGATGTACGGTGTGACAGTGCAGATGTACGGTGTGACAGTGCAGAAGTACGGTGTGACAGTGCAGAAGTACGGTGTGACAGTGCAGAAGTACGGTGTGACAGTGCAGATGTACGGTGTGACAGTGCAGAAGTACGGTGTGACAGTGCAGAAGTACGGTGTGACAGTGCATTTTCCTATTTGTTTGCTTGCATTTGACAGTGTTTGAGCGTACACGTCTAGTTGTGCCAGTCTGTCTACATACAGTGTTTGGACCTACCTGTGTGAGGTACTGATATGCCATTTAGCAGACGCTTTTATCCGAAGCCGTTTTTGCGTCCATTTTACATACAGGTGTTTGAGAGTCTGTGTTGACGACCACTCATCCTTGTTGTCTCCTATCGCTGCAGTTGAGGAGATCCGCCGGCTGCGGCGTCAGCTGGACGAGCTACGGAGGGAGAGTGGCCATTACATTGAGTTGCTCAAAGCCCACGACATCAACTTCCTGGACGACCCCACCATCCACTGGAAGGGCAAGCTGCGCTGTGCAAAGGTTGCCAAAGTAACGCCCACTCACCAGCTCCCCAAAGGAATTATTGTCTACTCCAATGGGAATGTGATATGCCCAGCAGGGAAGGAACCTAGTCCAGCCTCTGATCTGGGGAAGCAACCAGCCGAGGCTGTGATTGTTCAGTCGTCTTGTGACATCACAGCAGGGGTTAGGGTGAACGGGGCTCTTCAGCACAACAGTGTCCCTTCCTGTGCCCCTCCACTCCTCCCTAGGGCAACCCTAGCCCCTACAGTGTCTACACCTGGCATCAAGCTGGTGGAACAGTGTGTAGCAGAGGTACCTTTAGCCCCCAAACTACCCCCCTCTGTGTCCTACATCACCCTCCAGGGTCTCTGTCCTCTCCCCACGGTCACTGCAGCCTTGCCCCAGCCTGCCACCCCAGCCCCTAGTCTCACCGTTGCAGCCAGTCTGGCCACCCCACTCCCGCTCCAGCCTGTCCCCAGCTTTACAGCCCTTCCCCAGGTCATACCCACCCAGAACGCTGCCATCAGGACTATGAGCTATACCACTATCAACAGCAGCCCAAACGTCCTCGGGGCCAGTGCAGCAGGGAGCACACAGACCACCTGGACTACCTTACAGCTGGCTGGGAACACAGTGCAACCTGTCTGCCAGTCACTCCCCACCCCAGAGACTAGCACCACTGGGCAGCAGAGAATCCCACAGATCGTGGGCACTAAACTATCAGTTCAACCCATTCATATTCAAATGAGGCCACAGGTACCCATACAGCCCCAGGCACCCATCACTGCCCATATCCAAGCCCAGCCTTCCATCCAGAGGACACCCCAGCACCAGCCCCAGCCAGTCGTGGCTCCCCAGCCACAGTGTACTGTCCTCCCTCAGTCAGCCATAATGCCCCAGCCTGCTGTGGTAGGCCACTCAGCTATGATGTCACAACCTCAACCTGCTGTACTACAACAGGCAACAGTCCCCTCCCATCCACAGACTGCCCTCATGACTCAACCCCAACCAGCTATGGTTCCTCAGGTCCAGGCTCAAGCCCACCCCCAGGCAGCTGTTATGCCCCTCCTCCAGACCATGCAGGTATTGCAAATGAACCCTACTGGGACAGCAGTTGCTGGGGTAACGACTCCCCAGAACACTAACAACCCGAGTGTTGTCATCCTACAGCAGGCCAATCCCTGCTCAGCCCAGTCGGTTGTCAGGGATGACTTAACCAATCAGACGCCTTGTCAACACATTGTCATCATCCAGGCCTCCAATCAGCCTCCACCTGCACCTCCTCAGAACCCTCAGGTTGGCATGGTGCCCGCGGCAGCATCCAATCAGATTGTCGCTACCAGCTCTACAACTTCCACCACTGGGCAACAGATCGTTGGGGGTAAACAGTTGGTCCACATTCTACCCCGTCCCGTCCCTCAAACCCAGACACCCCAGGCCCCCCCGTCAGGCTGTCAGGGTGGCCAGAGCAGTCTCCAGCTGATCCAGCCCAGCACCGCTGAGGAGCCCAGCACCGCAGAGGAGCCCACCACCAACGTGGCTCTGCACACCCTGGGAGCCCTCAGCAGTCTCAACCAGAGCATCTCACAGGGCATGCGGCCGTGCATCTCCACCCAGAGTAACGTCCAGCGGACCCTAGCCTCACCATCCTACTCTATAGTGCCACAGCAGCAGCCATCTTCTGTCCCCATTTTAGCAGCTCCACACAGTTCCCCCGTCAGGCAGATCCAGATCCCCAGTGTGACTCCACACAGATCAGGGCTGGTGATGGGTACAGGGAAGGCCTTGTGGAGACAGCCTGGCACAGCCTCAGTTCCCAGACCTAAGAGGGCCACCACCAAGAGGACCAAGTTAGTGAGGAAGAAGGAGCCCAAACAGGGACGGCCTGTCACCATCGCAGCGAAGCCAGTGGCTTTAACAGGGGACCGTCTGGAACAAAAGGTCACTGTGCCTCAGGGAATCCCATCCTCTGTTGCTGTGACAGTTCAGCCAAAGCCACTCCCTGTCAGCACTACAGCTAATACACCCACAGTTAGTAGTAGTGAGGCTTCAACACAGACCAGGCCTGTTGTGCTTAGTATCAACTCTCCACTGTCCTCTCCTGAAGGTAATAGTGTGAATACTAGTTCACATAGTGGACAAACTGTCTCCAGTGAATGCACCACACAGAGTAAAACCTCTGTGACAAGTGTCACTCCATGTACAGCAGCATTTAGTAGTAGTATTAGCTCCACACAGAGTGAACTCATTATCACTAGTGTTGTGAGTCTAGCTACAGTCACTTCTGCTGTTTCTTCTCAGAGTAAACAACCTGCGGTCGCCGTTAGTGACAGCTCCACTCACCTCAGACCTACAGTCACACAGAACAGACAGCCGGTCACTACTACTATCAGCACTGTGCAAACTAGATCAGCTACCACTAATGGCAGTTCTAGACAGAGCAGATCTATGGTGACCAGTGCCTGTTCCACAGAGACTAGATCTAGGTCTACAGGTGTGACGTCTTCAGCAGCATGTCGACCCTCAGTCAGCACTGTAAACTCAATAGAAAGTAGACCAGTGGTGTCTCTCCAGTCTGCTCAGCTCACTTCGTCATCACAGGGTCAGACCAAGCCAGCCAACAGCCAGGAGTCTCAACCTACAACCCAGACCCAGTCCCAGCCCATGGCTTCTCCTTCAGGCCCCTCCACTCCAACCCCCTGCTCCGGTGCCCTGTCTTATTCCTCACCCTCTGTAACAGTCCCCATGACCATGCCATCAGAATACAGGAAATGGGTCCCCTATAACAGACCCTCGACCCAGCAAATGACCATGCCCACTTCCACACCATCCCATCCTGCTGAGCTGAAAGTGACAGCGGTGTCAGGCAGGGAGAAGGAGCCTCAGGGAGAGGGCCACCCCAGCACAGCGATGGAGAAAGCGAGCGTGAGGAGTGATGCTACTCCCTCTAGAATGGACTACACTCTCCCACAGCCGGTGTACGCACTAGACCACGAACCCTTGGATCAGCCTCCGGCTCCTAACAGACAGACTGACTCGCTCATGTCTGGTGGCGCAGGTGGTGGAAGGGGCTTCTCTGTGGCGTCTATGCTTCCCACAGGCCACAGTGTCAGTTCCTTGCCAGGTCATTTTGGACTGTTTGCTTTTGCCAGCGAGCAGGCTGATATCCTGGCTATGTTGGAGCAGGACAGTCCTGGGAGGAGGGTGGGGGGCTGCACCGTGGACAACTCCACCTCAACAAACACCCCAACACCTGCATGGGAACCCAACTCCAAGTCCCAGCAAGCCTCCAACAGCAAAGAGAGGTGTGCTGGACAACAGACGAAGCTCACCAAACAGATGGAGTCTCCAGTGGCTAAACAGGTGTCTGTTAGGGGCCAGGCTGGAGATGTATCAGGCAGTGGAACCAGCGCAGTCAGACGTCCACAAAACATCTCCTTCTCCCAGGCCCAGTCTCACCCCCAGAGCCAGGCCCAGTCTCACCCCCAGAGCCAGGCCCAGTCTCACCCCCAGAGCCAGGCCCAGTCTCACCCCCAGAGCCAGGCCCAGTCTCACCCCCAGAGCCAGGCCCAGTCTCACCCCCAGAGCCAGGCCCAGTCTGGTACTTCCGGCACCCTCAGTGTCAACAACCTGATCCGGTCCAGCTCCAGCCAGAAGCAGGCCTACCCAGGCTCCCTCAGTCTGGCTGGGCAGCTGGGCTCAGTCCCATCCCCTGCAGGGAACTCAGCCCATGTCTCCCAAACCTCCACTCCTGGCCTTCCTCCCTTCTCAGGCTCAGTCCAGCTGAACGAGTACGCCCCCCTGATCAGGCCCCAGGTGGGGGTGGGTGAGCCGCGATACATCAAGGACTTGTCCAAGCGGCCAGCCCAGGACGATGTGATACTGTCCAGCAGTAACAAGCGACAGAAGACCTGCTCGTCAGCCTCTAACGTGGGCCGCATGGAGGTCAAACCCCTGGACCACAGCCAGATGATGGTACCCCAGCTACCCCCTACCTCCTCATCCATCATGACCAGGATCAACCCAGATGGAGTGGGTACCCTGTTCTCTGGCAACACCTTCATGAATACAATGCTCCGACCCACCGAGAGCCACTGCGCACCTCAGCTGTCCACACAGGAACACAACCAACCAGGTGTGCTCCACCTGCCCCATGGCCACCCCCAGCATGGTGCACCCCAGCCAGGCCAACACCTCAGGGGGAACCCCTACCTGAAGCAGCAGCAGCAGCAACAACAGGAGCACCAGAAGCACCACCTGTACCAGCAACACCTGACCCAGCCTGACCCTGCACAGCTCCACAGCCTCCACCAGAGGGCGCTGCAGCAGGCTCAGAAGAAGCGGGGGCTGGTTGGAGGGGGTCAGAAACAACACCACCAGGAGAAGGGAGGAGTTCAGCAGCATCAGCATCAACAGTCACAACAATCACATCAACAACAACATCAGCCACACCAACAGCACCAGTCACAGCAGCAGCACCAGCCACAGTCACAACAACAGCACCAACAGCAAACACAACAACAGCACCAACCACAAGCCCAGTCACAGCAGCAACATCTACAACAACACCCTCACCAGCAGCAGAGCTCCCACTCCAGACATCAGCACCTCCAGCAGCAACAGATCCAGCAGCAGCACTTTGGGTCGCGGCACCAGGAAAAGAGCTGTGAGGCCCAGCCAGGACCAGCGGGACCCAGAGGTCACCACAGCAGCCACCTGGCCCAGGAACACCTCAAGGTACCGGAACTACTGAGGCTGTGTAGAATACATAATGATAATGATTTTATTGTTTTGCGGCTCTGAGTATACATTATGCATGCCCTCCATTAAGATGATTTAGAATGAAGTCTGTTTTCTGTATGTTTTTATCCATTATTTTCTTCTCTCCTCTTTCCCCTCCCTTCAGTCTGATCAGGACCACAGCACCATGCAGAGGCTGATGAGCTCTAGAAACCTGGAGCAGCACCTGACCTCCCAGCCCTCTGACCTGGGCTGTGCCCTGCCGCGCCAGGATCACCACCGGGTCTCCAGCTACTCTGCAGAGGCCCTCATTGGGAAGGGCTCGTCTAGTGATGAGCAGCAGCGCATGGTGCTCCATCTGCAGGCCACCCGCGGTTCTACACAGGAACAGCCAGACCTACGGGGCTACCTGGACACATCCAGAGTGAAGGGCAACGTCACACATAACCCTCAGAGCCGGCTGCCCCCAGACCACCCAGGTTCTGCAGACGTCCAGAGGGTCTCTGAGTGTCCTCCGTTTAAAACAATGGCCGGTGCTGAAGGGGGGCATCAGCTGGGGGGCTTTGAGGACATGACAGCTAAATCAGGTCCCTCCTCTCAGAGAGGCCAGCAGGGGGGGTTCAGGATGGGCCCGGGGCCTCCAGGGGATGGGCGAACCCGTGGGGGGTACAGTGGACCCCATCCTGGGACGCAGGGGGTGCATATTGGTGCTCCAGGTCTTACCCGGGACCAGGAGGGGTGTCATCAGAGTTTTATACAGAGTCTCCTAGAGCAGACCGACCACCAGAGGGCAGTCCAGTGCTGTCCTCCGGTCAGTATGGAGTACGGCTGTGTGTCTGGCAACTTGGCAGGGGACATGCAGGCTAAAGCATCCAGCCCCAGTGTTCCTCCCACTCAGAAGGCCCCAGCTATGAGGCTTGGGGAGGGCAACAAGGGCCACATTCCTCATGGTAGTGGGAACGTGGGCGCCCACCCAGGCGTACGGGCAGGCCTCCCCCACCCTCTTACCCCCCACAGCAGCTCTGAGCCAGGCCGCACCACAGCCTCCTCCAGACCCCCCACCGCAGTCAGCCAACGCTCCCGCCAAATCACTCAGGAGGCCCAGAGCGGGAAGCTGAGACCTGGAGAGCGACCACGGTCAGGCAGCCTGAGACCTGGGAACCCCTTTGAGCCTGACGTCCACCTGCTGGGTCGACCACAGTCAGGGAGTGAGGTGCGGCGCAGCAGTATCGTCCGCTTTATGGCAGACAGTGCCCAGGACGCTGGGGACAACAACCTGGTGCCTGACCAACACCTGGCCCAGAACTTTGGCTTCTCCTTCATGCCGGATGGAGGAATGAACCTCCCTCCTATCAACGCCAACTCTACTTTCATCCCTCCTGTCAGCCAGACCAACTCCTCCCGCCCCTCGGCCCTGCTCCCCGTAGAGCCGCAGAACACCTTGCCCTCCTTCTACCCCTCCTACCCCTCTGCCGGCCACCCCAGCCTGGCCAGCGACATCCCCATCCAGTACTTCTCCAACCAGATGTTCTCCAGCCCCAGCACCGACAAGAGCAGCTCTGCCCCCCTCAACAACCGCTTCGGCTCCATCCTGTCTCCCCCGCGCCCCGTAGGGTTCGCCCAGGCAACCTTCCCCCTACTCTCAGACATGCCCCCTATGCCCATCAGCAACACCTCTGGCATCACCCCACACCTGTCCAACTTCAGCCTCACTTCGCTGTTCCCTGAGATCGCCACGGCGATGCAGCCTGATGGTTCTGCCATGCCAATGTCCCCGTTGCTTTCCCTCTCCAACAATTCCTCTGCAGACTCAGGCAAGCAGCCCAACCGCCTCGCCCACAACATCAGCCATATCCTGGGGCATGATGGGAGCTCTGCCGTGTAGGTGAGGGGACTTAAGGTGTTATCGTGCCAACGTGGCAGTCAGGAATGTTCTGATTCCATTTTAGATGAAACATTTATTGAGTTGTATTACGTGGAGTAATGTCATGCCATGGCCAATTGAATTGACAGGAGTTCAACTCTTCTGTTTGGATTAAAGCGGGTGGAAGGGCTGGGGATCTTTTCTGTTGGTCAGCTGAATGGTTTTGATCATATTATTATTTATGGTTAGTGTTATACTTTAACTTCCTGGCAGTTCTATTGATACCCTAACATGGCAGCGGACGCCCTAGTTTCTGAAGTCAGCATTTCACTGATCAGGCACTCCTATGACTAGGATGGGGGAAATTAAGCTTGTAAACCATATGGTTTGCAAATAGGTCTGACTTATCTGCTAGTGAAATTATATGAAGAGTTTTGTACTTTCATTGACTAACTTCTAAAAGAGGATCCATTTGAAAAACATGTGCACAAAATTTACTAACTTAAAATCAGGGTGTACAGTACAGAATTGATGAGATGTTTTGTATGATAATTTGATGTCTGTAAATAAATAAAGTTGATTTAACATTTTTTTATTGATTAGAACTTTGTTCTGGAAATGTCCAATTGTCACCAGTTTCCCTTCCTAAATAGTCACAGTACTGTTGGTGCCTTCAGTTGGGTGAAGGACAAATCAAGTGAGGGACAAATCTGAAATGGAATCTTTGTGATTACACCTACTTATTTCAATTCCGTACAAACCGCAAACCATTTAACAGGGTTAAAATGAAACGCAAAAACAACCAAGGAAATTTCATTATAAGCTTTATTTACATGCAATAGTGCTTCTGCCTGTGTAACCATGACGTCTACACACATAAAGATGGGTTATAGATTCAGGAACTCCTTCATTTTGATCTCAGACGCCTCGTGGGGAAGGCTAATACTGATGCACCTATCTGTGAGGGAAGAATAATACTGACACACCAGTCAGATTCCCTCACAAGGCACAGTCGTTTGAATAGTGACCAGCATAAACAGTAAACAGACTGTCATTTCAGAAGTTATTTCTGTCTAAAATAAAACGGAGCAGATATAACTTCCAGAATTTTTCAACATTCAGTGATAAGAAAAAGAAATCTGGCTCCCAAAAATAAATAACTATACAATATATAAATCTCTCTGTACTGTAAAAATAACAAAAGGCAGAATGCTTTGAAGTTGCATATGTTCGTTAATACTTTGTTAATGATGAAAAATGCATAATATTTCTGTTATTTCTATACAAAACGGAAGACGTTGAGAATCGCACCATTATGACAACACTGAACAGGATTGAAGTGGGAGTATATACACACAACATACATGAGGGTTGTGTCCAATGTGCATTATCATTGAGCATATTCAGGTAGTACCTCTTCCAAATGCTTGCTCTCCATTCGTCTCTACCGAGCAGCACAACCCTGTCCATTGGTATTTTATTTCCAGCTGACATGCGGCTATCAGGATAGTATAATAACCAGATGTCTGAGTTGTGGAAAATTTGAATTCTACAGGGAATGACTGAGGAAACTGGTAGATGTGCTGCTGGTGCCTGGTCAGAGAAACAGTGGAATGGCACTTCTCTCTATCCTGTAGTATCTCATCCACATTCTGTTGAAGATTTCATTTGTGACTTAAATCAGCACCAGGATTGGAATCACATTCAAATACTCCCCCTTCCTCCTCAAGAAATGCAGACATGAATATATACGAACACAGATCTGTCTTTATAACACAGAGTAGGATTACAACGTGATAACAGAAACTCCCGTTGTCCTGGTTGTAGCGACAGGACCCACAGATGTATTTCAATATGAACATATCCTTGTACACAGCATAAAACAATGTTTTTGTATGTACAAAAGCATAAATATATAAATATCTGTGATACAAAAATAAATACTTTTTGTTTTCTGTTTTTCTGATAGCGTTTTTTCAAGCGTCCGTTTAATATGACATCTCTTGTTCTACCGGCGGTGTTTCACTCTGGAGGGTGTTCACTTCCTGGAGTGGAAGTGCATCTTGGGATTCTGGTGTTGTTGATGTTGTTGCCTTGGAGATCTCCTCCTCCAGTGATAGCAGAGGAGAGGGAGAGCTGGGTAGGTCTACACAGACAGAGGGGATGAAAATACATGTTTATCTAAAATTGTCATTTGAAATCTGCGGTGGGCATAACACACATTCATAGCTCCTTAAGTATGAGGTAAATGCATAAGTTGCATAACGTTAAAGTTTTGTGAGAAAGAACTTGTACCTTGATTGATGTCATTCTCCCTTATGATATCCCCATTGTAAAAACGGGCGTTCCCCGTCAGGTCCTGACTGCTGATTGGCTGTTCTGAGGTGTTGAGTAGCTGGAGGGTGGAGTCATCGGGCAGAAAGCAGTGATCTTCTCCGTCTCCATGATGCTCAGGCTCACTGATAGAGGGAGGGACATGTTTGGGTGAGAATGCTTCTATACACACGCGTGAAATTGAGGATGTGAGAACAGTCCTGTACCTACCTGTTAGAGTAGTGGTAGACTGGGACGTGTCCGTTTGACATGGTCTGTGCTAGTAGCGTGCCACACTCCATATCATACTCCACATTCTCCTGCAACAGGAACAAGAGACATCAGTTAGACTTCTGTTATTCATGAAAAACAGTGTGCCCAAAACTGATATGCTCCCAACAGGGGTTTATCGGTGAGATGCACAAGACACGAACTTGGCGAGCTTAGGTTCCCAATGGGGACGGAACTCAGTCTGACCTGATGTAGTCCTGGCAGGCAGTGTGTGGGGTGATGGTGTTTCCCGTTGGAGGTGTACAGTCCGATGGGGGCATAGACGGCGTGCGGTGGGGGCAAGTGGGGGTCCAGGGGGCAATGCCCGACCAGTGCCAGACCCTGCAGGGGCACCATGGTGTACTGGCAGGAGGAGACAGGGGACGCCACAGCTGGGAAACACAGGTCTGACATTTCCTCTGGAGGGGAGAAAACACAAGTACCGTTGTTAGACATGGAAGGACTTCCAGGGCTGATATATCAAGGGATTAGTCAATTAAAAATTGCGGGATTGGTCAGTTACATTTTAGTCATTTAGTAGATGTTCTTATCCAGAGCGACTTACAGTTAGTGCATTAATCTGAATATAGCTTCAATAGATCTGACAAACACATATTACAGTTATAGTCAGTACATTTTTCCTCAATAAAGTAGCTATCAGCAAAGTCAGAAAGGGGGGAGAGGAATTATACTTTTTTGTACTTTTACCCCTTTTTCTCCCCAATTGGTAGTTACAGTCTTGTCCCATTGCTGCAACTCCCCTATGGACTCGGGAGAGGCAAAGGTCAAGAGCCATCTGTCCAAGCCGCACTGCTTCTTGACACACTGCTCGCTTAACCCAGAAGCCAGCCAAATCTTGCAGGTGCCCAGCCCGTCACAAGGAGTCGCTAGAGACCGATGGGACAAGGACATCCCCGTCAGACAAACCCTCCCACAACCCCGACGACACTGGGCCAATTGTGCACCGCCTCATGGGTCTCCCGGTCACGGCCGGCTGTGACACAGCCTGGGATCAAACCCGGGGCTGTAATGACTCCTCAAGCACTGCGATGCAGTACCTTAGACCGCTGCGCCACTCAGGAGGCCTCAGGAGGGGAATATTTGAGATACTCTTTGAGTTCAAACAACTACAGTTGTTTTTGTGACTAAATCGACAACTACTACCACCACCCTCCTCCTCATCATCATCCTCATCACTACTCACTCTCTTTGGCCCAGGCTCTCCACAGGCAGAAGGGGATGAAGGCTACGATGATGAACACGAGGGCCCCCAGGACCACGCCCACTATGAGGTAGGGGAGGTCGCTGGGGCGGGGCACAGGCCCCCCGGAGTGCTCTGGTCTCTGGGACGACGTCTCCGACGGGAAGGGCCGCTGGTTCAGACGAGCTGGGGGGAGGGAGGGGTTCATTTAGTTGATGTAACATTTATTTCAGTCAGGCTATCAAATGAATTCTATAAACAATATTGTGTTCTAGCGTTTCTCTGTGAGAGTACACATGTGACTGAGATGGCTATACAGGTAGAGACAGAGATCTGCTCACCTTTAGTTTCTAAGATGACAACGTTGCCAAACTCGCTCTCTCCCCCCTCGTTGAAGCTCTGCATCTTGATGTCGTAGGCCGTCTCAGGCTGCAGGTCACTGATAGAGTGCCAGTAACGGTCACCCTCCACCACATCCTTCTTATAGTCACTGTCGTTGTCACTGTCTGTCGGCCGGTAGAAGATGTAGAAACCGTAGACAGGGGTGTTGTTGACGGCAGTGTACTGTGGTGAGAAAATATATGAAAGATTGAATAGTAACAAAATGATATTAATTTGAGTTTTCAGCCATTGGTATAAAGGACACGAACATAAAGGACACACACACAGCCTGTTCCACTCACCGTCCATTTGAGGATGATGGTGGTCTCGTTGATGGCTTCATTATAAGTGATGTATGGTCCGTCTACAGGGCGTTCGTTGGGCCTGCCGCCACCCAACACAGTGTAGGCTTTAGAGGGGACACTGGGGGGGCTGGCGCCAATCACATTCACTGCCAACACACGGAACTTATAAGACATGCCTACAGGGAAACAGAAAGCACACACGGGTTAAAAAAAAACAAACACCAGTTACACAGCCTCTGTCTTTCTCTGACCACACTAATGGTGACCAGATGGTAACCATGTTGATTACTTAGTCATTATTCAAATAGGTATGATTATGATGATGACTAAAACAGTAATGTTGATGATAATCAGAGTCATGCTAATGATGAGGATGATGATGAGGCCATTTGTCATGATGAGGGATAACGATGATGATGATGGTCATGACGGTGATGAAGCTCACCTTTCTCCAGGCCAGTGATCTCCACAGACAGTCGTTGGGGGGGGATATTAGTGACAGCCACCTCCCATTCCCCCCCTCCCTTCCCTTTCAGCTTCTTAAACTCCACCTGGAATGACTGGATGGGGAAACCACGGTTACCGCGCGGGATCCACGTTACGTACGCAGACGTCTCTGTCGCCGTGGAGATGGTGGGCTTATCAGGAGCCTCGGGAGCTGTGGAAAAGCGATAAAGTTAAACGGACATCAAATCTATTATTGGTCCATATTAATGCACACATAGCCACACTGACACAAGAACAGACTCACTCTCAATAACACTAAAGCCAAAACACTCACAGACACAAGCAGGTAACGTAACAAACTTACAAAGACTTACTGTGAGCTCATCCTTTAGTATTAAAAGTGAAAGAGAGATCAAGACAGATCACATGTTAGTACAAAGTAGAAAAGTGGGGGGGTTAACAGTTAGTCAAACAGTTTAATAACAACTCTGCCAAGGTATTAGAAAGAGCTGAAAGGGCTATTAAGAGTTGTAACTGGTCCATCTATGTTCCAACCATACTGGACAGTAGGAGAGGGGGACGGGGACTTACGAGAGAGGCGAGGTGATGGTACTGCAGGAGTTTTAGGGGGCTCGTTCTGTCCCCCTGGACCCCTACGACCTGTTGGTACGGAAACAAGAGTATTAGCAAAAAGACACAAATACCGGGGAATGCGTCAACATGGGGGCATTTATGATAATCATTTTGATGAATAGATTAATAAATGAATCGATAGGTAAATAAATGTACCTTTGCCTGTCCTGAAGGTCATCATGGCGGGTTGTCCCAGGCCAGCACAGTTCTTAGCAGACATCTCCACCTCATACAGACTGGCTGGCTGCAGCTTGGCCAGGGTCAGCTTGTGGAGAGACCCAGATATACTGCTGCTGGTCCACTCACCTGGAGGGTCCTCAATCTGATGGAGAGAAGACAGGAGGCATTAGTTAGTTTGTGAGGACATGTAGACAACTTTATAATATCTATTTAATTTTCTTTCATTTTTATTAGTTGTACTATTTAAATATTGATTACTGCACTGTTGGGTAGAGCATGCAAGACAAGCATTTCACTGTACTTATGGATGTGACAATAAAACTTGAACTTAAAATGTAGTTGTAGACAAATCTAAATCTACACTGAATAAGCATAACATTGTGTGTAAACTACATGTGGGTTTATGAGTTAACTAGCCTGTACCTTTCTATACTTGACAATGTACTCCACCACAGCAGAGCCTCCATCGTGGCGAGGTTTCCAGGTCAGATCGTAGAAGTCGGCCTTGACGGTCCTGGGCTGGCTGAGGATGACAGGGGCCTCTGCCACAGAGATCTGCCCAGTCAGCTCAGAGCAGTCCAGGGTCAGCACGCTACCCGTGGCCCCGGGCTTCACTGGCGCCTGCTCCCGTGGTGACGGGTTACTGGTTGGCAAGGTGACCAGTCTGGCAGCGGCCTGCGAGCTGCCCACGCCGTTCTCAGCCATGCACTGGTACAGGCCATCGTCCTGTGGGCCCACGTTGATGACACGCAGCACGCGGGCAGACAGGCGGTGGCGTGGCGACATGGCCAGGGGGCGGGCGTTGTGGAGCCATATCACAGAGGGGGTGGGTTTACCCCTGGCCTGGCAGCTGAAGCGTACGCTCTCCCCCCACATCACCTCCTGTTGCTGGAGCTCTACGGTCACCTGGGGTGGCTCTGCAGAGACAGAGAGAGAGAGAGAGAGAGAGAGAGAGAGATGGTTAGTTTGTGTGTTGTGAGAATAATGTAAGGTAATGTCTAGCATATATGCTTGAATAATGGCTGATTGTGAGTGACTGTATGGTTGTTTGGTAGTGAGCTTGATTAAGTCTTAATTAAGTATGCCTGTATGGTTGTGTGTGCCGGCGTGTGTGTTCATGTATATTTGTGTGTGTGTGTGAATGAGTGAGGCAATGCCGTGCAGAGACAGGCCAAGCCAGTCAGTTGATGGTTGGCTGGTCATGAAGAGGCAGAATTCATTATCCCTTCAGCAGCCCTCACACTTTAATTAGTGACAGCTGCTACAAGACGAGCACACAACCCAAACACAAACTGAATCACTGTAAAAACAGTCAACCAGTCCTGGTATAAGAGCTCTGCCTCCACACACATTCTAAATAACACAACCCTGCCCTTTTATATTTTCCAACCAGGCTCTGCCAAGCTCACACACACACACAAACACACAGCGCCCACTATTCTCTCGCTTCGCCAAACGGGAGTCAGTCTAATCATCAAGTCTCTCCTCACGGAAACCCCCTCAAATGGAGCGACTCCATAAGCCAAGTTAACCCCACCCCACCTCACTGCTACAGTAACTCTGTTTAAGATCCTTTCAGAACTTGTAATATGTGTCATCACACAGGGCCAGAGGAACAGAAACCTACAAACCCCCATAACACCTCATCTTAGCATCATCCTACAGAACCCAAAGTTCGGCCCAACTCACCGAACACCAGCACGTCATACAGCACGGTAGCGGCACTCTCCGATCCGATGCCGTTGTCAGCGTGACACGCATACGTCCCCGAGTCTCCCTCGCCCGCCGAGTCAATCAGCAGGTTGCTTAGCAGAAAGCGCGTGTTGTTATGGAAACGCAGGTCCTGGCCGTCCTTGGCCCATGTGACCTGCGGGGTGGGAATGCCACTGGCCACACATTCCAGAACCAGACGCTGTCCCTTAGTGACCATGATGGAACGAGACACTGGGGGGTAGATGATATGGGCCGCCTCTGATGTTGAACCTAGAGGGAGAGAGAGAGGGAGGGAGGGAGGGAACTGTGTTTATGCACTGGGTTGTTTATCAATGAAGTCTGACTGGCCTTGTTCTAATCTTATTAAGAGGTATTTCAATGTTACAAATCACATCACTTTATCATGCTCATAATGAGGGTTTGGTCATGTTTGGTCGTGTTTGGTCATGGTGACTCACGGCGTATGCGCAGGCGGTCAGTGGAGGTAGAGGTCTTAACTTCCTGTGTGACAGGGTTGTAAGCAGCACACTTGTAAGGCCCCTCGTCGTCCAGAGTGGCGTTGGCTATCTGCAGGTTCCCTGATGGCATGATCAGGTAGTTCCCTGTTGACACACAGACAGACAGAGGGAGTTTTTTAAACATTGAGGCTGCACTGGGTGGGTACTGGATAGTGGTAGGCCAACACAATTACAACTGATCCGAGAGACAATTCTGTCGCTGTAATCCTTGGGCATAGACAGGGCAAGCCATATACAATGAGCTCCAAAAGGATTGGGACAGTGACCAATTGTTTGTTGTTGTTTTGGCTCTGTAGTCCAGCACTTTGGATTTGAAGTGATACAATGACTGTGAGGTTAGTGCAGACTGTCAGCTTTAAAATGAGGGGATTTTCATCCATGTCAGGTGAACGGTTTAGAAAATCCAGCACTTTTTCTACATAGTCCCCCCATTTTAGGCATCCAAAAGTATTGGGACAAATTACATTTTTTTTTTTTTAAGTTTAGTATTCGGTCCCATATGCATATGGGACCAATGATTATTTTGTGCTCAATAGAAATGAATGGTAAATAATGTATTGGGTTATTTTGGAGTCACTTTTATTGTAAATAAGAATAGAATAGGTAAACACTTCTACATGAATGTGGATGCTACCATGATTATGGATAATCCTGAATGAATTGTGAATAATGATGAGTTGTCATAGCCCTCCCAAAAATGCTAACCTCCCCTGTTATTGTAATAGTGAGAGGTTAGCATGTCTTGGGGGTATGATATTTGTGCATCTGTAACTTTCTCACTCATCATTATTCACGATTCATTATCTGTAACCATGGTAGCATCCACATTCATGTAGAAGTGTTTAGAAACTCTTATTTAGAATGAAAGTGACTCCAGAATTATAGTAACTTGAGTAACCTGAGCAGAGAGACTGAAAAACAGCTTAAAGGCCATCAGACTGTTAAATAGCCATTAGTATCCGGCCTCCACCCAGTACCCTGCCCTGAACTTAGTTACTGTCACTAGCCGGGTACCACCCAGTTACTCTACCATGCACCTTAGAGGCTGCTGCCCTATGTACATAGACATGGAATCACTGTTCACTTTTATAATGTTTACATACTGTTTTATCCATTTCATATGTAAATACTATATTCTAGTCAACGCCATCCTATGTAACTATTGCTGTACATACTATTCTATCCTACATCTTCAGATATACTACATATTCTATCCACATACTGTCCACAATGTCTATTCATCCCATAACATATAGTGAGGGAAAAAAGTATTTGATCCCCTGCTGATTTTGTACGTTTGCCCACTGACAAAGAAATGATCAGTCTATAATTTTAATGGTAGGTTTATTTGAACAGTGAGAGACAGAATAGCAACAAAAAAATCCAGAAAAACGCATGTGAAAAATGTTATAAATGGAATTGCATTTTAATGAGGGAAATAAGTATTTGACCCCCTCTCAATCAGAAAGATTTCTGGCTCCCAGGTGTCTTTTATACAGGCAACGAGCTGAGATTAGGAGCACACTCTTAAAGGGAGTGCTCCTAATCTCATCTTGTTACCTGTATAAGACACCTGTCCACAGAAGCAATCAATCAATCAGATTCCAAACTCTCCACCATGGCCAAGACCAAAGAGCTCTCCAAGGATGTCAGGGACAAGATTGTAGACCTACACAAGGCTGGAATGGGCTACAAGACCATCGCCAAGCAGCTTGGTGAGAAGGTGACAACAGTTGGTGCGATTATTCACAAATGGAAGAAACACAAAAGAACTGTCAATCTCCCTCGGCCTGGGGCTCCATGCAAGATCTCACCTCGTGGAGTTGCAATGATCATGA
>QNTS01001548.1:47405-69181 GCA_003317085.1 Hucho hucho | reverse complement strand
GTAGTGTGGAGAGGTGAGTGGGGAGTGGGGGGGGGTTCAATGACCAAGAGGGTGGAGAGTAGTGTGGAGAGGTGAGTGGGGGGGGTTCAATGCCTTAGATGGGTGAGGGTTGGAGGGTGAAGGGGATGGAGAGGGCTTGACTGAGAAAGCAGAACGGGGTTCAAATTAACGGAGGGGATGTCAACTGGCAGGCGAGCAGGAGGACAGAGTGCCTTGTCAATGAGAGGGTGTGTGAGAGCGTCGTTTGAATGTGTCCAACATATTTTCCCTGCACTCAGTCAATCTGGATGCTGGCCCTTTGGTCAGGCTGGTCAGGCTGGGGCTGAGTGGATGAGATAAAAGACAACAACCGCTACAGCTCTGCTCTCATTTGACATTTTAGTCGATGCTCTTATCCAGAGCGACATACAGTAGTGAGTTCACCCATTTTAATTTGTATTGTTCCCCGTGGGAATCGAACTTGGCATTGCATGTGCCAATTTAAGATGAATTACCAGTCCCTTCAGGATTCCATACTTCTGCGATCCCATTTTTTGGAGGAAAAATCAACAATTCCCCGCATAATATGTGTGTGTGGGCTTGCAAATTTGACCAATCACCACACACTTTCCGCATGAAACATTCAAATCATTGCAATATTATTGCATAAAACTGACCCATCACCACAGTACAAAAAGAGGGCTCGCAATTTCAACCAATCACCGGACACTAACAGCATAATATGGTTCAATCAAGCCACAAGTCAACAAACCTTTTCCCTCAACAGCGCATTTTCTGAACTAATTGGACAAAATCGTTGTATAATGCTATGCGAAATGTCATAATTGCCGCAGCAATTTTTGCCAGCAAATATCACAAAAAAATACCTGCAAAATCCTGGAGGGACTGAATTACATTTCCCCAGCCTGGTCCCTCAGCTGTTTATCAAAACAAGTGGCAGTGCTGCCGTTTTGTTGTTTTCTGAATCCCAGACGATAGCTTTAACAGCCTACACTGTACCTAAACAACCTGTTAGCTACACTCAGGAGCAACCTGCTAGCTGTACAGGAACCAGTTAATCCCAGGTCCCTATGCTATGGCTAGGTCTATACCTAGCACATACAGTTTGAACACAGTCCTGGCCCTCTCATTGGCTAATCCAGTACCTGGGTTCTCTCTGACCTCTGACATTAACAGAATATTCTGGAGGGTTCTCTCAGGGTTCTCATAATGTTGGAAGGCCCCCAGTGTCATGAGCTTTGCTGGTCGGCTACTGCGTAGCAACCGGCTACTGCGTAGCAACCTAGAAATTGTGTAGATGCCTGTTTTGGGCTTTAAAATGTGTTTATTATGATCAAGTTCGATCTCCAATGTGAATTCCGTTCGCTACAAACCAAAGGTATTTAATTAAACAGTGATCAATTCTGACTACTACATTTGTCATCACACAGGACCACGTATTGACACAGACCAATCACGGGCCGGCAGGCTACAAGGAGTCTTGCGCCCTCGTGCACGCTTCTTGCCCTTATGGGGGTGTGGTTTGCTCATAAGTTGACTACCTCAGCCAGGATGAAAACGACTACATCGACCATGATCCTTTGCTAGTTACATCCCCATTCAGCAATATGACGTGCTTCATGCGCCATTTGGAGTTTTCCATAGGAATACTGTACGTGGATGACGTCAGAGCTATCACCCTCTACTGCTTTTAATGTCTATGGATGTTGCCGCAACATTCTGGAGAGTTCTGGGTCACGTTTAATGTGCTAAAACCAACGTTACAGAACGTTCAGATAGAACTGTTTTATGTAGAACACACACAAGTCTATGTCATGTAGATTAGGGAATCATGTTAGCTGGTCTTTACAAGGCATTTCTATCAGGACGCCGTGCCCTCCTGATGGTGGCGCTGGTGAGATCTGAGTTGGTGAGGTTGGCAGTTGAGCCCGCTCCAGAAGGTGGAACCCAGGAGGCCGCGCCCGTTCATATCCCTCTCTCTGAGCTGAGTACCCACAATCCCCCTCTCAACATTTCTCTACATCTGCAGACATCAACAGCTCCCATGCTACAGAAATTACACATCAAAAGCATCGTCTAACAAGGTTGGGACCCCCCCACACTCTTCACAAAGTATTAATGAGCTATTGTCCCCCCCCTCCACCCCATCATTCCATCGATGCTAACGAGCACCAGGCCGTCTCGGGGATTAACGAGGGAGATCAAGCCAGGCCCGGAGGGGGCTCTAATCAATTAGGCACCGCTGCATTTGCATCATTTATATAACGAGGCAAAATGAACCATTGAACGCTAATTCTGGTGCTCCAGCAGGGTTGTTAATGCCATGGTTAACAAACACATAATGTCACGACGGACGCTGGATGGATGTCTGCCTCTGTGTCCTCCCGGGCCACGGGAACTAGAACCACCTGACTGAGCCCTACCCACTACCCAGCACCACCCTGGGCATGTGTGTGTTGCAGCTTGTGTGTTTACAGTTTTGTGTGTCTATGATAATAATTAGCTATAGACTACAAGTTACTGCTTTCGTCATACCACATGCAATGGCTAAATGGAATACTGTAGTTAACTCCATATGCATAAAGAGCCTTTAATACGAAATGAGTGTGTGTGTGTGTGTGTGTGTGTGTGTGTGTGTGTGTGTGTGTGTGTGTGTGTGTGTGTGTGTGTGTGTGTGTGTTGCGTCTCTTCAGGGAAGACAGGGCGTTTCTGAGAAGCTTTCACTAAGAGCCAAGAGCCCCATAGCAAACTCCCTGAGTAATCACTCCCTGAGTAATCACTCCAATACACCACAGGAAGAAGACACCAAACTAATGCCCAGTATTACACACACACACACACACACACAAAACAAGACCACTCCAATCCTTCAGAACGTACATGGATTATAGCTACAGACACACAAAGACAGATAACAAACACAATAAGATGTACCTTTGCACATACATACATGCATATTCCCGGTGAGTTCTTCCAGGGCTGCAGGGGAGGGAGGGAGGGAAAAAATAAAGGGAGGAATGGAGTGGAAGGGGCCCCTAGCTTCTTTGGCAGCTCATACATCAGAGTGAATGGAACCAATTATAAATCAAGAGACATTTCTCCATATTATTCAGCAGCCCTGCTCAGCCCAGCCAGACTCCTGTCCTCCATACTGCTCTCTCTAGGGGAGGAAAGGAGGGAAAGAGAGGAGGGAGAGAGATGAATAAAGAAATGGGAAATGAGAGAGAGAGGGAGAAAGAATGCAGATATAAGAAACAGCCTGGGAAAACAGGGAGGAAATGGCTGAGAGATAGGGGTTTATTGTCAATAATAGATGGTTGAGAGATAGGGGTTATATGTCAATAATAGATGGCTGAGAGATAGGGGTTATATGTCAATAATAGATGGTTGAGAGATAGGGGTTATATGTCAATAATAGATGGCTGAGAGATAGGGGTTATATGTCAATAATAGATGGCTGAGAGATAGGGGTTATATGTCAATAATAGATGGCTGAGAGATAGGGGTTTATTGTCAGTAATAGATGGTTGAGAGATAGGGGTTATATGTCAATAATTGATGGCTGAGAGATAGGGGTTATATGTCAATAATAGATGGCTGAGAGATAGGGGTTATATGTCAATAATAGATGGTTGAGAGATAGGGGTTATATGTCAATAATAGATGGTTGAGAGATAGGGGTTATATGTCAATAATAGATGGCTGAGAGATAGGGGTTATATGTCAATAATAGATGGTTGAGAGATAGGGGTTATATGTCAATAATAGATGGTTGAGAGATAGGGGTTATATGTCAATAATAGATGGCTGAGAGATAGGGGTTATATGTCAATAATAGATGGCTGAGAGATAGGGGGTATATGTCAAGAAGACTGTACTAGACTGCTTATTACATAGTAATAAAGATCAGGTTTGTGTAACAAACCCTGTCTGTCTCTGTGTGTCTCTGTCTCTGTGTGTCTCTGGCTCTGTGTCTGTCTCTGTGTCTGTCTCTGTGTCTGTCTCTGTGTCTGTGTCTGTGTCTGTCTCTGTGTTTGTGTCTGTGTTTGTGTCTGTCTCTGTGCATCTGTGTGTGTCTGTGTGTATGTGTGTGACTGAGTGAGTTGCCTTGGGCCCTAAATGCCACAGGAACAGCTGGAGGGGACTCATTTCAAAGGGAGCTTTGCGTGTCAGAAACTGGATTACCGGTGTGTGTGTGTGTGTGTGTGTGTGTGTGTGTGTGTGTGTGTGAGAGAGACTCTCAGACATGTTATAGCAAGGCCAGAGGAGTTCCATGTGTCCTGTCACTCAAACTAAAATGATGTCGTTCCGGACTAAAAGAGAAGCAGGCCAAAGCGCAGTACTGCAGACAGACAGAGAGACAGACATACCTGTGCCAATAGCAACAGAAACAAACACAGGCAGAATTGGTGGTAATCTGTATTGCTACAGTAACTGTCACACCAGAACATGATAGCATCTCTAAAATCTAAAAACGACTGTGTTGCTGTTCTCAGACCAGTTCTTTTGATTTATGAGTGAAGCAACAAATATAGACTAGTGGTATTATCTCAGACCAGGGAGAGCCACCAGATCCATCCCTCCAGCTAAGATAGGTTTCCACATCTCTGGGAATGATGGGGACTTGTAGTAAAAATAGACTTTTTTAACCACCTTAGCCTATGACGGTAGGACGGAAATCACCTTCCTGATCCAAACTGAAATATCAAATCTCCTTCCTGATCCAAACTGAAATATCAAATCACCTTCCTGATCCAAACTGAAATATCAAATCACCTTCCTGATCCAAACTGAAATATCAAATCTCCTTCCTGATCCAAACTGAAATATCAAATCACCTTCCTGATCCAAACTGAAATATCAAATCTCCTTCCTGATCCAAACTGAAATATCAAATCACCTTCCTGATCCAAACTGAAATATCAAATCACCTTCCTGATCCAAACTGAAATATCAAATCACCTTCCTGATCCAAACTGAAATATCAAATCACCTTCCTGATCCAAACTGAAATATCAAATCACCTTCCTGAGCCGAACAGAAATATCAAATCACCTTCCTGAGCCGAACAGAAATATCAAATCACCTTCCTGAGCCAAACTGAAATATTGTTGTTGAGTGACAAAGTGCATGTCTTTTGAATCAGAGAACAAACTCAATAAGAAAGCATCCCAGAATACTACTGGACAGAGAAAAGCAACTCCTAGACACAGAAACAATCAGAAATGCCAATAATAACCAACGAAGAACTACTTTCAGTGTAACTGAAGAGTAAAGGCGTCCGCATGCTTCCCATCCAAAACAGTTTGGAACAGATGACATTTTGTGATGTTTTGGTTTGTTATGGTCTTTGGTAAGCGTTTATTCGGCTGTTCGTGGACAAAAAACCTTATCTTCGAGGAAAACCGAAGTTCGCTAGCTCAAGACTATCCCCCTACATCGGTGATTGGTCAACAGTAGAGATTCTTCAATTTAGTGTTTATTGTCATTCAACGAGAGACTAATTGTTTTCATGCTAATTTTTTCACTTGAGAAATACTGCACTAAACATCTTAGTTAGATGTAAAACTGCGTGACTAAGATCTCCTCTGCAAAAATGTGAAAATGAATGACACATTTTAAGAGAGTATGAGAGCATACATTTTGTTCACCTAGCAGAGTTTGGCTAGGCGCCAGCCGAACCAAAGCATGCTGAGGGCTTAAGACATTGGTTGATCCCTCCCCAGGGAGAAGACATTCTAGTGCCTGTCACAGAGTGATGGGTCATTACTCAATCATTACTTAGTCATAACACAGTCATAACACAGTCATATCAGTCATAACACAGTAATAACACAGTCATTACTCAGTCATAACACAGTCATAACACAGTCATAACACATTGGCACAAGATGACGTGGTAGGATGGCGGGATGAAGGGAGAATCATTGGGAACCAAAATATGTTGATGGTTCCGTGGGGTTCTGTTCACACAAACTGTGTGTGTGTGTGCGTGAGTAAGAGAGAGATTAATTAAAGGCCAATTTTTCTAATTTTTCAAGCGAAGGTCTTTTAAGGGAGTATGCGAGCACACTCTAGGAGCCAGCCGAACTGCAGCATGCTGACGCCTTAAGAGAAAGAGACAAAGATAGATAGAAAGAGAGACAGAAAGCGAGAGAGGGTGAGAGAGGTTTCAGTCAGAGCGTTGCTGTGCTATCTGGTGCTCCTGTGGGAATGGTCTTTGAGAGGATGCCTGCGTGGCTCTTGGCTCGTTTAACGCTAGCTAATCTTTGTACAAATATCTACTTAGCACACACAGGACTGTTTGTCTACACACACTCTGCTTACTTACCAGTGGCTGGAGTTTCTCAATGATCTAACAACACTATGTCAGTCTCTCACACACACAAACAGCAGAGTGTGTGTCAACACACCTAGAGGTCACTGACGCTAGAGGTCACACGTGCCTTTATTCAAACATAAGTGTGACTTCTACCTACATAAAACTAGTCTTCTGATGCAGGGTGGCAAGCTGATGATGGATACAACGCAGTCAGCAGTACAAAACAACAGTATGTAGGGACGGGCATGTTCTACTTCAATCAGCCAGTCCATTTAGAGTTTGTGATAAAACTGTCGTCTTTTGGAATGCAGCTTGTGTATTCCATCAGGTTTTTATAGGCATGTATTTAATAGAGTACTCGAATAGTCGAATGGACGTCAAAACTCAATCTTTAATTAAAAAAAATCTAATACTGTAAAACTATTTGGTGGAATGTGCTTTGTGGCTGCCAAAACGGGCAAGTGACATTTTGTCATTTTAAAGTGTCTTGAAGAAAGTTAATTTGCTTTTACTTTGTGTGCATTTACGAGGCACAACAAAAAAAGAAACCAAGCCAAGCATCACACAGTTCTTCTCCCTAAATTCCCTTTCCCCTCTGTGTCTCATTCACTCAATTGCGTTCCAACCGCTCCCTACACACACACGTGAGCTGAGTGTGCACACAAACTCCCTTTAGGATATAAGCTCCCGTTAGGCCTACAAGCTCATGTTAGGCCTACAAGCTCCCATTAGGCCTACAAGCTCCCGTTAGGCCTACAGAAATAAATGCCTATAAAAACCTGATGGGATACACGAGCTACATTCTTTGTCAAATGATGACAGTTCCATCACAAATTCTAAACGGACTGGTTGGTTGAAGTAGAAAAATATGTTCCAACAACGAGCTGCAGTTTTTTATTAATTGCGTCCTATCTGCTTTCCACTTAAGATACTTTGCGAACTGCTAGTGCCATTTAGAATTGGTTAGCCTAGGCTATAACCCACCCTAAATATAGACAGGTTCCACTCTGAAAATAGGAAAAAACATTCGTTTGATAAAGACAAAGAGCGTATTTTCATCAGAATCATTAAGCATTGCCTACTCAGCAAACAGGTGTTGTGGCCATAATTCATCACCATGCAGTGTTCAATGTGGAATTGTTCATCTACTTAGAAAATTCCAAAGAACGGGTAGAATAAACTAAACTGAATGTCTGTATATCGAAAAGAAGACTTTGTGACCCTGCTATTCTTTTATTTATTTTTTTACTCGCCAAATTAAGCCCCGTTTGAAATGCCCATCTCTAACAGTACAGTAGGTAGTACAGTGCATTTGGAAAGTATTCAGACCCTTTGACTTTTTCGACAGTTTGTTATGTTACAGCCTTATTCTAAAATGAATTAAATAAAACAATTTCCTCATTAATCTACACACAATACCCCATAATGACAAAGCGCAAACAGGTTCAGATTTTTTTGCAAATTTATAAATAATTCTAACTGAAATAACTTATTTATGTAAGTATTCAGACCCTTTGCTATGAGACTCAAAATTGAGCTCAGGTGCATCCTTGATCATCCTTGAGATGTTTCTACAACTTGATTGGAGTCCACTTGTGGTAAATTCAATTGATTGGACATGATTTGGAAAGGCACACGTCTGTCTATATAAGGTCCTACAGTTGACAGTGCATGTCAGAGCAAAAACCAAGCCATGAGGTCGAAGGAATTGTCCATAGAACACGGAAATGTGATTGTGTCGAGGCACAGATCTGGGGAAGGGTACCAAAACATTTCTGCAGCATTGACGGTCCCCAAAAACACAGTGGCCTCCATCATTCTTAAATGGAAGAAGTTTGGAACCACCAAGACTCTTCCTAGAGCTGGCCGCCCGGCCAAATTGAGCAATCGGGGGAGAAGGGCCCTGGTCAGGGATGGGACCAAGAACCTGATGGTCACTCTGACAGAGCTCCAGAGTTCCTCTTTGGAGAACCTTCCAGAAGGACAACCATCTCTGCAGCACGCCACCAATCAGGCCTTAATGGTAGAGTGGCCAGACGGAAGCCACTCCTCAGTAAAAGGCACATGACGGCCCGCTTGGAGTTTGCCAAAAGGCACCTAAAGGACTCTGAGACAATGAGAAACAAGATTCTCTGGTCTGATGAAACCAAGATTGAACTCTTTGGCCTGAATGCCAAGCATTACTTCTGGAGGAAACCTGGCACCATCCCTAAGGTGAAGCATGGTGGTGGCAGCATCATCCTGTGGGGATGTTTTTCAGCGGCAGGGACTGGGAGACTAGTCAGAATCAAGAGAAAAATGAACGGAGCAAAGAACAGAGAAATCCTTAATGAAAATCTGCTCCAGAGCGTTCAGGACCTCAGACTGGGGCGAAGGTTCACCTTCCAATAGGACAATGACCCTAAGCACACAGCCAAGACAGCGCAGGAGTGGCTTCGAGACAAGTCTCTGAATTTCCTTGAGTGGACCAGCCAGAGCCCGGACTTGAACCCAATCGAACATCTCTGGAGAGACCTGAAAATAGCTGTGCAGCGACGCTCCCCATCTAACCTGACAGAGCTTGAGAGGATCTGCAGAGAAGAATGGGAGAAACTCCCCAAATACAGGTGTGCCAAGAAGACTCAAGGCTGAAATTGCTGCCAAAAGTGCTTCAACAAAGTACTGAGTAAAGGGTCTGAATACTTATGTAAATGTGATATTTCATTTTAATTTTTTTTATAAATTTGCAAAAAAATCTAAAAACTTGTTTTGCTCTTGTCATTATGGGGTATTGTGATGTCATTATGGGGTATTGTGATGTCATTATGGGGTATTGTGATGTCATTATGGGGTATTGTGTGTAGATTGATGAGGGAACAAAACAACTTCATCCATTTTAGAATAAGGCTGTAACGTAACAAAATGTGGAAAAAGTATACTTTCCGAATGCACTGTATGTACTGTATTATCACTGAGACAGGTCTCAAGGAGATTTATTCAACACCGCTGAAAGGCCAAAAGTACATTGTTTCAGGTACATCCGTGTAATGTGATCAATTGTTAGGTAGGTGGCAGGGATACAGGAGTGTGAGCAAACATCTACAACTTCTATGTCTCTCAAACTATGCAGACTTTTCACTCCTCCGCTTGCATTTTTTATCTCTGTCCTCCCTTCCCTTTCTCTTCCACCCTTCTCTCCTGCACAGCTATGTTCTCTATCCCTCCCTCCTTCATTCCCCTCTCCTCTACCTCCTTTCTCCATCCCTCCCCCTCTCTCCCCCTCATCCTGTGTGGAAGAGGCTGTGGAAGGCTATCGAGGTATGCAGGGTCAGGCTTGGGAGGCAGGGTGGCTCGGAGCCCCAGGGGAGGGTACTGGACCCTGGCCACCTGTTGCTCCAGGTGGCCCTCTCTGAGACTGGACACTTAAAACCACCAGGACATGAGAAACCTGACCCTACAACCCCTGCAACACTAAAGAACAATATGTCAAGTCAACTACACAGCCAGAATGCCCTATATGCAAATCTACAGAACAATAGGTTTGAGCTGTGGGAAAATGTTCAACTGAGATTCCAGCAACCAAGCCTTCATAGTTGGCTATGTGTATGATCACCATTACCCTAAAACACTAGTATAACCGCCTAGTATGGATAGACTCACAGCCTAAAGTCGCTCTCTTTCAAAAGCACACTCCACAGTGCAGGCTATACACACAGCCTGCCCTACACTGTGATCTGACTTCACTGGAACATGCAGGTGATCCTGAGAGGGGCGTGTTCAAGACGAGAGTGACAAGCTGCACATTCCAGTGTAAAGAGATAATCTTGATTGGAGAACCATCATGCACACACACACACACACACACACACACACACACACACACAGTTAGGCCCGGAGATAGCAGCCTGCAGGCTGTTATGACTACATGATCGTACCCGCTGTAGCACAGATGAAAGAACACCCTCAGGAGTTATTTTTCTCCTTTTGCCAATTAACATAAAATCCTATAAGAAAACAATAAAGCTTTCCACAGTTGTAGCCAGAACTTAGACAGAACTCAAAAAGTCCCACAGTGCCAGAACAAGAACTAAAGAACTATCCACCCTGAGTCACAGCCAGGACAAAAACGATCCATGGACTCAATCTATATTCATGGCTTCAGAAGCAGAACAAGACACAGCAACCAGAACCTAGCCAGAGTAAGCACTAACCATGGACCCATAGCCAGAACATAGCCAGTGCAAGAGCTATCCTGCCCAGAACCAGAACTATCCAAGAAAACACATCCAGACAGGATGAGATCTATCCATTGAGTCATTGTCAAAACAAGAGCTATCCAATGAGTCCTAGCCAAGCCAAGCTATTCATAGACAGAACAAGACATACCTACTGAGAGTGGACCAAAACACCAATGCCAAACACACACCTATTAAGGCAACAAAAATAATAACAACTCACAGTACTTCAAGGCCTGATGTTATCTTTCCAGAATAGGCCTATGGACCAATCCTTGTCTTTAACCCTGTTGTTAATAGTTAACGAATGTTGGGCTGTCATGAAAATGGAACTGTAAAATGTGTGCGTTCATTGGCACATAGCTAATGGCTGCTCAAAACCATGCCACCAAATAAGAAGACTGGGAATGGAAAGAAAGCCAATCAGACTGGAATGAATTAGAGAATAGCTTTGACCCGCGACCGCCGAAGGTCAACAACAAACTCTACCACACCAGAGTTACCAAACAAGATGTTCCTTAGATGTTCCTCAGACAGAGGCACAGGAACCAATGCCAAACATACATAGCCTCTTGGTAAACCAGTTCACTTATTCAGTTTCATTGAAGAGATCATTCTTCTTGATCTCTTCAAGTAAAGGTATGCAGAGATCACACATGTTACTGCAGTGGGCTAAATCAGGGTCCCAGAGTGTTTCTTGGTAGTCTTAAACAAATCTACTTTGAAACAAACACCTCACACACATGGTTATGGGCTTAAACAACAGAAGACACCTGTACCACGTCAGATATAAAGAGTTTGCATCCCAATATTACACTTTATATACATCACAGAAGACTGAAATATAACAGAACTGTTTGACATAGAATCACCGGATTTTCCACTTGAGGGCGATTTGGTCATTTGACTGCAGGAAAGGGTTTTAATAGTGATGGGGGGGAAATCGATAGTTACATATCGGGATATTCTTTTTTACAATATATTGTATCTTTTAGTTTTGACAATATCACATATGGAATCACATAATAACCAAAAAAGTGTTAAACAAATCAAAATATATTTTATATTTGAGATTTTTCAAAGTAGCCACCCTTTGCCTTGATGACAGCTTTGCACACACTTGGCATTCTCTCAACCAGCTTCATGAGGTAGTCACCTAGAATGCATTTCAAATAACAGGTGTGCCTTGTTAAAAGTTAATTTGTGAAATTTCTTTCCTTCTTAATGAGTTTGTTCCAATCAGTTGTGTTGTGACAAGATAGAGTTGGTATACAGAAGATAGCAGCATTTGGTAAAAGACCAAGTCCATATTATGGCAAAAACAGCTCAAATAAGCAAAGAGAAACGACAGTCCATCATTAATTTAAGACATGAAGGTCAGTCAATCCAGAACATTTCAAGAACTTTGAAAGTTTCTTCAAGTGCAGTCGCAAAAACCATCAAGCGCTATGATGAAACTGGCTCTCATTAGGACCTCCACTGGAAAGGAAGACTGCTGCAGAGATAAGTTCATTAGAGTTACCAGCCTCAGCCACTGAAGCTCATATAAATGCTTCACAGAGTTCACGTAACAGACACATCAACATCAACTGTTCAGAGACTGCATGAATCCGGCCTTCATGGTCGAAGGACACCAATAAGAAGAAGAGACTTGCTTGTGCCAAGAAACACGAGCAATGGATATTAGACCAGTGGAAATCTGTCCTTTGGTCTGATGAGTCAAAATTTGAGATTTTTGGTTCCAACCGTCATGTCTTTGTGAGACGCAGAGTCTGTGAACGGATGATGTCCCTACTGTGTGGTCCCTACTGTGTGGTCCTACTGTGAAGCAAGGAGGAGGAGGTGTAATGGTGTGGGGATGCTTTGCTGGTGACACTGTTGGTGATTTATTTAGAATTCAAGGCACACTTAACCAGCATGGCTACCACAGCATTCTGCAGCAATACGCCATCCCATCTGGTTTGTGCTTAGTGGGACTATCATTTGTTTTTCAACAGGACAATGACCCAACACACCTTCAGGCTGTGTAAGGGCTATTTGACCAAGAAGGAGAGTGATGGAGTGCTGCATCAAATGACCTGGCCTCCACAATCACCCGACCTCAACCCAACTGAGATGGTTTGGGATGAGTTGGACTGCAGAGTGAAGGAAAAGCAACCAACAAGTGCTCAGTGTATGTGGGAACTCCTTCAAGACTGTTGGAAAAGCATTCCAGGTGAAGCTGGTTAAGAGAATGCCAAGAGTGTGCAAAGCTGTCATCAAGGCAAAGGGTGGCTACTTTGAAGAATCTAAAATATTACATATATTTTGATTTGTCTAACACTTACTACATGATTCCATATGTGTTATTTCATAGTTTTGATGACTTCACTATTATTCTACAATGTAGAAAACAGTACAAATAAAGAAAAGCCCTTGAATGAGTAGTTGTGTCAGAACTTTTGACTGGTACTGTATTTACAAAAGTATGTGTACACCCCTTCAAATGACTGGATTCGGCTTTTTCAGCCACACCCGTTGCTGACAGGTGTATAAAATCGAGCACACCGCCATGCAATCTCCATAGACAAACATTGGCAGTAGAATGGCCTTACTGAAGAGCTCAGTGACTTTTAACGTGGCACTGTCCCACATTTCCAACAAGTCAATTCATCACATTTCTGCCCCGCTAGAGCTGTCCTGGTCAACAGTAAGTGCTGTTATTGAGAAGTGGAAATGTCTAGGAGCAACAATGGTTCACCGCAAAGTGGTAGGCCACACAAGCTCACAGAACAGGACCGACGAGTGCTGAAGTGCGTAACACGTAAAAATCGTCTGTCCTCGGTTGCAACACTCACTACCGAGTTCCAAACAGCCTCTGGAAGCAACGTCAGCACAAGAACTGTTCATCAGGAGCTTAGTGAAATGAGTTTCCATGGCCGAGCAGCCGTACACAAGCCTAAGATCATCATGTGCAATGCCAAGCCTCAGCTGGAGTGGTGTAAAGCTCACCACCATTGGACTCTGGAGCAGTGGAAACGCGCTATTTGGAGTGAGGAATCATACTTCACCATCTGGCAGTCCGACGGACTAATCTGGGATGTCAGGAGAATGCTAGCTGCCAAAATGCATAGTGCCAACTGTAAAGTTTGGTGGAGGAGGAATAATGGTCTGGGACTGTTTTTCATGGTTTGGGCTAGGCCCCTTAGTTCCAGTGAAAGGAAATGTTAACGCTACAGCATACAATGACATTCAAGATGATTCTGTGCTTCCAACTTTGTGGCAACAGTTTAGGGAAGTCCCTTTCCGTACAGAAATGGTTTGTCGAGATCGGTGTGGAAGAACTTGACTGGTCTGCATAGAGCCCTGACCTCAACCCCATCGAACACCTTTGGGATGAATTGGAACGCAGACTGCGAGACAGATCTAATCGCCCAACATCAGTGCCCAACCTCACTAATGCTCTTGTGGCTGAATGGAAGCAAGTCCCCGCAGCAATGTTCCGACATCTAGTCGAATGCCTTCCCAGAAGAGTGGAGGCTGTTATAGCAGCAAAGGTGGGGGGGACCAACTCCATTAAATGCCCATAATTTTGGAATAAGATGTTCGACGAGCAGGTGTCCACATTCTTTTGGTCATGTAGTGTATCATATCGGCAGCATAGTATCGTGATAATATCGTATCATGAGATCCCTGGCAATTTCAAGCCCTCATTTTTAATCCAATTGACGTCATGGATTGAGTTGAAACAATCTCTTCTCTCCAGTTGACAGGGTGTCTGTGGGTTTAACGGAGGTGTTTTTTCTATGCGAGGCAGTTGGGCTAAATGTATTCTAAATAGATCAGGGAGAATCTCACCCATGCGAGGATTCGCCAAGAGCTCATTAGCCCATTGGATTAGAAACAAATATTTTCTCATTAAATCATTCCTCAGCAAAGGGATGATATGAGACTCATTGAGAGACGACCTTGACAGCCCACAGCTAAAAGACATTCAGGCATTCCACCGCATTGATGGTTCAGAAGAGTTGACCAGCTGTCAATTTATTGTAATTAGGTTATTCTTGCACAGTGGACGTTTGGTTTAGCGATGAAGGGAGTGGGTTCTTTTTAAAAGCACACAATTAGTGGTGTCAAAGCTGTGCGTCATGAGATAAAATCCTATCTGTTTCGGTTGACATTGAAGCAGGCTAATAAATAAGATGTAGGCATGAAACCAACGATATGGGGAGGGAATTTGGCAGCGCTTTGCCATGTCTGTTTTCTGTTACTCTCCTCTATGGGAACGACTACGGACTGAGGCCTGCAAACATCTACACACTTTTGGTCTTAAAATGACAATGTTTTTACAAAAAAATAATATACATTTTTATCATGAGAATAATACAAAATGCATTCAGACACAAAGATCTAACGTTTGAGAAACTAATTTGGCAAATAAAGACGCAATTCCCAAAAGCTGAAGGCAGAAATGTTCTCGCAGCCAAAAGCTACCCCCATCACTCAATGCGTCCCAAAACTATCTCTACAACCATCCTACAATCACATTTTCAAATGAGTACTTTTTATGACCATTTCGTTCCATATTCCCAATATTAAGCGCGCAGTCTTCGCTTCTGTTGATTTGGCCTGAAAGGTAGTTGAATAAAATAAAAACGTGGAAACAAAACAATTGTTACACACAAAGTTAGCGAGGTACCCGCATCCCGATTACAACATTGAAAAACACTGAACATACAAGGTTTATGTTATCACACATCGGTGCCTAAAATATGATTCCCTGAGTGAATCCGTTATTACATAAATAAAAGCATATTGTTAACTTGTAACGCATGTGTCATTACTTCGCGTAGTACCGCAAGACAGGGATCATTAGTAAAGAAAAACTTACCAACGTGCTATATTTGGTATTTACTCCTCGGACAACAGTCGATCTCTTTCTCAGCTTTTTACTTCAGTAAAATCCAGGGGAAAAAACACTTTTTCCTTTTTCTTTACTGCTTTAGTAATTTACTGCGATGCCACCGACATTTTCTTAGGCTCCCTAAATTCTCACATTGAATGGCCGTTTTTGGATGACTGAGCTCTCAAACAATTCTCCCCTTTGCGACGCCTTTTCGGGTCCACCCACTTCCCAAGAAGGGGGAGGGATCTGAACAATAGGGGCTCGCTCCCAAATCACAAAGTTTGGTAAAGCCCTCTAGTTTCCCCCAAGAAACACTATTGTGAGGCCCAGTGGTTCTCACCGCAGTGCGTAATGATAAAATGTGTTGTTATAATGAATGTATGTACCTGTGCGTAAAAGAGTTTAATAGGAGCAGTGTATGACAAACAAAAAAAGTTCCCAAAAGTTCTACATGCTGGGGGGAGAAAATGCCCCTCCCCCTCCCCCTAGACTGGTGTGTTCCTCCAGTTTGTATTGAACCAGTCCATTGAAGCCCGCATGCCTCTATCTCTCTCTAGCGCAGCTGTTGCGTGTTGTGTGCAGGAGATGGAGGCAGTAAGAGGCATCTCTCTCTCTCTCTCTCTCTCTCTCCAAACTGTCCACTTAAAAAATTAAGGACTACTCTGACTAAGATTACAGGGGTTTGACAGGGTCCAGTCGGTGGGGGGTTGTCCGGGAGCTGAATGGAGGAGATCCCACCATGCACCTGAGCGGTTATTGCAACACAGTGGGGTGTTGTTGGCATACAAAGCCTTGCCGGTTTGTGACACCTGTTGTTCTTGTTCAAGGTGAAAGTGTGTGAAGTGTGTGTGGTGTTTGGAGTTGCTGGGTTGTTGTGTGTGTGTGTTAGTGCCAGTGTGCGGTTGATCCTGTCTGTTTTTATGCCACCCCCCCCCCCCTGCTAGTTCATATCCAAATGTTATTGGTATGCATGGGACTGATGATATTATTGACATGTTGGTGAAATAATCAAGCTCATTCGCCAGTTCGACTAACACCAAACAGTGTCCATAATCAGACATGCTCACTCATAAAGTAAGGATACTCTCACCCTGTCCTGTGTACACAGACACACACACACACGCACATGTTTTGGAGAGTCATCATCAGTATTTGAGGGTGTTTTCCCAAAGCTGCGGTGTGGGTGTGGTTTGCCAGTGCTTGGCTAGTGTTCTGGTGTTGCTGTTGCTACTGCTTGGGGGGCTGTTTCTACGTGGTTGTCAAACTCTGGACTGCTCTGGAGTGAGAGGGTCCCAAACTCTCAACCAACACCTCCATACTGCCTCTTCCCCCTCCCCTCTCCTCTCTGTGCTGGTCTGGCTGAATCAGGCCTGGACAAAAGGCTTTGTAGCCTGGCCATGAAAGGCCCATTAACCATACTGCAGCCCCCAGGGGCCTTGCCCGCAGCAGACCACCTCCCAGAATGCCTCTCTCTCAGCAGCCTGCTGTCCCAGCATACAACGCTCCCCTTCAGCTAGGCTGTCCTGTCACCACTCCTAGCTTCAGCCCCCCCCACCACCAAACCCCATTATAGACCCAGACAAAGATTGTCATGTAGATTGTTATAAATGAAGTTATTAGAGTGATAGAGAGGGAGTGAGAAGTTGGGGAAAATAGTGGGAAAGTGGACTGTTTTTACTGTGTGAATGTTGACAGTGTTTAGGCTGTGTATTAGATGTGAAGAAGATGTGTATCTGTTTGTACCGTGTATACATATAGACTGTACACAGCCTATTGTATGTAGCTAGTAGGTACTCATTGACTATGAATGAAAATTATTAGCTAACTACAGCACTGCAACGTCTCAGTTATATCAATGTTGATCATTGTGCATTGATCATATCAAATAAGAAATATAAATAAATAAAGTACAGAATAAAAATGGGTTTGTGTGACCATTAAATGCGAGTAATTTCCTGTGTCTGCAGGTGTGTGTGGGGTACTGTATGCATCAATGTTGAGTGTGATGTTCTCCTAACCCCGCCCAAAGTCTCTTCAGTCTTCACTGAGCACACTACTCTTTTATTCATGTGGGCGCCATGACAATGACCCGACCCCCTCACTCGGTGTCTCCTACTGACCCTAGCAGCTGTGTCACATCCTCACTGTGACAAAACACTGAACGAATCACACACACACACACACACACAGACACACACACACACACACACACACACACACACACACACACACACACACACACACACACACACACACACACACACACACACACACACACACACACACACACACACACACACACACCTGCTAATGTACGCTTGCACACTATGACACAAGTGCACTGAAGTACCCTCTTAACATTTTTGAACTGAGAACATACAGTGTTACACATTTGGAACCACGTAAAGATAAGAAATGATCTGAAAATAAAGCTGTGCACATCCACCCTGCAGGACTCAAAATACTCACCACTACAGACTAAAAAAATGTGATTCAAGCCGTGAATGCTGATTGACTGACAACAGTTGTATATCAGATTGTATACCATGGATCAGACAAAACATGTATTTTTACTCTTTTCATTACGTTGGTAAACAGTTTATAATAGCAATAAGGCACATTGTGGGTTTGTTGTATTTGGCCAATACACCACGGCTAAGGGCTGTATGCAGGCATTCCGCATTGCGTCATGCATAAGTACAGCCCTTAGCCGTGGTATACTGGCCATATACAGTGCCTTGCAAAAGTATTCATCCCCCTTGGCGTTTTTCCTATTTTGTTGCATTACATCCGGTAATTTAAATAGATTTTTACTTGGATTTCATGTAATGGACGTACACAAAATAGTCCAAATTGGTAAAGTGAAATGAAACTTGTTTCAAAAAATTATAAAAAAAAAAAAATGGAAAAGTGGTGCGTGCATGTGTATTCACCCCCTTTTCTATGACGCCCCTAAATAAGATCTGGTGCAACCAATTACCTTCAGAAGTAACATAATTAGTTAAATAAAGTCCACCTGTGTGCAATCTAAGTGTCACATGATCTGTCACACGATCTCAGTATATATACACCTGTTCTGAAAGGCCCCAGAGTCTGCAACACCGCTAAGCAAGGGGCACCACCAAGCAAGCGGCACCATGAAGACCAAGGAGTTCTCCAAACAGGTCAGGGACAAAGTTGTAGAGAAGTACAGATCAGGGTTGGGTTATAAAAAAATATCAGAAACTTTGAACATCCCACGGAGCACCATTGAATCCATTATAAAAAATGTATAAAAAATTGAAATAAAATGGCACCACAACAAACCTGCCAAGAGAGGGCCGCCCACCAAAACTCACTGACCAGGCAAGGAGGGCATTAATCAGACGCAACAAAGAAACCAAAGATAACCCTGAAGGAGCTGCAAAGTTGAGACTAAAATTGGGCTTTTTGGCCATCAAGGAAAACGCTATGTCTGGCGCAAACCCAACACCTCTCATCACCCTGAGAACACCATCCCCACAGTGAAGCATGGTGGTGGCAGCATCATGCTGTGGGGATGTTTTTCATCTGCAGGGACTGGGAAACTGGTCAGAATTGAAGGAATGATGGTGCTAAATACAGGTCAATTCTTGAGGGAAACCTGTTTCAGTCTTCCAGAGATTTGAGACTGGGACGGAGTTTCACCTTCCATCAGGACAATGACCCTAAGCATACTGCTAAAGCAAAACTTGAGTGGTTTAAGGGGAAACAATTAAATGTCTTGGAATAGCCTAGTCAAAGCCCAGACCTCAATCTGTGGTATGACTTAAGATTGCTGTCCACCAGCGGAACCCATCCAACTTGAAGGAGCTGGAGTAGTTTTGCCTTGAAGAATGGGCAAAAATCCCAGTGGCTAGATGAGCCAAGCTTTTTGAGACATACCCCAAGAGACTTGCAGCTGTAATTGCTGCAAAAGGTGGCTCTACAAAGTATTGAGGGGGGGTGAATTGTTATGCACGCTCAAGTTTTCAGTTTTTTTGTAATATTTCTTGTTTGTTTCACAATAAAAAATATTTTGCATCTTCAAAGTAGTAGGCATGTTGTGTAAATCAAATGATACAAACCCCCCAAAAATCTATTTTAATTCCAGGTTGTAAGGCAACAAAATAGGAATAATTCCAAGGGGGGTGAATACTTTCGCAAGCTAATGTACCACAGCCTAAGTAAGGACTACAGTGCCCCTCTCTGCTTCAGTCTCGGGACTGTTAGTTAATTTCCTGTTCTTTCTCTCTCTGACTGTGCTGGGGCTCACTGCTGTGTGTATGTGTGTGTGTAAAAAAACAAATTAAATTTTATTTGTCACATGCGCCGAATACAACAAGTCAGTGAAATGCTTACTTACAAGCCCTTAACCAACAGTGACAAATAAAAATCACCCCTGGGCGGGGTGATCCTCAGTAGGGGATAAAAAGGGAAAACACTATTTTTTGTACTGAGTGTGTTACTTGCAAATTACTGTAAGTGTATACTCCGGCTTGAAATCCGGCTTGCAATCCTTATTAAACAAACTAACCTCTGATCAAAGAAGTTTCCTGTGGTCTCTTGTATAATATAGGGCAGAATTCCCTTACAGTTCCAATGGCACGTTGTGTTAGCTAATCCAAGTTTATCATTTTAATTAAAAGGCTAATAAATCAATTAAAATGATAAACTTGGATTAGCTAACACAACGTGCCATTGGAACACAGGAGTGATGGTTGCTGATAATGGACCTCTGTATGCCTATGTAGATATTCCATTAAATAATCAGCCGTTTACAGCTACAATAGTCAATTACAACACTAACAATGTCTACAATGTATTTCTGATAAATGTGATTTTAATGGACAAAAACAAGGACATTTCTGAGTGACCCCAAACTTTTGAACGGTAGTATATGTGCGTGTGTTTTCGTGTGTGTTCTTGTGTGCATGTGTTCATGTGTGTGTCTGTGTATGTCTGAGCCAGGGATATAGCGTGTAATGTGCTGTTATTGGTTATCATTCCTGTGTGATTGAGCCATTAGCCTGTGGAGCCATGCTCAGGTGGGGTCAGGGTAAGTTACAACGCAGGAAGAACTGAATCCAGGAGGGATTTACCTCTGACTCTAATGCTGTGGTCTGGGCTGTGTTGTGACTGACTCTAATGCTGTGGTCTGGGCTGTGTTGTGACTGACTCTGATGCTGTGGTCTGGGCTGTGTTGTGACTGACTCTGATGCTGTGGTCTGGGAAGTGTTGTGACTGACTCTGATGCTGTGGTCCTGGGCAGTGTTGTGACTGACTCTAATGCTGTGGTCCTGGGCTGTGTTGTGACTAACTCTGATGCTGTGGTCTGGGCTGTGTTGTGACTGACTTTAATGCTGTGGTCTGGGAAGTGTTGTGACTGAAGTCAACTCCTTTCCTAGTGGGGTGTGGATTAAGTTACGACTCAATCTCTACACTCTTAGAAAAAAGGGTTCATAAAGGGTTCTTCAGCTATCCCCATAGGAGAACACTTTTGGTTCGAGGTATAACCCTTTTTGGTTCGAGGTAGAACCCTTTTGGGTTCCATGTAGAACCCTCTGTAGAAAGGGTTCTACATGGAACTGAAAAAAGTTCTACCTGAAACCAAAAAGGGTTCTTCAAAGGGTTATCCTATGGGGACAGCCGAAGAACTAGATAGCTAGATAGTACCTTTTTTTCTAACAGTGTAGAAGTGTGAGTAGTGACTCTGGTGTAGTTGTACATCTATTCCTAGTGGGGTGCAGAATGAGTTGTAAATCTATTCCTAGTGGGGTGCAGAATGAGTTGTACATCTATTCCTAGTGGGGTGCAGAATGAGTTGTAAATATATTCCTAGTGGGGAGAAAAATGAGTTGTAAATCTACTCCTAAAGGAGTGTAATGTAAGTTCTAACTGCAACTTTAACTGCAGTGGGCTGTAGTTGTAGTGACATCTATTCCTAGTGGGGTGTAGTGTAGTGACTACTATTCCTAGTGGGGTGTAGTTGTAGTGACTACTATTCATAGTGGGGTGTAGATGCAGTGATTACTATTCCTAGTGGTGTGTTGCTGTAGTGACTACTATTCCTGGTGGGCTGTAGTTGTAGTGACTACTATTCCTAGTGGGATGTAGTGTAGTGACTACTAATCCTAGTGGGCTGTAGTTGTAGTGACTACTATTCCTAGTGGGGTGTAGTTGAAGTGACAACTATTCCTAGTGGGGTGTAGTGTAGTGACAACTATTCCTAGTGGGCTGTAGTTGTAGTGACTACTATTCCTAGTGGGGTGTAGTTGTAGTGACAACTATTCCTAGTGGGGTGTAGTGTAGTGACTACTATTCCTAGTGGGCTGTAGTTGTAGTGACTACTATTCCT